>JAMLFY010000011.1:24291861-24335317 GCA_030441495.1 Dalbergia oliveri
AATTTTACGTCGTTAGAAATTATCGAATTACCCTAGGTAATTTTTCATAAAATTTGAGACCAAACAATCCTTAATAAAGGAATATAACATTAGAAGAAAGGTTAGGAGCAATTCGTGCGAGAGTTGCAAACCCCAATTTTCTGGACGTGTAAAATGACCAAAATGCCCTTGAGGTTATTTTACTCAAAAAAGGATCGTGGGCCCCACCCGTCCTCAAGGGGGATTTTGATATTAATAAGGGATTGTTTGTGTTATGTGTGTTAATAGAGGAGAAGACCCAATTTTGAGCTCCGACGCGAAATGACTCAAAACGCCCTACGCCGCGCTTTAATCCTATCCGTTTGTCCAGTTTAGCGAACCTCACTAAAATGTTTTAAACATGTTTTTAAGCTATGATTAACCATTAGTTAAGCTCTGGTCGAGCAATTTTTGAAGTAAAATTACCATTTTGTCCTTCCGTGAAGTTTAATTTTAAGATTTTTGATTTTATAGCAAAACCTAAGCAATATTAGGCTCAAATTAAAGGTTATTAGATTCTAATTATTAATCTAGAGTCAAAATTATTTATTTAGATTGATTAGAACTTAAAATTGCTTAAAAACACTCAAATTGCTTACTAATTCACCTAAGCCCTTAATTGTAAATTCTCTAATTGCAAAGATACCTTGCCTACACCTACATAATACATGGAACACACAAATTTTATCCTCCTTGGGCTGTAATGCACGAAATTTTGGTCCATAATGCATCAGAAAATTTGTCAAATGCACAAAACCAAGGTATGAACAGGAAACCATGAAAACATGATTCCATGTTTTAAGCCACCAAACAAGATGATTTTTCTTCCTTGTTTCCTCCTCAAATTTGGTCAGACTTTCCTCCTCCCTTTGTCCATTTATGAGCCTCAAAATCTCTATAAATAGGCATGCTTGAAGGAGTGTTAGAGGCCTTGTCATAATTACACAATTCTAGTTTTTAGAAGCACCAAAAGCTTTCTTTCTTCCTCCTCTTGGCTGAACTTCTTCCCATTTCTCAAAGAGATTTTCATTTCACTCAAGGAAACCAAGTTCTCTTCCTTTCCTTCAAATAAAATTAGGTAGGGAGTTGTCTTTAAGCTTATTTCTATGCTTTGCTAAGTGTTGTTCTTGGTTCAAAATGATGATTTCATGGACTTTCTCTAGCTTTTCCATTTGGTTTTCTTCTTTCTTTTCCTTTGAACATTTTGGCCATAAGGCCTATATGGGAATATGATGATAGCTTGATGATGAGGACCTTAGTGTTGGTTGTAAATCCATCACAAGTTAGGCCTCTAAAGCTTGAAAATTCCACTTGATGCAAAACTTTAAAGAATGATGTTTTTATGATGTAAAAATAAAGATCTTGAGTTTAGAACTTGAAAGATGTATTTTTCACTTTGTCTTGCTAAGATATATTGGGTTGAATTTATATTTCTCTAAAGTCTTGGAGGAGCTCTAGTAAGAAAAAAATGAACTTGCATCCATGTTTAAGTTTATGCCTTGCATAACCATGTTTACTTTCTATGTCATCACTAAATTCTCAAGAATGAATAAATGAACTTGCATATTCATGTTTAAATTTCCAAGCTTGCATTTCATGTTTATGTTTCAAGTTGTCACTTAATCTTCAAAGATAATAGAGGATGCATCTCATATTTATTTTATGCTCTCACTTTATTTTATAATGGCTAAAAGAATCAACGCATGACATGTTTATTTTATGTCATCACTTAAAGATCCTAGAGTTCAAAGACTTGCCCAAGTATCACAAGCAAAGTTGGAACCATGGTAATAAAACTCTAAAGCTTCTTTAAGATTATTGGAGTCAAAGAATTCATTCTTTAAAAGTCTTGAGTTTGGAGCTTAATAAGATGTAATAAGAATTCTCTTCCCTTCAGCTGTCCAGGACGGACTACCACTGCTCCCTTCTTAAGATCCTCTCCTCTCACTGGTCCATGTGGACTCCGTCTTCAGTTTCTTGCATATCATGTTTATAATTCCAAGTTATCACCTTATAAAGACAAGATTAAAATGAGGTTACATAGCATGTTTATGATTCTAGTTATCACCTAAATCTCTAAAGCTCAAGACTTGCTCCTTTTATCTTAAGTGAGAATTTTAATCATGAAGATTCTTTCAATATATAAATCGGCCTCATAATTAAGGTAGGCCCAAATGATTTTAAATAGCTACTGCTTTAGTTCTATAATTTCTTTCAAGATTAACAAAAAGAATTAGTTTTTAAAAGAGTTTTAAGGCTTTGCAAAGATTTTATGGGAAACTAGTATCTTACATGTACTTAAAATTGTGATTTTAAGCAATTATGTGAGGTTCATGATTCAGCCACTAATCTGAGTTTAGTACTACTGTATGATGATGGTTTAATATGTTTGAAGTTGTGATAATTATGGTTCATTGCTAAAGGAATGATTCTATGCATGTTAGAGATAAAACTAGCTTCCTAGAAAACCGTAAAAGCAAGATTTCTAGAACTTTAGAGAATGAAATTTATGCATTCTGTCCAGAGCCTTTAGTGGCCTTAAGAACCAGGTTCTATTATGTTTAGATAAGGGAGAATGATTCATAATTGGTTTAGTAATTAATTTTAGCATCAAGGAAAGCCGGTGAGAAAAGGGTTAAAATGCAACTTTTAGCACAGTGAAGCCTAAATATAACTTGCTGCCTATGCTATCCCATATAGTTAATAATGTTCTTAAGGCTTATAATTAATGGTAATGATGATAATGAATCATTTAGATGCATGATTAAATAGTTTGATAATTGAGGTTAATTTAAAAGTTTCTTGTTTGAGAAATTTTTCGGAAGAATTTATGATGATGGTTCTTTGAAGTTTGAAATGATAAGTCTATGTAGTGATTTGATGCTTATTAAGTATTTGATATCATTGAATGATTTCTGCTTCCAAATAATGAGAATGCTTATGCATAAAATAATGAAATATTCTTTGTTATTTAAAAATTTACCCTTGTTGCTTGGAAGAAAGTATATTACTATAAAAGTGTAATTTGGAAAGGTTTTCCTGAAAACTTGGTATTTAGCGTGCCATTTGTGACCCACCTCTCTTTCTGGAATCTGCCAGATGCATGATTAAGGGTATATATATTATTCCAAATAAGACTATAATGAGAAATGTTATGAATGATTATGAATTGAGAATTGTATTATGATATAACATGCAAAGACTTAATGGTGACTTAAACTTATGAGGAAATGATCCTTTAGACCCATCAGATTATAGGTGTGAAAAGGTGATTCTTGCCCCTAACCGTTCTTCAAAAGGGTAAGAGTTTGGGTTTTACTTATCAAAAGGGATAAGTGTATGATGGTGACGACTAGTAAGGTATGAGCTCATAACCTAGATTACTCTCAAAAGGGTGGAGTATAGGGTGGCCCAGGAAAATGATGATGAAAGTAACTTTAAGTCACCTAAGGAACTAAGTAACGTATTATGTGATTATGATGTTCTTCTATGCATAGTATTTATGAGATAATGATGAGAAATATGATATTCTTCTATGCATAGTATTTATGATATGATGATGAGGAATATGATGTGGTCTTATGCATAATTATGTTATTATATATGAAAGGAAAAGTTCATTATAAACATGACATGCTAAGTTTATGATGCATTATAAGACGCATGATTAAAATGAACGACCTCGGTAAAGTATATTTCTGAACTAATTAAATGAATCTTAGCATGCTCACATTTTCATAATGAAACCCAAAGGTTCCTGAGGACGATGATGATGACACGATGCATATGAGGTGAGTACCTATTCTTATTCTTTTATAAGTTTCTCATTCCCTTTCTTTCTTTCCATCTCGTCTTCAGAAAGGGATGGTGATGTTTGATTCCGTTGATGCTCTCACCTGGTAGATGCACGTGATCTTGTGAACCAAGCTTATTATCCTTGAGGAATGTATTGCTAGACCTTGAGTGTGAACTCAGATTTATTCCTATCTCTTGAAGTGTTATAAATAGGTGCCGTTAATAAATGTTTTTTCATCCATATATTATTTATGTTTTGTTCGATTGCCTACATCTAGCTTAAATCTCTGGTAGGCAAAATATCTATGTGAAATGTAATTATGGATGTCATATGATGGAGCCAATATGATGTGTTCTTCATGATATGTCTGTCAATTTCCTTTATTAATTCGTTCACGTTATGCGCGGCTCACGTTTTCAATTATGTTTTAAAAAAAATGGCTCGTAATTTCACTAAGTATTTTCAAAGCATGATTAAGGAACTGAAGCAAAGAGTAAAGTCTAGTAATTAATCAGATATGACCTAGGCGTATGGGTTAATTATTAGGGTGTTACATCACTAGTCTTAACAGCTGATGCATTTAGAATAAGGAAGAAAGTCTCATGATGGGTGATTCATTAGGTCCCCTGCCTCTACTTGGAGTTGGGTTTGATATTTTTATGATTATGATTCGCTTATCAAGAGGATAAGTGAGAACTAGTGATGAATAGTTAAGGTATGAGCCCATAGGCTAGTATGAAGTGTCGATTACTATTGTTGTAAAGATTATGGTGTCACAAGTTTGAGAAATGAGAAAAGATGAGAAGTATCTTGCTTATGAAAGCGGAAGGTTAATCATGAGAAGTACATACCACGTATATGTGATTTAATTGTTAATGATATGTTTTATTGGTACTAGTATTGCCATGCATTCATGTTCTGCTATGCTGTATACATGCATTTAGATTCATCATAAAAGACACAGACCTTGGATAATTATCTCTATGAAAACCTCATAATGAACCTTTGCATGTTTAACCTTTTCATAATAAACCCAAGGTTCTAGGACGTAAACGATGATACTAGGGTAGAGGATTCCCTACTGAGAGTTTAGCAAGATTCTCACCCTTCTCTCTCTTTTTTCTTTCCGTTACGTCTTAGACCGCGATGGCGTGATCGTGATCTTCATTGACACCCAATATAGGAGGTGCACTGCGAACCTAGATTCTAGCCTACCATTTCGAGGGTTGTTGTGCTGTGTGCATTTTTTGCATACACGGGACGCCGTTTGCTTTTTCGGCTCCAGCTTTCGCTTCACCCCGACCTCCCTATGGCGATGATTTGATTTTTGAGAGGATGCGACCAGGTGACGAGCGGAACCACCGTGCCCAGACCATCATTTTAGCAGTGCAAGGTTACCCGAGTACATCCCGCACGAGGCATTCGAGATCGTCGGAGGATCCCCCTTCTCATCCTTTTAGGAGGGATCTGCCCTAAGTTCCCATGGATGTCCTGAGGAGCAGTGAGATACGATGACACGCGGAGGCTAGCTTGACAGGAGATTCGCCCTTACCATGGGAGGGAGTAGTCATGGCTTGGGATCGATCCTTTTGGGGGCTTTTTCCATGTATTAGCCGTTTATGTTTCTTGTATTTTATGTTTCTACTGGCTCTGCCCACTTATATGGGTATGACTTTATGCTTTCTTTTATGTTTTAGACGATGTACTAAACTATTATGATTAATATTATGATGGATGTTTTTATGATTGGGGTGTTCTTTATTGCTTTTGTTTTGTATGATTTATTTGCTCTGCTTTACGTTTCATTTATGTGGTACGCGAAGGCTCGCACTTTGTTTTACATATTCCATTTCAAAAAAAATTTACCCGTATTTCTACTAAGTAATTTTACAAATGATGTTCAAATGGAAGTAATAACTAATAATTAATCTTAATACGTCCTAGGTGTGTTGGGTTAAATATTAGGGTGTTACACTAGGTAGGAGAATGTTTATGCTATTAGATAATGATTGGGGATATGCCTATTAAATATGTGCAAGAGATGTGAATGCATATGTGAATAAATGATATGAAGATATTGTAGCATGATGAGTTTATGATTGATTTGTTAAGATGCATGCTATATGAAAGTTATGAACATGATATGTGTCAAGATGAAATTATGATTACGTGCTCACATTGCATCTCTAAATTAACATGCCAATATTAAGGTGACATAAGACACATGGAGATTATCCTCAATTCTCAAAATTAAAGGTAATGAGAGGTGATCCAAAGAGGAGCCTTTAGACTCCAGGAATTAATGGTTATGAAAGGTGTTCCTATGCCCCTTAAACCGCACTCTGGAGTTAGGAATTTAGCTTATCACGAGGATAAGTGTAAACTAGTGACGACTAGTTAGGTATGAGCTCATAACCTAGTACCCTCAGGAGAGAAGATATAGGGTAGCCCCCAAGGAAAAATCATGTTAGAAAGATTTATGTTCATTATGTCATGTACATTGGTTGTGATTTTTATGATAATGGTGTAACACCCTAACTTTTAACCTAGTATGCTCGAGTTGCATTTTGGTTAGTTATTAGTTGTTACGCCTTTGTTTTAGAACTTGACTTATCTTAAAATACGAGTAATAAAAATATGACTATTTTTTTTTCTTTTTGAACTTAAAGCTTAAAATGCAAGCCGCACGTGCACATAGATACCAATTAATAGGTATGATATAGCAATCATATAATCTTCATCATAGCATATATAGATAAATCATAGAATAATCACAATACAAATCATATTAACATGTCATAACATAAAATTAATAGTGATGTCCTACAAACGTAAGGACATCCTAAAATACTAGACTCAACAAACAAGTTGAACATACACAAGCCAAAAGCAAAACATAACTATAACAAAACTAAATTAGTCTTCATGCTTCCACTGCGACCTTTTATCGATATGACGTGACTTCTTTGCCCGCACCTCAAGGAAGATCACGAACAATTTGCATTATTCGTGTTGGAGACGACACAGAAGAAAGAAAAAGGGTGAGAAACTTATTCAAGATTCTCGTAAGGCTTCCCAACTTTAACACAAGTGACATTGTCATCATCCCCCACTTCGGTTTTCATTATGAAAGAAGTGTGCATGTATAAGATTCAATTTTAAATTTCTCAAATCCTTTTATCCGAAGTGGATGTCTTTTAGCATGAGTCTTAATGACATGAATGCAACATATATCTCATGTATGCATGGTAATACCTTGAGAGCATAAATAACACATGTAAATAACACATATCACATGATTAAATGCACAATTAGAACAATGATGTGACATATGCATATGCATCTTTTACTTTATCATGTTTGAACTTTCAAGTTCCTTCTTAATTTCCACCCTCATACGTCATCAGAAATCTAACCAACTCACCGTCCCCGAATTTTTAATGTCATCACCAAAACTTCGCTCACCGATCGCCTATGAATGAGCTCAATCCTAACTAGTCGTTGCTAGATTTAATAGGTAAATAGAAGGGGATTACTTTCATATCATGAGTATGCACTTTCATGTCAAGAGAAATGCAACTTTTTTGGATCACCTCTCATAACCTTTAATTCGGGGAGTCTAAAGGATCATTTCCACATTAGCATATCATATAATGATGCAATACGAGCATGAAGTCATAGAATATCATAAAACATATCATGTTAAGATGCAAGACCACAACCATATCATATACTTTACTTTCACTCACATGCAATTCGTGTAATATTTCAAGTAAAATCATAACATCTCATATACATTCCAAACAACTAATCACGTAAGATCACAATAACACATAACTTCTCAAGCATGTGGAAACATCACAACATTCTTTAATAACAAGTCATTCCACTTTTTTAACTCTAAGTTATCCTCATAAGAAAATCTTTATGGTCTTAGCCACATAATTAGAAATCTTTAGATTGATGGTAAAATTAAAGAACTTAATAAAATATGTCCTTACTCAACAACATATATGTACATATATATACATATATATGTTTCATAAGTCAAAGCTCAATATGTAAATTAAAATGGTGAGTCTTGAGCACTAGATTAATTTTTAGTGATGACATAAGTATAAATATGTAATGCAAGCTTCATTCTTAGTTTTCTAGATTAACAAGAAAATGTAAATATGCTATGCAAAGCTTAAAATTTAACATGAGAATGCAATTTTAGGTGATAACTTGAAAAATAAATATGCTAGACAAGAATTGTAAACATGAATGCAAGTTCAATTCTTTATTTTAGTGCTCTAGGCCTCTTAGAGTATTCACTCTAAATCACATTTCAACTTTAAGATTGAAAAGGTAGGCTTTGTGTAACATCCTCCAAGTACGACCTGATCCTTAAGTCATGACATCATACTTAAGAGTTATTACTTCCTAATTAGTGGACCTTTCTTACATCTATAGCAAGATTGATCACTTCGTGAAGTAACTAAGTGTAATTCTATTAAAATGTATAACAAAAACCAAAACATTTATTTAAATACATAATTAAGTAGAAGCTCTTCTAAGAGCTTTACTACACTACATTCACTATTTCATTTATATACATACAACTCCAACTAAGCACAATAAAGTAAAAACATCAACTAATAAGTACTACGATTCCAGAGTTCTTCAAGTTCAGCTCCATTGTTTCCTGGATCAACCTGGAGGCGACATGGGAACACAAAAACATAGGGGTGAGAATTATATAATTCTCAGGAGGGCAATTCCCAGTTACACCATCATAATGTCAACGTCATCGACCCAAGCCACTTTGGTTTATTAAGAAAATGTGAGCATGCGACATATATCAAAGATTCATTTTAATGTTCAAAAACCATTCTTTCGAAGTGGGTTTCTTTTAGCATTCAATCACTTAAAGCATATATCTCATAGTATTTTAACATTGAGTAAATCATCCTGGGCAGCAATTCAGAGTAAGTTGAGTAGCATATAATACATGCAATGAACTTATCTCAAAGTGACATGGTTTCACTTATGGCCACAAAGATCAAATCAATGCATTTTTCTCTTTTAATTGACATAGGAAAGATTAGTTTATACCCAACGGGTATTTGCGTGGACAATGCCACAATAGAATTTATACCAAATGGTATTTATAGTGGATTAAACCACTTAAGGGAAATAGACTACTTATCAGGACTAAGCTCATTCCAATACGTGATCATCAAACTTCATTTTTTTCCATTTTCGAGTCACACACATATCATTTCTCCGATACATATATGACTATAAATTTGGGAATTCCTCTTCTATTTCCTTCCCTCATTCAACCTAAGTCTTGTTTACTTTTGTCCATATGTCAGAACATGCACAATTTAAGTTTATACGTTCTTTTCTTTTCCAAATACATGTGTAAAGCATATGTAGGTATTCAATCATATTAGAGGTCTATTCATGCCTAATGGATAAGAAATTAAAATAATTAGCATGCATTCATATGCCATACACTTGGACTAGATATTACTTCAGAATAATTTTTCAATCATTCTCACATTCCACTTTGGCAGATTTACTATCCTAGGCACAATATTTAATTACCATATCAAAATTCCATTGCAAGTGTAACGCCAATTTCTCCTGTTTGAGTATAATGACCAAAATGCCCTGAGGTCATTTACCTGGAATTAAAGGAAGTCGACCTGGAGTCCAAATGGATCAACTCAATGTTTGAAGGGGGTTAGAATTGTTATGAATGATATTCGAGGTGAAAATCTCATTTTAAACTTTTGCTCAAAATGACCAAAATGCCCTTTGTTCTACAGTGAAGGTGCCATTTGAGCCCGAAATTTTTCAGGAAGTTTAGAATGATGTTTTTGAGCAATATTTGATGTCTAGGAGGCAGGAAGGTTGGCAGTTTTAGTGCAAAATTACCATTTTGCCCTAGAAGTGTAAAGTGAGCCTAATGATGCAATTAAGCAAACCTAAGCAATATTAGGCTCTAATCGAAGATTAATTTATTTCGATAATTAATCTAGAGTCAAAATAATTTATTAAGGTTAATTAGAACCTAAGATTGCTTAGTTAAACTCTAAATTGCATTCTTTAATTCAAGATTCCTAGTTGGAATCTTGAATATTGTTTTTTCTCTCAATTCCTTAAATTAAGGAATTGTGCCATACCTCATTTGACCAAAAGAATTATTTTAAATTACTAATCTAGTAAGATTGCCCTCCTAATCAAGTCTTGACACTCCTAATTGCCCAATTACCTCACCTAAACACTTTCTTACAACTCCTAACCAAAACCTTAATCAAAGAAACACCTAAACACATCACTAAACCACAATTATGTGAACAAATTTCTCTCCCTTTGGCTGTCCCAAATCTGCCGAATGCAAGGCCAAGGAAAAATGCCACATGTTGAAATTTCTTCACTCAAAGAGCCATGCTTTGCCCATACTTTTGCCATACTTCACCATGATTGAACCCATACCCAAAGCCATACCTTGTAAGAGATATTTTTCTCTTTTTCCTCCATAAGGCCGTCGCCATCTCCCCAAATCAGCCACCATTGTTGCAAATTTTCTATAAATACCAAGCCTTGAAGAACCTTGTTACACTTTAGAAGCTTTGCTAAGTTTAGTTCTCTTGGCTTTTTCTTGCAATTTCTCTCTAAATTCTCTTCATCTTCTTCATTTTCTTCTACCTCTTGAAGAATCCTTCCACCACCACAAACCACCACAAACAACCATAAACCACCACTACCTCACCTTAAACCATCTCCTAAACACTTAAACTTTCCATTTCCAAGCTTAGAAACTCAAGGAAAAATCATCTCCTTTGAGTTCCCCCTTTGGCCGAATCCATCATCACAATCCAAGAGGAGATTTTGTCTTCTCAACTCTTCAAGAACCAAGCTTTCTTTCTTCCATTTCAAAGACTTCCTTAAGTAGGGGTTTTGTTCTCAAGTTTTGCTTGTTTTCCTTAAAGAAAGTTCTAGTTTTCTCTTGGTTCAAACTCCTTTCTTTCTTTCCTTTTCATTTTTGGCCAAGAGGCCATTTTATGAAAATAACATGAGCTTGATGATGAGGTTTCAAGATAATGACTTGTTGATGTCATGTGAGAAACCTCTAAAGCTTGAAACAACTTGGTCTTGGACCATACATGCTTGTATTTCTTTCTTTTTCTTTAGTTTCATTTTCGGTTCCTTTCCTTTTTCTCTCAAATGATTTCCTTTTCCTTTGGTTTGAACAAAGTTTGCTAAAAATGTAAAGTAGATCACAAAAGTTTTGTAAAGAAAATTAATTACATGATTTCAAAGAGCTCTAAGCTTACCCTTGCCAACCTTAAAGTTGGTCGGTTGTTCTAAGAGTTTTACTCTAGATTGAAGCCCATGAGCAATAAAATAAAGAATATGACTTAGTTCTTGTAATTTGTTTAGACAAAGTGTTGAACTTTGTGTCTATTTTCTTAAGCTTGATGATGAAGTTCAAACCTTAAGACTTCTTTGAAGTCTAGGTGCTAAGAACTCTAAAGCTTGCCTTATGATACATAATGGGTTAAGGGTTTGTTCCTTTAAAATCTTGCAAAGAGCTCTAGCTAAGATTTAAAATAAGATGCATTCATGTTTACTTTAATGCTTTGCATAGCATGTTTATTTTCAAGTCATCACTAAACAACTTAAAGATTAAAACAAGAATGTGCATCCTGTAACCCATTTCTGTTGTTTGAGTATAAATGACCAAAATGCCCCTGAGGTCATTTTTACCAGAATTAAAGGGCAGTTGAACCGGATCCCCAAATGGGTCAACTCAATGTTTGAAGGGGGTTATAATTGTTATGAATGATATTGAGGTGAAAATCTCGTTTCTAAACTTTCGGCTCAAAATGACCAAAATACCCTCCTGTGTTCTACACGGGTAAAAGGTGCCGTTTGAGCCTGGAATTTTTCAGGAAGTTTAGAATGATGTTTTTAAGTAATGTTTGATGTTTAGTTGGGCCGGAAGGTCCCGGGCAGTTTTAGCACAAAATTACCATTTTGCCCCTAGAATAGTGTACATGAGCCTAATGACGCAATTAAGCAAACCTAAGCAATATTAGGCTCTAATCGAAGATTAATTTATTTCGATAATTAATCTAGAGTCAAAATAATTTATTAAGGTTAATTAGAACCTAAGATTGCTTAGATAAACTCTAATTGCATTCTTTAATTCAAGATTCCTAGTCATGGAATCTTGAATAGTGTTTTCTCTCTCCAATTCCTTAAATTAAGGAATTGTGCCATACCTCATTTGACCAAAAGAATTATTTTAAATTACTAATCTAGTAAGATTGCCCTCCTAATCAAGTCTTGACCTTCCTAATTACCCAATTACCTCACCTAAACACCTTCTTACAAACTCCTAATCAAAAGCCTAATCAAAGAAACACCTAAACACACCATTAAACCACAATTACATGAACAAATTTCTCTCCCTCTTGGCCTTAAGGTGGCCGGCCATCCCTCCATAGTCCATCATGTGTTGTTTCAATTACACTCAAGAGCCATGCTTCAAGCCATGCTTTGCCCATACCTCACCATGCCTTCAACCATGCCTACAACCATACCTTTGCAAGAGATATTTCTTCTCCTTCCTCCCTCATGTGGCCCCCCCCCCTTTGGAAGCCTCATTGTTGAAAATTTCTATAAATACCAAGCCTTGATGAACCTTGTCACACTTTGGTTCATTTGTTAAGTTTACACTTCTTACAAAACTCTCTCTCATTTCTTCTCAAACTTCCTCACTTTGGCTGATTTCTTCCTTCAAGTTTCAAGAGGATTTTCCTTCTCCATTTCATCAAGAACTCAAGCTTTCTTTCATTCTCTTCAAGACTTCTCTAGGTAGGGGTTTGTTTTCAAGTTTTTGCTTGTTTTCCTTAAAGAAAGTTCTAGTTTTCTCTTGGTTCAAACTCCTTTCTCCCTTTTTTTTCATTTTCGGCCAAGAGGCCATTTTATGAAAATAACATGAGCTTGATGATGAGGTTTCAAGATAATGACTTGTTGTTGTCATGTGAGAAACCTCTAAAGCTTGAAACAACTTGGTCTTGGACCATACATGCTTGTATTTCTTTCTTTTCTTTAGTTTCATTTCCTTTTCCTTTTCTTTCTCAAATGATTTCGGTTTCCTTTGCCTTGGTTTGAACAAAGTTTGCTAAAAATGTAAAGTAGATCACAAAAGTTTTGTTAAAGAAAATTAATCACATGATTTCAAAGAGCTCTAAGCTTACCCTTGCCAACCTTAAAGTTGGTCGGCCGTTCTAAGAGTTTTACTCTAGATTGAAGCCCATGAGCAATAAAATAAAGAATATGACTTAGTCCTTGTAGTTTTGTTTAGACAAAGTGTTGAACTTTGTGTCCATTTTCTTAAGCTTGATGATGAAGTTCAAACCTTAAGACTTTTCTTGAAGTCTAGGTGCTAAGAACTCTAAAGCTTGCCTTATGATACATAATGGGTTGAGGTTTATGTTCCTCTAAAGTCTTGTAAGAGCTCTAGTTAAGATAAAAATAAGTTGCATTCATGTTTAAATTTATGTCTTGCATCTCATGTTTATTTTGATGCCATCACTAATTTCACAAGAATAAATGAATGAACTTGCATTACATATTTAAATTCCCAAGCTTGCATTTCATGTTTATATTTCAAGTCATCACTTAATCCTTAAAGATAATAATGAAGTTGCATCTCATATTTATTTTATGCTCTCACTTTACTTTGTAATGAAGAGTAAAATGAAGTGCATAGCATGTTTAAGATTATGTTATCACCTAAATACTCTAGAGCTCAAAGACTTGCCCTAAGTATCTTAAAAAGGGAACTTTAGTCAAAAAGAAATGGATGAGTTTTAGTATAATTCAATAATGGTTTGATTTTGTAAAATGCATGAATGATTTCAAGAAAATGTTGGAAAACTGTTTTATGAGGTCTTAAGGTGTTTAAATACCTTGGAATGTGTCAAAAATCATGTTTTCTCAAGTTCCAGGTTTCTAGTAATCGATTACCATTATGTAATCGATTACCAGAAGGTTTTCGAAGGACTTTTGGTTCTGGTAATTGATTACCAGAAATGTAATCGATTACTAAGGCTATTCTTCATGCCTAGAATCTCCTTAAAACTCTGTAATCGATTACCTGTTATGTAATCGATTACTCTATTCTTCATTTTTCTGAAATAGATTTAACCTAAGTAATCGATTACCATCCTATGTAATCGATTACCCAGTTGTTTAAACCCAGAATGAATTTAGTTCCTGGTAATCGATTACTAGGAACATGTAATCGATTACCAGAACACCTTTTTGCTCCTAAAATGTCCCAAGAGAAAACTAGCAACTTATATGCATTTCAACTCAAGAGATTATGTGATTTTATGGGCTTATGATTTCGGTTCTGCCCTCTATGTTTGGCTACTGTATAAATGTTGTTCTAAGGTGTTAAAATGTGTAAAATTATGTTTGAGTGAAGCAAGGATCGATTTAGAGAAGTTAGAAAAGAATAAGTAACTTGAAAGGATTAGAAATGAGAATTCTAGAACACCTTAATGCATAAAAATGCAAATCTGTTCCAGCATGATTAATTCAAGGATAAATGGTTCATAATCAGTAAGACATGTATAAAATCCCTTCATAAATGATTAGGTATTAATTTCTAAGCTTAAGGTGATGATAAGAACTTAAAATGGGAATTCTAGCACTCTTAGACATGGCAAAACATAATTCTGTTCCAGCATAGTTAGATTGAGGAAAAATGGTTTATAACTTAGAGAACATGCCTAGGAATCCCTCATAATTGGTTTAGGAATTGATTATGGAGCCTTAGAAGACGGATCTTAAAAGGGGTCACGAGAGATTCTAGAGCCCAGTAAGCATATGATATTTTCTCCCTTTCATGTGCATGCTGTTTGGAATTTTAGTGAGTTCAAATCTTAGAAAAAGTTTAAGTGTTAACCTCTTGAGGGTAATAAAGATGCAAATACAAGTTTAAGGCCCGTAAGGGTCAAAGCATAAGATACTATGAGATAGGTGGCCGAGAGAGCATAATTATGATGATGAACCTCGAGCATATTATGATGATGTGATTATGTTAGTTCCTTGAGCATGAAACTTTATGTGTATGATTGGTATGATGATATGATGAAATGTTGTATTTAAGATGCATAAGGTTTCGAAATATGAATGAAATTGAGGAATATGCTCATGTGAACTAGAAAGATATTGATTTGAGAAAGTTCCATGAAAATGATGCATGTGACTGAGATTATGTGGCATGACTCAAATTTGAGGAAATTCGAAGAAGTAGCTGTTATGCCGCCGAATTTCCGTCAAATTTGAGAGACATAAGAAAGTTTTTGAGAAATATGATGTTTAAGGTGACACGAGACGTACTTCTCCTGCTAGGTGGAGAAGGTAAAACCGTGAGGGCATAGACATTAGCCTGCCAAAGCGGACAAAGTCGCTGGTCTTAACCAAGTCGATGCGTTTCGAAGAAGGAAAAAGTCCCATGATGGGTGATCCTTAGGCCCCTACCCGTACTCTGGAGTTGGGATTATAATTATTATGATGATCATGATGATTATGATTATGATTATGTTTATGATTCGCTTATCAAGAGGATAAGTAAGAACTAGTGACGACTAGTTAAGGTATGAGCTCATAGCCTAGTTTAAGGGGTGCGGTTACTATTATGATTTGGTGTCACAAGTATGAGAAGAAAGAAAATGTTCAAAAGAAGTTACATGCCACTTAAATGTTGTTTGATTATTGTTTGGTTTGCCTAAAGTACTGCATGCATCCATGAACTATTATGTTGCATACATGCATTAAGACTCATTATAAAAGACATGGACCTTGGATAAATATCTTTTGTGAAAACCTCATAATGAACCTATGCATGCTTAACCTTTTATAATAAACCCAAGGTTCCTGGGACGTAAACGATGACACTAGGATAGAGGATTTCCTCCTGAGATTCTTTAGCAAGATTCTCACCTCTCTCTATTTCTTTCCGTTACGTCTTCAGACATCGATGGCGTCGTTCGTGATTTTTGTTGACGCACCGTGTGGAGCTGCACTACGACCCGGATCATCAGTCCTACCACTTCGAGGGTCGTTGTGCTATACATGTTTTTGCATACATGGGACGCCCATTTGCCTTTCCAATCTCCAGCTTCTGATTACTTCGACCTCCCCCTGGCGACGACATGATTTTTGAGAGGACGCGACCGTGACGAGCAAACGGCCGTGCCATCCATCCCGTGACTCTGATACGTACCCCTCATATGTCGCGGGAGGACCTTCCGAGGATCCAGCTGATCCTTATTGGAGGATTCCGCCCTTCGGTGCCTTTGGACGATAGGGGTACGAGGACACGGTCTCCGCGAGGCCTATGAGGCGCGTACGTAAGCAGAGAGACGCCTTCGCCGAGGTGGTCACGCCGTTCTCCGATTCGCATGCCACGTCCCCTCTTCGATGGGCCACATCCGAGGAGCTCGGCAGTTGTAGGCTACATATCTCCAAGGATTTGCGTCGTCGTAGGTTTTAGAGAAGGGTTGCTTCTGGGGAGTATCTTTTGGGGTTGTTTCATGTATTTGTTATTATGTTTCTTATTTTACGTTGTTGTCCTGCAAGCTCTCCCACTAGTATGGGTAAGACTTTATGTTTCTTTTATATTAAGTGGTATTGTACTAAACTATGTTAACTAATGTGATGAGGAATGTTTTCATGATGGATGTGTTCTTTAATGCTTATGTTCTGTATGTTTTATTTATTCTTCCGCTTCACGTTACATTTATGTTACGCGCAAAGGCTCGCACTTTGTTTTACATGATTCATTTAAAAAAAAAAATTTACCTGTATTTTCCGCTAAGTATTTTGTAAATGAATTTAAAGAGAAGTAATAACTAATAATTAATCTTGATACGTCCTAGGCGTATTGGGTTAAATATTAGGGTGTTACACATCCTCACTTAATAAATCTCAAAGCCTACCTATTTCAACCTTAAAGTTAATTGTTGATTTGGGGTAAATACCTAAGAGGCCTAGAGCACTAAAAAAAGAACTGAACCTTGCATCTCATGTTTACTTTCTTGTCTAGCATGTTTAAATTCTATGCCATCACTTAAACTCCAAAGATAATAAAAAGGTGCATCTCATGTTTACTTTATGTCTTCACTTTATTTTCTAATGAAGAATAAAAATGAGGTGCATAGCATATTTAAGTTTATGTCAACACCTTAATGATCTAGAGCTCAAAGACTTGCCCAAGTATCCTATGTAAGGTTTTCAAGAAAATGTTGGCATTCTTAAGAAGCCATTTCGGCCTTGTGGTGATGATGATGGACTTAGTATGAGTTCCTCTAATCACAAGTGTCCATAGTTTATGTTTTGTAATTTTTCCAAGCTTAGGAGCACCTAAGCAACATTATGCATAAAATTATATACTTTAAATCTATTTATGAACAATTTAATATAGCTACTGACCTCATGTGTAAGTGCATGATTTTAATGAAAGAATTTGAGTCCTAAAAGAGTTTGAATCCCTAGAATTATTCCAAGAGAAAACTAGCAACTTGTATGCATTTCAACTCATGAGATTATGTGATTTTATGGGCTTGTGATTTTGGTTCTGCCCTTCATGATTGGCTATTGTATAAATGCTGTTCTAAGGTTTTAAAATGTGTGAAATTATGTTTGAGTGGAGCAAGTATCGATTTAGAGAAGTTAGAAAAGAATAAGTAACTTGAAAGGATTAGAAATGAGAATTCTAGAACACTTTAATGCATAAAAATACAAATCTGTTCCAGCATGATTAATTCAAGGATGAATGGTCCATAATCAGTAAGACATGTATAAAATCCCTTCATAAATGATTAGGTATTAATTTCTAAGCTTAAGGTGATGACAAGAACTTAAAATAGGAATTCTAGCACTCTTAGACATGGCAAAACATAATTCTGTTCCAGCATAGTTAGATTGAGGAGAAATAGTTTACAACTTAGAGAACAATGCCTAGAAATCCCTCACAATTGGTTTAGGAATTGATTATAGAGCCTTAGGCGAAGACGGATTTTAAAAAGGGTCACGAGCGAAGATTCTCACGCCCCGTAAACATATGATATTTTTTGCCCTTACATGTGCAATGCTGTTTGGAATTTTAGTGAGTTCAAATCTTAGAGAAAAGTTTAAGTGTTAACCTCTTGAGGGTAATAAAGATGTAATACGGGTATTAGAATGATTAGAATACAAGTTTAGACCCGGAGGGGTCAAAGCATAAGATACTATGAGATAGAAGCCGAGTGAGCATATTTATGATGATGAACCTCGAGTATATTTATGATGATGTGATTATGTTAGTACCTTGAGCATGAAACTTTATGTGTACGATTGATATGATGATATGATGAAGTGTTGTATTTAAGATGCATAAGGTTTCGAAATATGAATCAATTGAGGAATATGCTCATGTGAGCTAGAAAGATATTGATTTGAGAAAGTTCCATGAAAATGATGCACATGACTGAGATTATGTGGCATGACTCAAATTTGAGGAAATTCGGAGTAGCTGTTCTCCGAATTTCCGTCAATTAAGCGACATAAGAAAGTTTTTGAGAAATATGATGTTTAAGGTACACACCAGAGACGTACTTCTCCTGCTTCGGTGAGGAGAGGTAAAACCGTGAGGGCATAGACATTAGCCTACCAAAGCGGACAAAGTCGCTGGTCTTAACCAAGTCGATGCGTTTCGAAGAAGGAAAAAGTCCCATGATGGGTGATCCTTAGGCCCTCTACCCGTACTCTGGAGTCGGGATTATGATGATTATGATTATGATTATGTTTATGATTCGCTTATCAAGAGGATAAGTAAGAACTAGTGATGACTAGTTAAGGTATGAGCTCATAGCCTAGTTTAAGGGGTGCGGTTACTATTATGTTTGGTGTCACAAGTATGAGAAAAGGAAAAATGTTCAAGAGAAAGTTACATGCCACTTATATGTTGTTTGACTATTGTTTGGTTTGCCTAGAGTACTACCATGCATTCATAAACTATTATGCTACATACATGCATTAAGACTCATTATAAAAGACATGGACCTTGGATAAATATCTGTGAAAACCTCATAATGAACCTATGCATGCTTAACCTTTTTATAATAAACCCAAGGTTCCTAGGACGTAAACGATGACAATAGAATAGAGGATTTTCCCTCCTGAGATTCTTTAGAAGATTCTCACCCTCTCCCTGTTTCTTTTCGTACATCTTCAGACATGAATGACGTCATTCGTGATATTCGTTGATGCGCTCGTGTGGAACTGCACTCGATTTCGGATTATCAGTCCTACCACTTCGAGGGTCATTGTGCTATACAAATTTTTGCATACATGGGACGCCCTTTGCCTTTCCAGTCTCCAGCTTCGATTCACTCGACTTCCCCCTTTGGCGATGACATGATTTTTGAGAGGACGCGACCCGTGACGGGCAGAACCGCTGTGCCGGCCATCATCCTCAGCTGTGCGTGACTATCGGAGTATGTACCCCTCATACATCGATGCGGGAGGACCTTGAGGACTCACGGCCGATCCTTATTCGGAGGATTCGCCTCTCGGTGCCTTGGCGGTGATAGGGGTAGCGAGGACACGGTCTCCCGCGAGCCTATGAGGCGTGTACGTAGCCCGAGAGACGCCCCTCGAGGTGGTCACGTTTCGCCGATTCGCATGCCCACATCCCCTCTTCGATGGGCCACATCTAAGAGCTTGTTCGTAGGCTTATATCAGTCAGGATTTGTCGTCGTAGGTTTTAGAGGAAGGTTGCTTTTGTGAGGAGTATCTTTTGGGGCTGTTTCATGTATTCATTGTTATGTTTCTCATTTACGTTGATGTACTACTCTCCACTAGTATGGGTAAGACTTTATGTTTCTTTTATATTCCAGTGGTATTGTACTAAACTATATTAACTAATGTGATGAAGAATGTTTTCATGATTGATGTATTCTTTAATGCTTATGTTCTGTATGACTTATTTATTTTTTCACTTCACGTTACATTTATGTTACATGCAAAGGCTCGCACTTTGTTTTACATGAATCATTTCAAAAAAAAAAAATTACCTGTATTTTCCGCAAAGTATTTTGTAAATGAATTTAAAGAGAAGTAATAACTAATAATTAATCTTGATACGTCCTAGGCGTATGGGGTTAAATATTAGGGTGTTAAGCAAGAGCCACAAAAATTCTATATGACACCTCAATATGTCTAGGAGACCCTATAAAAATTTCAAGACAAACAAAGCTCTCTAACTCCTTCGGTAAATTGTACAAATTTAGTGGTCAGGACCACCAATTCACAGCTCATACAGAGTTCTCATAAATTTTAACTCTAGCAAATGATTGAATCAGCTCAAAATAAAAATCATGATTGAACTTCAAGATGTTTTCAATACTCTGTAAAAATTGCAATGGAAAAATCAATCATTTGCTATGTTAAAAAAATTAGTAAAATTTGCAGTTTCAAGTTTCACAAATCCAGCCAGCATAGACACACTTTAGTTTGGAATTTTAAAGCATAGGAGTAAAATCAGAGCCCAAGAAAATTTCTGAAACTAGCCTAAGATATTAGCTTCAACATATATTTTTTAGCTCATAAAATTACCCAAAATATGCCAGAAAATTCATGAACAATTACTACCAGTAAGAAAAAAAATCCAGCGTCATAGAGCAAAACCCCTTTTGACAAAAATGATTTTTAACATCATCCAAACACTCCACCAAAATTCATACATCAATATCAACATAATATCAACCAATATAACAAGAAATTTTGGACCTAGTTCAATTAGATTAACCAGAATAAATTTGAAAAGAAAAGGCAAGAAAACCCTACTTGGCTCTTGGAACTCTATTCTTGTTCTTGGCTTCCCTTCAAGAGTTCATACACCCATTCTTCATCTAACCCTTTCAAATCCTCTTCTAACAAAGCAGGAACAGCAGCTAAGTTGGTTGATATGATGAGGAGAGGATTTGTGAGAATAGTTGATTCAAGTTTCCAGAGGTAAGTTTGTGTTTGTGACAAAGCATATGGATGTTTGATGTTGTGGCTTAGTGTTCTTAGCAAATTTGTGATGTTCTTGAGGAAGAAAATAATGGAGAATGCTGAAAAGATGGCTACCCGAACTTGAGAAGAAGAAGAATGAGAATTTTCTTTTGGTTTTTCTTTTATTTATATAAGATATGTAATAAATTTGTCACCACAAATAATATATCTTGTAATAGAAATTAATAATTTTATGTGGTTGTAATTAAATCTTGTTAAAGACAATGGTGTGGCCAAATCCTAGCCATACACTTGTCTAGTTAGGTGGCAAAATTACACTGAGTTTCATACGGTAAGAAACTCACATCAATATTTCACAACGAATAAAACATACCCATTAAGGATATTACCCGAAAATTAATTCTAAATATAAAATTATCATTTCCACCTATTTCTAACCTTATTCCCATGTTCTCCTAATTTTGGGCTGTAACATCCTCCCAAGTACAACCCCATCCTTAAGTCATGGTATCATACTCAAGAGTTGTTACTTATATTCTAAACCTTTCTTAATTATCTATAATAAAGGTCGAATCGAATTGTATGTTAACTAACTCGTGGTTCTATAGAGATATATAGCCAGAAACAACTTATTTATTTAATACAAATCAAGTACAAAAGGAAGCTCGTCTAAGAGCTTTACAGTACATCGTTATCTCTTATGTTTCCAGACATATACATACACTTAAGTACAAAAAACACAAGTTCTCTACTAACTACTACAAAATCCACTTGATCTTCTCCTCCAGCCTCAGGTCTTCTAGATCAACCTGGGACGACACGGAAAAACAAATACATAGGGGTGAGAATTCTAACATTCTCGTAGGGCGTCCCCAAAACATATCCTGAAGTTCATGTCATCGTTCCGCCCAGCCACTTCGATTTATTTAACAAAAGGTGATCATGCATTACATAATGACTATTCATTTTTAAAGTTCAAAATCTATCTTTTCGAAGTGGGTTACTTTTAAGAAAAACCAATCACTTAATACACTTCTACCGTCAGCTCATACTCATAGTAAGTTATGGTAACCAAGAAGAACCAATATACACAAATATGTATATGCCCAATGTAATGAAATTCATCTTTGATTTTCCTTGATGAATCAAAAGTATCACATCCCTCTCTATTTGCCTTCGACAAGCCAAAAGGATCTCAATCCACTCCATTTGCCTTTGACAAATCAAAAGGATCTAATGTGTCATTAATTGCCCTTGACAAGTCAAAGAGGATCTCAAGTTTCTTGGGATCATCCATTCACAACGAAATTCTCATTTGTATCTTATAAATCAACCTTTTAAATTATCTAGTATGCATTCATATGTCACAAGACATACAGCCAAAAAGGTAACATCAAGTACTCATGTCATTCTAGAACCAAAAATTCCATTACTTCATCAATTCAAAGCATTGTTGCATTTCCAACATAATGGCAGATTTTACACCATTGTAACACGAATTATGTTGCCCCTCAAACAGTCAATTCAGAGGCTATAAAAATTACCCAAGACACTTCAATGTGTCCACAAGGTCCCATAAAAATTTCAATACAAAGCGATCTCTCTAACTCCTTCCATAAATTGTACAAATTCAGTGGTCAGGGACCACCAATTCACAGCTTAGACTAGAGTTCTCATAATTTTTCACCCTAGCAAATGATTGAACCAATGCACAATAAAATTCACAGTGATATTTCAATATGTTATTAACTTCTTGTCAAAATTTCAAAGGCTAGTTCAATCCTTTGCTATGTTAATAAAATCAGACAACTTTATTGCTTCAGTTTCAATAATCAGGTCAGCATCTGCCTCATTTCGGTTTCTAATTTTTCTGAGGCATCAAACATTAAAAATAACACCCAAGGAAATTCAAATAGTTATTTTAAAATGTCAACTACAACATATAATTTTTGTAGGTCACGAAACCACCCACAAATATGTCAGAAAATTCGTATCAATTATACTTCAGGACGCTTGAAATCCAGCAGCCTAGTTCAATTTTCTTTTGGTGGAAACTCATTTTTAACACCATCCAAGCCCATCACCAAAATTCACACATCAATAACAATATAACATCAACCAAATAAAATGAAAATTTCGGAATAAAACCAAGAAGAACAGATCAGTAAAAATTTCAAGAGAAGAGACCATAGAAAACCCTACTTTGAGAGCTCTTGAGCTCTATGCTCCAAAGGATGCTCTAGAATGCTTTTGCTTCACTTCAAAGCTTCCCCACCAACATCAAACCCTTCCTTTAACCTCTGATTGTGTGCCCTCAAAGTTGGAAAAAGTGATGGATTCAAATTATAATCGGTTAGATTTGTAGGTTATGATGAATAGAATAAGTTTAGTGAAGAGAGTTTGTGGTTTTAGTGACTTTGAGCTAGGGTTTTGCAAGTTTGAAGCTTGTTAATGGAGTTTGAGAGGAAGAACAATGGAGGAATGGTTCTTAGAGAGGTCTGGACGAAATTGTGATGAAGGGAAATGATAAGATGTTGATATTTTGAGTTTAGGGCAAAATACATAGAATTTTCAAGTCCAAAAATGTTTTCTTTGAAGATAATTATTGTAATTTTGTGAAATTCCTATTGGTTAGTCATAAAGGTGTAATTGTGTGGCACATCTCAAGCCACACACTTGTTCTCCTTAGGTGGCAACTTGCTCTGAAGTTTCATTCAATGTAAGAACTCATACCAAAATCTCGCCGAATGGGTAAACACGTACCGATTAAACCAATATTACCCAAAATTAACTTTAAGTATAAAATTATCATTTCCAGATATCCTAACCTCATTCCCATGTTTCCCTAATTTCAGCACCTTGAGGCCCGAATCTAGGGTTTCAGCTACTATTCACCCGAAATTTTTTTTTTGAAGGTTGTTGGCCGCCCTCATCATTGCTAAACTATTATATTTTTGAAATTACGATTAATAAAGCTCAAATTAATTTTTAATTAAATTTTAGGGTGTTACACGGGCACTTTCGGGGCCAAAATCTAGGGTTTTAGCTATCGCGAGCCCATGGGGCCTGAAGGTTACTATTCCCGGCCCAATTTTTTTTTATAGGTTCGTTGGGCCACCCTCATCATTTCTATCTGTTATATTTTTGAAATTACGAATAACAAAGCTCAAATTAATTTTTAAATAATTTCGGGGTATTACACTTTGAGATTAATTATTAAGTGATAACTCCATTTCTTTATTTTAGTGCTCTAGGGCTCTTGAGTATTTACTCTAAATCACATCTCAACTTTAAGGTTGAGATAGGTAGGCTTTGAGATTAATTATTAAGTGATAACTTGGAAAGTAAATGTGCTAGGTAAGGAAATATAAATATGAATGCAAGTCCATTTCTTTATTTTAGTGCTCTAGGCCTCTTAGAGTATTTACTCTAAATCACATATCAACTTTAAAGTTGAGATAGGTAGGCTTTGAGATTAATTATTAAGTGATAATGAAAGTGCAAGAATTAAATATAAATATGCAATGCAAGGACTTGAAATATAAATATGAATGCATTTCTTTAAATCCTAGGTTGAAGATTACCACTTTAACAACATAACAATATCACTTGTTAAAAACATTCTTAAAAATGGATTTTGAGTTTCTCTAAGCAATCTTAAGGTTCTAATTAACCTTAATTAATTATTTTGACTCTATATTACTAATTAGAATTTACTAATCTTTAATTAGAGCTTAATATTGCTTAGGTTTTGCTAATCACATCATTAGGCCCAAAATGAACTTAGCTAGGGGCAAAACGGTAATTTTTTGCAAAAACCTCGGACTACCCCGGCTTAACCTAACATTAAACATTACTTAAAAACCTCATTTAAAATCTTTTGGTGAAATTGGGCTAACTAGCACGTAATCGGTTTACTTAGCCACAATGGCATTTTGGTAATTTTGCCCATTAGAACTCAAAATGAGATTCTTTGCTCTACACATAACACATATAATCTCTTATCATTATCAAAACATCCCTGAAGGATGAGGAGGCGGTGATCTCATTTCCTGGGTAAAATAACCTTAGGAGCATTTGGTCATTTGTACACGGGAAAATTGGGCATTACATTACTCCCCTCCTTAAAATGAATTTCGCCTTTGAAATTTGTTACACGCATATGGTTACATTGGTTGGATAGGCATGACAGTCAAAATGAAGGAAACGAAAACAAACTTGATAGGAAAAAAATCAGGTAATATAAGGGTTTGCTAAGAATTGGAGCACTCATTAACATGTGTCAGTTAGACAAAGGTGACAAGGCGAGGTATAAATGGATACTCACGACTTACACAAGATCGGAGCTTGACAAGGGTTTGAAGAGAGGGTATTTTAGTTCTAATAGGGGAAGTCAAAACCAAACACTCAGAACTATCTACAAGCAGCAAATAGGGAGGAAGGAACATCCAACACTTCCTAGAATGGAAGCTCAAGAAATCATGATGCATATGACAAGTTTTACTAGAAGAAACATAACCAATAAATTTATAAGGAGGCTCAATATAAACATTTCCAAAAAGGCTACCAAGGTTAAAGGGACATACACGAAGGAGTCACGAGGCTTTCATACCATAACAAGCTACCAACCAATGCAAGGAACCAAGATTAACAAGAGCAAACAAAATACTACTATCTATCGCACACTTACCTTGGGCGTGAGAGCAGGAGGTATCTTCGGCATTAAGTGAACACTCGTCCTTGGCGTTGGGTCTAGATGTAACACCCTAATATTTAACCCAAAAATACTTAGGACGTACTAAGATTAATTATTAGTCATTACTTCCTTTAAAACCTCTTTTAGAAATAACTTAGTGGAAAATACAGGTAAATTTTTTTTAAAATGAAACATGTAAAACAAAGTGTGAGCCACTGCGCATAACATAAACGGAACGTAAAGTGGAAGAATAAATAAATCACACAATTCAAAAGCCATAAAGAACACATCAATCATGAAAACATTCTTCGTAACATTAGTTAACATAGTTTAGTACATCACTCCTGAAATATAAAGGAAAACATAAAGTCTTACCCATATAAGTGGGAGAGCTTCAGTACAATAACAGAAATAAGAAACATAACAACGAATACATGAAACGCCCCAAAAGATACTCTTAAACTAGGACTACTCCTCCCTTGAACTATGGATGATGCTCCTCCTCGTCCTCGATAGCATATACCAATGGACTGGGCAAGCTCCTCGGGTGCATGAAGACGGAAGGGTGGGTGAACATGCCCTCCACGTGTGGCGCATCTAGGAATGTCGTGGTAACCTCCACTGCGTCACCGTCTCCTCGCTACCCATCCCAATGTCCATGGGTAGCAGGGCAGAACCTTCGAAAAAAGGATGAGAAGGGGATCCTCTGATGGTCAGTCTCCGAACGCGTCGGGCAGGCACATACTAAGGGTAGCCTGATCCTCGGGATCCAGGACGAGCGCGACCCTTGCTCTTGGGTCGCGTCCTCTCAAAAATCATGTCATCGCCAAAAGGAGAGGTCAGTAAAGTGGAGTGGAAGAACTGGAAAGGCAAATAGGCGTCCCATGTATGCAAAAATGCGTATAGCACAACGACCCTCGAAGCGGTGGGACTGATGGGAATCGTAGTGCAGCTCCCATTGGCGCATCCAACAAATCACGAACGACGCCATCGAGCTGGAGACGTAATGGAGAGAGAAATAGAGAGAGTGGTGAGAATCTTGCTAAAGAATCTCAGTAGGGAAATCCTCTATCCTAGTGTCATCGTCTACGTCCCTAGGAACCTTGGGTTTATTATAAAAGGTTAAACATGCATAGGCTTATTATTAGGTTTTCACAAAAGATATTTATCCAAGGTCCATGTATTTTATAATGAATCTTAATGCATGTATGCAACATAATAGTTCATGGATGCATGGCGGTATTTAGGCAAACCAAACAATAATCAATCAACATATAAATGGCATGTAACTTCTCTTTGAACATCGTTCCATTTCTCAAACTTGTGACACTAAGCATAATAGTAACCGCACCCTAAACTAGGCCATGAGCTCATACCTTAACTAGTCGTCACTAGTTCTTACTTATCCTCTTGATAAGCGAATCATAATCATAATCATATTCATATTCATCATAATAATCCCGACTCCTAGAGTATGAGTAGGGGGCCTAAGGATCACCCATCATGGGACTTTTTCCTTCTTCGAAACGCATCGATTGGTTAAGCCAGACTTTGCTGCTTCTGGAGGCTAATGTCTATGCCCTCACGGTTTTGCCTTCTCCTGGAGCAGGAGAAGTTCGTCTGGTGTGTCACCTTAAACATCTTATTTCTCAAAACTTTCTTAAGTCCCTCAAATTGGACGGAAATTTGGTAGCATAACAGTTACACTAGAATTTCTTCAAATTGAGTCATGCCACATAACCTCAATCACATGCATCATTCTTATGGAACTTTCTCAATCAATAACTTTCTCAAATCAATATTTCGTACCTGTGTAACACCCTAATAATTAACCCAATACACCTAGGCATATTTGATTAATTACTAGACTTTACTCTTTGCTTCAGTTCCTTAATCATGCTTTGAAAATACTTAGTGAAATTACGAGCCATTTTTTTTAAACATAATTGAAAACGTGAGCCGCGCTTAACGTGAATGATTTAGCAAAATTTAAAAGACACATAGGAATTTACAAACATCACATCATAATATATTGGCTCCATCATCCAGCATCCATAATTACATATCATATAGATATTTTGCCTACCAACAGAATAAGACTAAGTGTAGGCAATCTAATAAAACATAAATAATATATGGATGGAAGGACATCCATTAATGGCACCTAGTAATAACACTCAGGGATAGGGATAGATATCTGAAATATACGAGTGAAACTCAGGATTCAAGTTCAACTACCTGACAGCCTCAATGTGATTCACGAACGCTTCCTTCTTTTTTGAAGACGAGATGGAAAGAAAAATAGAGGGAGTGAGAAACTTATAAAAAGAATCTCAGTAGGGTACTCACCTCATGATGCATTGTGTCATCATCATCGTCCCCAGGAACCTCGGGTTATTATGAAATAGTGAGCATGCTAAGATTGATTTATTAAGTTCGAAAATATACTTTACCGAGGTTCGTCGGTTTTAATCATGCGTCTTATAATGCATCATAAACTTAGCATGTCATGTTTATAATGAACTTTTCCTTTCATATATAATAACATAGTTATGCATAAAATCACATCATATTCCTCATCATCATTTCATAATACTATGCATAGCAGAATATCATATTTCTCATCATCATCTCATAAATACTATGCATAGCAGAACATCATATTCACATAATGCATTTACTTAGTTTCTTAGGTGACTTAAAGTTACTTTCATCATCATTTTCCTGGGCCACCCTATACTCCACCCTTTTGGGAGTAATCTAGGTTATGAGCTCATACCTTGCTAGTCGTCACCAGCACATACTTATCCCTTTTGATAAGTAAAAATTCCTCTACCCTTTTGAGAGAACAGACTAGGGGCAAGAATCACCTTTTCACCGCCTATAGTTTGATGGGTCCAAAGGATCATTTTCTCATATATTTTGAGTCACCTTTAAGTCTTTGCATGTTATATCATAATACAATTCTTCATTCATAATCATCATAACATTTTCTCATTTATAGTCTTATGCCGAAATAATATATACCAACTAATCATGCATCCTGGAGATTCCAGGAAGAGAGGTGGGTCACAATGGACACGCTTAAATACCAAATCTTTCCTTAGCCAGAATCTTTCCAATTGCACTCTTACAGGAATACACTTTCTTCCAGGAATATGTCTTTATTTCATGCATAAGTTTTCATTGTTTGCAACAACTATAACATATAAACCAGGGAATCAATCAATGACACCAAATTCTTAATAAGCATCAAATCATATTTTAAGTACACATAAATTACTAGCTTCCCATAAAATTCTTACAAAGTTTTAAAACTCTTTTAGAACTAATTCTTTTTGTTAAACTTGAAAGAAGTCATAGGACTTTAGGCCTAACTTAACCATGGGACCGATTTATAACTTGAAAGAATGTTCATAATTAAATATTTCACTTAAGATAAAAGGAGCAAGTCTTGAGCTTTAGAGATTTAGGTGACATCTTTGAATTATTACCATGCTATGCAACCTTATTTTAATCTTATCTTTATAAGGTGATAGCTTGGAATTATAAACATGATATGCAATTCCATTTCTTTATCTTTAAGATTTAAGGTGATAACTTGAAAATTAAACATGATGCAAGAACTTGTAATATAAACATGATGCAAGAAACTGAGGCGGAATTGCAAGGGACCAGGAGAGGGAGAGAGAATCTTAAGCAAGGAAGGCGGTAGTCCGCATAGGACCGGTGGGGATGAGAATTACATTTTTTTTTAAGCTCCAATTCTCAAGACTTCTTAAAGAATAAATTCTTTAACTCCAATTATCTCATTTCTTTGCTTATGATTCATAAGCAAGTCTTTGAGCTCTAGGATTTTTAGGTGATGACATAAAATAAACATGCCATGCATTGACTCTTTTAGCCATTATAAAATAAAGTGAGAGCATAAAATAAACATGAGATGCAACTTCTTTATTATCTTTAGAGATTAAGTGACAACTTGAAATTTAAACATGAAATGCAAGCTTGAAATTTAAACATGAGATATGCAAGTTCATTTATTTATTCTTGAGAATTTAGTTATGACATAAAATAAATATGGTTATGCAAGGCATAAACTTAAACATGGATGCAAGTTCACTTGATTTCTTTACTAGAGCTCCTTCAAGACTTTAAGAGAATTATGTTTTCAACCCAATATATGCATCTTAGCAAGACAAAGTAAAAATACATATTTCATATTCAAACCTCAAGATAAAAACATTATTCTTTAAAGTTTTGCATTAAATGGAATGTTCAAGCTTAGAGGCCTAACTTGTGATGGATTTACAACCCATATTCAAGGTCCTCATCATCAAGCCATCATTTCATTCCTTCCTAGGCCATTTGGCCGAAACCATGAAAGGAAAATAAGGAAAGAAAAACTGAAATTTTAGAAGCTTTGGAAACTAGTGAAACCTTCAAGTTTTAGAGATCTAACTTGTGAAAGCTTTGCAACCAACACTCAAGAATCTCATCATCAAACCATGGTCTCATCATAAGCTAGGCCATATGGCCAAAATACTTAAAAAGAAAGGAAGAAGAAACTGAAAATGAAAACTTAAAAGAAAGCTCATGAAAACATCATTTTTGAGCTAGAACATAACTTGTCTTAGCATAAAATGAACTTAGAAACACCTCCCTACCTAATCTGATTTGAAGGAAAGGAAGAGAACTTGGTTTCCTTGAGTGAAATGAAAGAAAATATTCTTGAAAACTTGAAGAAAGAATTCAGCCAAGAGGAGGAGGAAATGAGAGCTTTTGGTGCTCCTAAAACTAGAATTTGTGTAAGTTATGAACTAAGCATCTAAACTATCTTCAAGCATGCCTATTTATAGAGATTTTGCAGCTCATAAATGGACAAAGGAAGGAAAGAAATCTGACCAAAAATTAGAGAAAAAAAATAAGGAAGAAAAATCATTTTGTTTGGTGGCTTAAAACATGGAATCATGTTTCCATGTTTTCATGATTCTTTGTTTTCATTCTTTGGATTTTTGTGTAATAATTTTCTGACTTATTACTCAATAATTTCGTGCATTACAGCCTTGTGGAAGAGGATTTTGTGTGTTCCATGTATTTTTTAGGTGTAGGCAAGGTATTCATGCAATTTAGAGAATTTACGGTTAAGGGTTTAAGTGAATTACTAAGCAATTTGGGTGTTTTAAGCAATTTTAGGTTCTAATCAATCTAAATAAATAATTTTGACTCTAGATTAGTAATTAGAATTTAATAAGCTTTAATTTGAGCCTAATATTGCTTAGGTTTCGTTAGACAAATCAAAATCTCAAAATTTGTAAAACTACAAGACAGGGGCAAAATGGTCATTTCGCTTAAAAATTACGGGCCACCCGAACTTAACCAATGGTTAATCATGGCTTAAAAACACCTTTTAACACATTTTAGTGAGGTTCGGGCTAAGTCGGCCACAAATCAAAGTAAAACGTAAGGGCGTTTTGGTCATTTCGCGTCGAAGCTCAAAATTAGGATTCTTCTCCTCTATTAACACACATAACACAAACAATCCCTTATTAACATCAAAACATCCCCTTGAGGATGGGTGGGGCCCACGATCCTCATTTTCAGTAAAATAACCTCAGGGCATTTTGGTCATTTTACACGTACAGAAATTGGGGTTTGCAATACTTGCACGAATTGCTCCTAACTTCTCTTCTAACGTTATATTCCTTTATTAAGGATTGTTTGGTCTCAAATTTTATATAATATTTACCTACGGTAATTCGGTAATTCCTAATGATAGTAAAAATTACAGTAAAAATTGGGACGTACATCATGCATCTCAAATCATGGCATAACACATTCACCACATCAATATGCCAATTATACACATAAAGTTCATGCTTGTGATGTTATCATAATCATATCAATAAGAATATGGTCACTCATCCTCATGCTCACATCACACCTCCCTTCTCATGGTACTTTATGCTTTGCCCTTAGGGTCTTAAATTCTTGTTCTAGTGATCTTATCACCCATTGCAACTCTTTATCATACTTAGGGGATCATTTCTTATGATTCTTTCTAACATTATGCTCACCAACTTATCCAACAGCATTATATGGATTACTCACCATGATCATTTATTCAACTACGGGGATTCTAGAATCTATGCCTTAGACCTTCTCTAAGTTATTTCTTCGCCTAAGATTCTATATTCAACTCCTAGGCATAATCACCAATTATGAACCATCTTCCTTAAGCTCAATTATGCTGGAACGAAGTTATTATTCTTGTGTCTAAGTGCTTTAAGATTCTAGTTCTAATTCCTCCCTATTTACTTAGTCTTTCCAATCCTTCAAAAACGTTCCTCACTTCGCTCAAGTAATATTACGCATTCCAACTCCTCAACAGAATTCATCCAGTGGCCACAAGGATAAGGCAGAAACCAAAATGTTCATCACACATAATTACATAAACTCATATTATAAGTGCACGAGTTGCTAGTTTTTCTCTTGGGACAATTTAGGAGCAAAAGGTGTTCTGGGTAATCGATTACATGTTCCTGGTAATCATTACAGGAGCTAATTTATTCTGGGCTCAAAAGTAATCGATTACATAGGATGGTAATCGATTACTTAGGTTAAAGTTTTTGAAAAAATGAGAACATCAGAATGGATTACACTAAGGTAATCGATTAGGGGTTTTAAGGATTTCTGCATGAAGACAGCTTTGGTAATCAATTACATTGTCTCTTGGTAATCGATTGCAGAACCAAAACCCTTCAAAAATCGCTTTGGTAATCAATTATGTAAGCTGTTAATCATTACCAGGACCTCCGGAATTTGAGAAAATATGATTTTTGACACATTTCAAACTATTTAAACACCTTGAGACCTCATAAAACATTTTTCCAACATTTTTCTGAAATCATCCTTACATTTTACAAAATCAAACCATCATTGTATCATACTAAACACATTCACTTATCATGGTTAAAATTTCCTTTTGAAGATACTTAGGCAAGTCTTTGAGCTCTAAAGTATTTAGGTGATAACATAATCTTAAACATGCTATGCACTTCATTTACTCTTCATTACAAAGTAAAGTGAGACATAAAATAAATATGAGATGCAACCTCATTATTATCTTTAAGGATTAAGTGATACTTCAAATATAAACATGAAATGCAAGCTTGGGAATTTAAATATGATAATGCAAGTTCATTCATTTATTCTTATGAGATTAGTGATGGAATCAAAATAAACATGAGATGCAAGACATAAACTTAAACATGAATGCAACTTGTTTTATCTTAACTAGAGCTCCACAAGACTTTAGGGAACATCAATGGCCTTAACCCAACATGTATCTAACAATGGAAGATGAGCTTTAGAGTTCTTAGCACCAAGTCTTCAAGAAGACCTTGGTTTTTAACTTCATCATCAAGCTCAAAAAAGATTAAAACAAGAATACCAACATTTTAACAAAACAAACACAAATAGAACTACTCATATTCTTTATTTTATTGCTCATGGGCTTCAATCTAGTACAACTCCTAGAACGGCCGACCAACTTTAAGGTTGGCAAGGGTAAGCTTAGAGCTTTTAAAACATGTGATTGATTTTCTTAACAAAACTTTTAGTGATCTACTCAACATTATTGTCAAAACTTACATAATGAAGGGAATAAAAACTGAAATCTTGTGAGGAAAGAAGGAAAGGAGAAATCAAAATCATGTATGGTCCAAGACCAATTTTTTTCAAGCTTTAGAGGTTTCTCACATGGCATCACAAGGCCATTATCTTGAAACCTCATCATCAAGCTAAAGTTTTTCTCAATCAAAGCTCTAGGCCAAAAATAAAAAGAGATAGGGAGAACTTGGAAAACCAAGAGAAACACTAGAACTCTTCCTTAAAGGAAACACACAAAACTTAGAAAATAAACCCCTACCTAAAGAAGTCTTGAAGAGAGGAAGGAAAGCTTTGTTTCTTGAGAGGAAAAGGGAAAGAAATCCTTCTTGAATTCTTGCTGAAGAACTCGGCCAAAGAGGAGAGAAAAGGAGCTCTTTGTGTTTGGGAAGAAAGTTTGAAGCTTGCTCAAGTGTGTAAACATTCAAAGAGCTTTCAAGCTAGTGTATTTATAGAAGATTGAGAGCTCATGGATGGCCTAGAGGAGGGAGGCCGGCCATTTGAGAGGAGAGAAGGGAAAATATCTCTTGGCCAAAGCATGGTCTTAGGCATGGTGTTGGGCATGGGCAAGGCATGGGCAAGGTATGGGCAAGGTATGGTGGAAAGCATGGCTCTTTTGTGTGTAAAATAAATCAACATGTGAGGAAAATGGGAGGATTTTCAGCCAGCATAATAGCCCAAGGGGGAGGAAATTGTTTCATCTAATTGTGGTTTAAAGGTGTATTTAGGTGTGTCTTTGATTAGGCTTTTGATTAGGAGTTTGTAAGAAAGTGTTTAGATGAGAAAATGGTTAATTAAGGTGGTTCAAGACTTGATTAGGGAGTGGTCATACTAGATTAACAAATTAAATTCATTTTCTTAGTCAAATGAGGTATGGCACAATTCCTTAATTTAAGGATTGGAGAGAGAAATACTATTTAAGATTCTATGACTAGAAATCTTGAATTAAAGAATGCAATTAGAGTTTATCTAAGAAATCTTAGGTTCTAATTAACCTTAATAAATTATTTTGACTCTAGATTAATTATCGAAATAAATTAATCTTCGATTAGAGCCTAATATTGCTTAGGTTTGCTCATTTGCGTTATTAGACTCACTGTACACTGTTAGGGGCAAAACGGTAATTTTGCACTAAAACTGCCAGACCTTCGCAGTGAAACATCAAACATCACTTAAAACATCATTCTAAACTTCCTGGAAAAATTTGGACTCAAACGGCACCTTTTACCCGATGTAGAACACAGGGGTATTTTGGTGATTTTGAGCCGAAGTTGAAAACGAGATTTTCACCTCGGATATCAATTGTAACAATACAACCCTTTTCAAACATCGAATTGACCCATTGAGGATTCCGGTCAATCCCTAGAATTCAGGTAAAAATGACTTAAGGGCATTTTGGTCATTTGTACTCACAGAAATGGGATGTTACACTAGAGATGGCATTCCAAGTGGGATCTTCTCATTGCAATCTCGGATCATGTGGCCAGGCTTGCCACACCTGAAGCATCTCCTTGGCCAGCTAGGTAGGGATGATTGCTATGGTTCTTTCCACACTTTGGACAAGTGACGCGGTCCCTACTGAGATGCCTCATTTCTTGGATCATTCGGATCTTTCATGATGAAAATCCTTCTTCAGGTCCTCACAGGCCTGAATCCCGCTTGGCGAGGCTTGAAGCTCGGAGCTTGCGGTGCCAAGCTTCCTTGTAAACATAAGCTTTTGCCATGCTAAGCTTCTTTTGGGTACTCAATGATTAGACACTTGTTGACCGGCGTAGGGAAGTTCTTGATCTCCAAATGGCACTGCAATATTAACTTCAGCCTTTAACCTGAATTCGTCTTGATGCACCTCCAATATTGTCCTGGTTCCCTTGGTACATCCTCGAAAACTTGATGACTCCTCCAACTTGGCCATTCCTGAGCGATGCTCATGCCTCCTTGAGTTAACTACATGAATTCGATATCCTTGGTGTTCCTTAGGACTCTGAAAAGTACTTCTTGTAGAAGTGAGCCTTGAACAACTCCAATCTATCTTTATACCTGATGCCTTTAGAAGTCTCGCTAGTTGGCAGAAACTGTAACACCCTAATAATTAACTCAATACACCTAGGCGGTATACTGTTAATTACTAGACTTTACTCTTTGCTTAGTTCCTTAATCATGCTTTGAAAATACTTAGTGAAATTACGAGCTATTTTTTTTAAACATAATTGAAAACGTGAGCCGTCATAACGTGACGATAATTGGATAAAGCGGAAACGATAGACATATATGAAGAAACACATCATATTGGCTCCATCATATGACATCCATAATCACATATCACATAGATATTTTGCCTACCAACAAAATAAGACTAGGTGTAGGCAATCTAACAAAACATAAATAATATATGGATGGAAGGACATTCATTAATGGCACCTAGTAATAACACTCAGGGATAGGGATAGATATCTGAAATATACGAGTGAAACTCAGAGGATCAAGTTCAACTAAGTGAAAGCCTCAATGTGAATCACGAACACTTCCTTCTGTTTAAAGACGAGATGGAAAGAAAAATAGAGGGAGTGAGAAACTTTCTAAAAAGAATCTCGTAGGGTACTCACCTCATGATGCATTGTGTTATCATCATCGTCCCAAGAAACCTCGGGTTTCATTATGAAATAGTGAGCATGCTAAGATTGATTTATTAAGTTCGAAAATATACTTCCAGAGGTTCGTCGTTTTAATCATGCGTCTTATAATGCATCATAAACTTAGCATGTCATGTTTATAATGAACTTTTCCTTTTATCAACACATCATATTCTTCATCATCATATGATAAATACTATGCATAAAAGAACATCATATTTCTCATCATCAAATCATAAATACTATGCATAGAAGAACATCATATTTCTCATCATCATATCATAATTACTATGCATAGAAGAACATCATATTTACATCATGCATTACTTAGTTCCTTAGATGACTTAAAGTTACTTCCATCATCATTTTCCTGGGCCACCCTATTCTCCACCCTTTGGGAGTAATCTAGGTTATGAGCTCATACCTTACTAGTCGTCACTAGCATATACTTATCCCTTTTGATAAGTTAAAGTTTGACTTACCCTTTGAGAGAACGGATTAGGGGCTAGGTCACCTTTTCACCACCTATAGTCTGATGGGTCCAAAGGATCATTTCCTCTTACATTTAAGTCACCATTAAATCTTTGCATGTTATATCATAATTCAATTCATAATCATCATGACATTTTCTTATTTATAGTCTTATGATGGAATAATATATACTACTGAAATCATGCATCGGGAGATTCCAGGAAAGAAGGTGGGTCACAATGGACACGCTTAAATACCAAGTCTTTCCTAGCTAGAACCTTTCCAAATTACACTTTTAGTAGTACAATTTCTTCCAGCAACAAAGGTAATTTTTTAAATAACAGAGATTATTTCTTTATTTCATGCATAAACATTTTCATTGTTTGCAACAGCAACTATAACATGCAAGCTAGGGAATCATTCAATGGCATCAAATACTTAATAAGCATCAAATCACTTTATAGACTTATTACTTAAAACATTAAAGAGGCATCATCATAAATCCTTATGGAAAATTTCTTAAAGAAACTCTAGAATGGGTAACCTCAATTGCCAAACTAACTAATTATGCATCTAAGGGATTCATTACCATTATTACAATTAATTATAAGGCTTAGGAACATTATTAAACTCTATGGGGCAGCATAGGCAGTAAGTTATTCTTAAGGTTTTCGATGTGTTAGAAGTTGCGTTTTTAACCCTTTCTTGCTACCAGCTTCCCTCGATGCTAACATTAATTACTAAACCGATTATGAATTATCCCTTATCTAAACATAATAAAATCTGGTTCTTGTGGTTGTGATAATTCTAGACAGAATGCATAAATTTCATTCTTTAGAGTTCTAAAAAAAAATCTTGCTTTTGATTTTTAGTTACTAGTTTCATTTTTAGTGTTCGGATAAATACACTAATTGATACCAAGTTTTTCATAGCTAACTAATCTTAGACAAAATTATAACATACTAAAATAGATTTGGCATTGGATAAACTTAAAGAGGTCAAAGACTAGGTAAATTCTAGATTTACTTGTTCTAGGAAGCTAGTTTTGTCACTAACATGCATAGAATCATTCTCTTAACAATAACCATAATTATCACAACTCCAAACATATTAAATCATCATCATTTATTGGTACTAATCTCATATCAGAAGCCAAATCATGAACCTCATATAATTGTATAAAATCACATTTTAGTGAACATAAATATTAGTTTCAGTAGAATCCTTGCAAAGCTTTAAAACTCTTTTAGAAACTAATTCTTTTTGCTAAACTTGAAAGAATCTTCATAATTAAAATTCTCACTTAAGATAAAAGGAGCAAGTCTTGAGCTTAAGAGATTTATGTGATATCTTAGAATCATAAACATTGTAACACCCTAATAATTAACCCAATACACCTAGGCAGTATTGATTAATTACTAGACTTTACTCTTTGCTTTCAGTTCTTAATCATGCTTTGAAAATACTTAGTGAAATTACGAGCCATTTTTTTTTTAAACATAATTGAAAACGTGAGGCGCTTAACGTGAATGATTTAGCAAAATTTAAAAGACACATAGGAATTTACAAACATCACATCATAATATATTGGCTCCATCATAAGCATCCATAATTACATATCATATAGATATTTTGCCTACCAAAAGAATAAGACTAAGTGTAGGCAATCTAATAAAACATAAATAATATATGGATGGAAGGACATTCATTAATGGCACCTAGTAATAACACTCAGGGATAGGGATAGATATCTGAAATATACGAGTGAAACTAAGGATTAAGTTCTACCGGTGAAGCCTCAATGTGATTCACGAACGCTTCCTTTATTTTTGAAGACGAGATGGAAAGAAAAATAGAGGGAGTGAGAAACTTATAAAAAGAATCTCAGTAGGGTACTCACCTCATGATGCATTGTGTCATCATCATCGTCCCCAGGAACCTCGGGTTATTATGAAATAGTGAGCATGCTAAGATTGATTTATTAAGTTCGAAAATATACTTCCGAGGTTCGTCATTTTAATCATGCGTCTTATAATGCATCATAAACTTAGCATGTCATGTTTATAATGAACTTTTCCTTTCATATATAATAACATAGTTATGCATAAAATCACATCATATTCCTCATCATCATTTCATAATACTATGCATAGCGAATATCATATTTCTCATCATCATCTCATAAATACTATGCATAGCAGAACATCATATTCACATAATGCATTTACTTAGTTTCTTAGGTGACTTAAAGTTACTTTCATCATCATTTTCCTGGGCCACCCTATACTCCACCCTTTTGGGAGTAATCTAGGTTATGAGTTCATACCTTGCTAGTCGTCACCAGCACATACTTATCCCTTTTGATAAGTAAAAATTTCGTCTCTACTTTTGAGAGAACAGACTAGGGGCAAGAATCACCTTTTCACCGCCTATAGTTTGATTCAAAGGATCATTTCCTCATATTTTTTGAGTCACCTTTAAGTCTTTGCATGTTATATCATAATACAATTCTTCATTCATAATCATCATAACATTTTCTCATTTATAGTCTTATGCCGAAATAATATATACCAACTGTAATCATGCATCTGGGAGATTCCAGGAAAGGAGGTGGGTCACAATGGACACGCTTAAATACCAAATCTTTCCTTAGCCAGAATCTTTCCAAATTGCACTCTTACAAGTAATACACTTTCTTCCAGGTAACAGAATATGTCTTTATTTCATGCATAAGTTTTCATTGTTTGCAACAACAACTATAACATACAAACCAGGGAATCAATCAATGACACCAAATTCTTAATAAGCATCAAATCACATTTTAAGTACACATAAATTACTAGCTTCCCATAAAATTCTTACAAAGTTTTAAAACTCTTTTAGAACTAATTCCTTTTGTTAAACTTGAAAGAAGTCATAGGACTTTAGGCCTAAATTAACCATGGGACCGATTTATAACTTGAAAGAATGTTCATAATTAAATCTTTCACTTAAGATAAAAGGAGCAAGTCTTGAGCTTTAGAGATTTAGGTGACATCTTTGAATTATTACCATGCTATGCAACCTTATTTTAATCTTATCTTTATAAGGTGATAGCTTGGAATTATAAACATGATATGCAATTCCATTTCTTTATCTTTAAGATTTAAGGTGATAACTTGAAAATTAAACATGATGCAAGAACTTGTAATATAAACATGATGCAAGAAACTGGAGCGGTGGTAATCGACAGGACCAGTAGAGGAAGAAGAGAATCTTAAGCAGGAAGCGGCTGTAGTGACCGGTGAGGGAGAAGAATTACATTTTTTTAAGCTCCAATTCTCAAGACTTCTTAAAGAATAAATTCTTTAACTCCAATTATCTCATTTCTTCGCTTATGATTCATAGGCAAGTCTTTGAGCTCTAGGATTTTTAGGTGATGACATAAAATAAACATGCCATGCATTGACTCTTTAGCCATTATAAAATAAAGTGAGAGCATAAAATAAACATGAGATGCAACTTCTTTATTATCTTTAGAGATTAAGTGACAACTTGAAATTTAAACATGAAATGCAAGCTTGAAATTTAAACATGAGATATGCAAGTTCATTTATTTATTCTTGAGAATTTAGTTATGACATAAAATAAATATGGCTGTGCAAGGCATAAACTTAAACGTGGATGCAAGTTCACTTGATCTCTCTACTAGAGCTCCTTCAAGACTTTAAGAGAATTATGTTTTCAACCCAATATATGTATCTTAGCAAGACAAAGTAAAAATACATATTTCATATTCAAACCTCAAGATAAAAACATTATTCTTTAAAGTTTTGCATTAAATGGAATGTTCAAGCTTTAAGGCCTAACTTGTGATGGATTTACAACCCATATTCAAGGTCCTCATCATCAAGCCATCATTTCATTCCTTCCTAGGCCATTTGGCCGAAACCATGAAAGGAAAATAAGGAAAGAAAAACTGAAATTTTAGAAGCTTTGGAAACTAGTGAAACCTTCAAGTTTTAGAGATCTAACTTGTGAAAGCTTTGCAACCAACACTCAAGAATCTCATCATCAAACCATGGTCTCATCATAAGCTAGGCCATATGGCCAAAATACTTTAAAAAGAAAGGAAGAAACTGAAAATGAAAACTTAAAAGAAAGCTCATGAAAACATCATTTTTGAGCTAGAAACATAACTTGTCTTAGCATAAAATGAACTTAGAAACACCTCCCTACCTAATTTGATTTGAAAGAAAGGAAGAGAACTTGGTTTCCTTGAGTGAAATGAAGCAAAATATCCTTGAAAAGCTGAAGGGAGAATTCAACCAAGAGAAAGAAAGAAAGAAAGCTTTTGGTGCTCCTAAGACTAGAATTTGTGTAAGTTATGAACTAAGCATCTAAACTATCTTCAAGCATGCCTATTTATAGAGATTTTGCAGCTCATAAATGGACAAAGGAAGGAAGGAAATCTGACCAAAAATTAGAGAAAAAAAATAAGGAAGAAAAATCATTTTGTTTGGTGGCTTAAAACATGGAATCATGTTTCCATGTTTTCATGATTCTTTGTTTTCATTCTTTGGATTTTTGTGTAATAATTTTCTGACTTATTACTCAATAATTTCGTGCATTACAGCCTTGTGGAAGAGGATTTTGTGTGTTCCATGTATTTTTTAGGTGTAGGCAAGGTATTCATGCAATTTAGAGAATTTACGGTTAAGGGTTTAAGTGAATTACTAAGCAATTTGGGTGTTTTAAGCAATTTTAGGTTCTAATCAATCTAAATAAATAATTTTGACTCTAGATTAGTAATTAGAATTTAATAAGCTTTAATTTGAGCCTAATATTGCTTAGGTTTTTAGACAAATCAAAAATCTCAAAATTTGTAAAACTACAAAGACAGGGGCAAAACGTCATTTTACTTAAAAATTGCCCGAGACCACCCGAGCTTAACCAATGGTTAATCATGGCTTAAAAACACCTTTTAACACATTTTAGTGAGGTTCGGGCTCAAGTGGCACGCAAATCGAAGTTAAAACAGGTAAGGGCGTTTTGGTCATTTCGCGTCGGAGCTCAAAATTAGGATTTTTCTCCTCTATTAACACACATAACACAAACAATCCCTTATTAACATCAAAACATCCCCTTGAGGATGGGTGGGGCCCACGATCCTCATTTGAGTAAAATAACCTCAGGGGCATTTTGGTCATTTTACACGTACAGAAAATTGGGGTTTGCAATACTTGCACGAATTGCTCCTAACTTCTCTTCTAACGTTATATTCCTTTATTAAGGATTGTTTGGTCTCAAATTTTATATAATATTTACCTACGGTAATTCGGTAATTCCTAATGATAGTAAAAATTCCAGTAAAAATTGGGCGTACAAACATGCTATGCAACCTCATTTTAATCTTGTCATTATAAGGTGATAACTTGGAATTATAAACATGATATGCCAATCCATTTCTTTATCTTTAAGATTTAAGGTGATGACTTAAAAATTAAACATGATGCAAGAACTTGAAATATAAACATGATGCAAGCTGAACGGCGTAGTTGCAAGTGGAGGGAGAAGAGAATCTTAAGAAACTAGACGGTGGTATAAACAGAATAGAGGGAGAGGAGAATTATTATTACATCTTTTTAAGCTCAAATCTCAAGACTTCTTAAAGAATAAATTCTTTAGCTCCAATAATCTTAAGAAAATTGAAATGGGCTTTAAAGTTCTTATTTCTTTGCTTGTAATATTTGACAAGTCTTTGAGCTCTAGGATCTTTAAGTGATGACATAAAATAAACATGTCATGCGTTGATTCTTTAACCATTATAAAATAAAGTGAGAACATAAAATAAATATGAGATGCAACTTCTTTATTATCTTTAGAGATTAAGTGACAACATGAAATATAAACATGAAATGCAAACTTGGAAATTTAAACATGAGTATGCAAGTCCATTTATTCATTCTTGAAATTTTAGTGATGACATAGAAAGTAAACATGATTATGCAAGGCATAAACTTAAACATGGATGCAAGTTCATTTGATTTCTTTACTAGAGCTCCTTCAAGACTTTATAGAAATACAAATTCAATACATATATCTTAACAAGACAAAGTGAGAAATACATCTTTCAAATTCTAAACTCAAAATCATAAAATCATCATAAAAACATCATTCTTTAAAGTTTTGCATCAAGTGGAACTTTCAAGCTTTAGAGGCCTAACTTGTGATGGATTCACAACCCACCTTCAAGGTCCTCATCATCAAGCCATCATCTTAGTCCCACCTAGGCCATATGGCTGAATTGGTTAAAGAAAAGGAAGAAGAAAACCAAATGAAAAAACTAGAGAAAATCCATGAAATCATCATTTTGAACCAAGAACAACACTTAGCAAAACATAGAAATAAACTTAAAAACAACTCCCTACCTAATCTGATTTGAAGGAAAGGAAGAGAACTTGGTTTCTTGGAGTGAAATGAAAGAAAATATTCTTGAAAACTTGAAGAAAGAATTCAGCCAAGAGGAGGAGGAAATGAGAGCTTTTGGTGCTTTGGAAAAACTAGAAATGTGTACAATTTTGAGCAAGCATCTAAGACTTCTTAAGCATGCCTATTTATAGAGGATTTAAGTTCATGTATGGACAAGAGGAGGAGGCATAATTTCGGATTTTTCATGGGGAACAAAGGGAGGAAAATCAATTCTTGTTTAAGGCATGTTTTATGCCATGTTTTAGGGAATTTTTTGGCATTTTGTTTTAGTGCATTATCTTGCAATAATTCTAATGATTATGGCTGAATTATTTCATGCATTACAGCCTCATGGAAGAGGGTTTTGTGTGTTCCATGTATTATTTAGGTGTAGGCAAGGTATTCATGCAATTTAGAGAATTTACGGTTAAGGGCTTAGGTGAATTAGTAAGCAATTTGAGTGTTTTAAAGCAATTTTAGGTTCTAATCAATTTAAATAAATAATTTTGACTCTAGATTAATAATTAGAATTTAATAAGCTTTAATTTGAGCCTAATATTGCTTAGGTTTCGTTAGCAATCAAAAATCTCAAAATTTGTAAAACTGCACAAAGATAGGGGCAAAACGGTCATTTTACTTAAAAATTGC
>JAMLFY010000011.1:24335817-24359896 GCA_030441495.1 Dalbergia oliveri
TTAAAATGTGTAAAATTATGTTTGAGTGAAGCAAAGAACAATTTAGGGAAGTTAGGAAAGAACAAGTAACTAAAAAGGACTTAAAATGTGAATTCTAGAACACTTAGATGCACAAAATTTGTAATTCTGTTCCAGCATAATTTGACTTAAGAAAAATGGTTTATAATTAGTGGATATGTGTAGGAATCCCTCATAATTGGTTTAGAAGTTAATTATAGAGCCTTAGGCGAAGACGGACTTAGAAAGGGTCAAAGACGAGATTCTAGGACCCGTAATCATAAGGTAAAATTTGCCCAAGACATAGAGCTGTTTGGTTATGTTATAATTCATAAACATTAGAGAAAATTATAGGTAATGATCCCTTAGGTGTTATAAAAATCCATAATGAAGGTTAGGATAATTGGAACACAAGTTTAAGACCCGTAAGGGCCAAAGCATAAGACACTATGAGATAGGAGGTGTGATGTGAGCATGAGACCGAGTGGGTATACTCGTGATGATGTGAATATATATTACCATGAACATGAAACTATATGTGTATTTGTGGCATGTTGTTGTGATGTTGTGGTATGCTATGTTGGAGATGCATGAGATTTCAGAATATGAATGAGTTAGAAGAGTATGCTCCTGAATTAGAGATTTATTTAATTGAGAAAGTCCATGAGAATGATATGTGTGATTGAGTTATGTGGCATGACTCAAATTTGAGGAAATTCGAGTATAGTCGTTATGCCTCGAATTTCCATCAAATTTGAGGGACTTGAGAAAGTTTTGAAAAGAAAGATTTTATATGTGACATGCCGAGACGCATTTCTCCTGCTATGGTGAGGAGAAAGGAAAACATGGAGGGTATGGTCGTGGGGGCCATACCGAAGCGGACAATGTCATCGTCTTAATGACTAATGCGTTTCGCACTGAGACGTATTCTTCTCACACTACGTGAGGAAAGGTAAACCGTGAGGGCATAGACATTAGCCTCCAAAAGACAAAGTCACTGGTCTTAACCAGCTGATGCGTTTTAGAGAAGGAAAAAAGTCCCATGATGGGTGATTCCTTAGGTCCCTTCGTACTCTGGGGAGTCGGGATTATTATTTTTATGATTATGATTTGCTTTATCCTTAGTCATACGATTGGCATGCCCACGCCCCTTTCGTGAGCCACAAGTGGGAGGACTCGATAGTTTGCGGGTTACAGTCTCCAGGTCCAAGGAGTAGCTCACGTCTTTATCAGGCTTTTGAGGGGAGGGTTGAGTTTTAGTTGGTATTATCTTTTGAGGGCTTTTCCATGTATTGGCGTTTATGTTTACACTGTTTCTTTCTTGTACTTTATGTTTCATGTCCTGCAAGCTCTCCCATTCTTATGTGGGTATGACTTTATGTTATTATTTCAGTTATGTACTAAATTAAGATGATTAATATTATGATGGATGTTTTATGAATGAAGTGTTCCTTGCTTGCTTTTATATTGTATGATTTATTTGCTTTTCCACTTTACGTTTCATTTACGTTGTACGAATAGCTCGCACTTTGTTTTTTTACGTATTCCATTTCAAAAAAAAAAGTTACCCGTATTTCTTGCTAAGTAATTTTACAAACGAGTTTTAAAAAGGAAGTAATAACTAATAATTAATCTTAATCCAATTACCTAGACATGTTGGGTTAAATATTAGGGTGTTACAATAGTTGTTATGCTGTTCAAATTTCGTCAAATTTGAGGGACTTAAAGAAAGTTTTGAAAAGAGAGATTTTTATATGTGACATGTTGAGAATGCATTATTTACTTAGTTCTCCAATAAGAGAAGGAAACTATGGGGGGTATAGTTGGAGCCATATCAAAGTGGACAATGTCACTAGTCTTAACTGAGATGAGATGCATTTTGCAGAAGGTACTCCTTCCTCTCCGAATTGGGAGGTTAAAGACTCATGAGGGCATCGACATTTGCCCTTCCAAAGGACAAAGTCATGGTCTTAACCAGTTAATGCGTTCAAGAAGGAAGAAAGTCCCATGATGGGTGATTCCTTAGGTCCCTTACAGGATACTTCTGGGAGTCGAGATTATTATTTATGATTATGATTCACTTATCAAGAGGATAAGTAAGACTAGTGATGACTGTTAAGGTATGAGCTGAGCAGCCTAGTATTAGGGGTTCGAATTATTATTTTTACATCCATGATGTCACAAGTTTGAGAAATAAGAAAAGATGAGAAGCATTTTGCTCATGAAGAGAGAAGTTGATTATGAAAGTACATGCCACCTATATAGAATTGGTTATTGATGAGATGTTTTATTTTGGCTTGTTGCATAAGAATGTTGTCATCATTCATGTTTTGGTATACTGCATAACATGCATTAAGATTAGTAATAAAAGACATAGACCTTGGATAATTACTTTTATGAAAACCTCATAATGAACCTTTGCATGTATAACCTTTTTATAATAAATCCAAGGTTCCTAGGATGTGAACGATGACACTAAAGAAGGGTCCCATTAAGTTCTTAGCAAGATTCTCACCTCTCTATCTCTTTTCCCGTAATCTTCAAGTTCCGATGGCGTCGTTCATGATTTTTGTTGATACGTCCATGTGGGAGGTACACTCCGAAAATCCGGACCATTCAGTCTTACCATTTTGAGGGTCGTTGTGCTGTGTGCGTATTTTGTATACATGGGACGCCCGTTTGCATTCTCAATTCTCCAAGCTTCATTTCACCCTAATTCCTTCTAACTTCCAGGAAATGATTGATCTTTGAGGACGACCCCATGACAAGGGCAGAGCTGTTGAATCCAAACCTGGGATCTTGGCATACACGGTTACCGAGTGATTCCTACAGACCAAGCATTCTTACCAAGAGCACGATCGTCAGAGGATGCCACTCTCATCCTTATCGGAGGGTACTCTCCTGCAGTTCCTATGGATATCGGGGAGGGGTAGCGAGGATACGGTGACACGGCGAAGGCTAGCTCGACGCAGAAGATGCGCCCATGTCGAGGAGGTAATGTTCGTCCACCTCTCAGGAATTTGCACACGCCCGAGGAGCTTGCATAGTTCATTAGGTATGTACCTTCGAAAGGACGGAGGAGGGGCGTTAATTAGAGTAGTTTTGAGAATGAAGAGTAGCATGGCTTGGGATCGATCTTTTGGGGTTTTCCATGTATTTGTTATTTATGTTTCTCTCTAGTTATTTTACGTTTACTATCCTATCCAAGTCCACTTATATATGGGTATGACTTTATGCTTTCTTTATATTTTAGTTGGTGTATTCAGTTATGTATTAAACTATGGTATTTAATATTATGTTAGTTGTTTCTATGGTTGAGGTGTTCTTACTTGCTTTATATTGCATGATTTATTTCCCTCTATTGCTTACGTTTCGCTTATGTAGTACGCGATGGCTCGCATTTTGTTTTATATATTCCATTTAAAAAAAAAATTTTACCTGTATTTTCTATAACACCCTAACATTTAACCCCGATACGCAGGACGTATCAAGATTAATTATTAGTTATTACTTTACTTTAAATTCATTTACCAAATCTTAAAAAAATAGGTAAATTTTTTTTTGAAATAATTCATGTAAATCAAAATGCGAGCCTTTGCGTGTAACATAAATACAACGTGAAGCGAAAGAATAAGTAAAACATACATAACATAAACATTAAAAGAACACATCCAACACGAAAACATTCCTCAATTCATTAGTTAACATAGTTTAGTACATTACTACAGAAATATAACAAGAAATATAAAGTCTCTCTTACCCATACTAGTGAAGAACTTCCAGTACAACAACATAAAATAAGAAACATAAAAACAAATACATGAAAACAACCCCAAAAGATACTCCAAGCTAAGACTCTCCCTACTTTCTCGAACTGTGGGATGACGCCAGCAACTTCATTAGTGCGGTAGCACATGTGCAATGAACTGGGCAAGCTCCTCGGATGCGTGAAGGCGCAGAAGGATGGGCCAACATGCCTGCCACGATGGAGCGTATCTTTCGGACGTCGTGCTAACCTCCACTACGTCAGCCTTGTCTCCTCGCTACCCATCCCAAAAGTTTGCATGGGTGGCGGGGCGGAACATTCGAGAAAGGATGAGAAGGAGGATCCTCTTAATGGGTCATCTCAGAACGTCTCGCGGCGAGGCACGTCTCGAGATTAAGTTTTCTCAACAGGGTGAAGATGTCCTGGGCCAAGGGGCAAATGGTTCTCGATCACGGGTCGCGTCCTCTGGGAATCAGTGTTGGCACCAAAGGGGGAGGTCAAGATGAATCTAAAACCTGGAGCTTGGGAAAGGCAACAAGGACGTGCCATGTATGCAAAGTGTGCGTATCATACAACGACCCTAAAAGTGAGTCAGGGCAATGGTGCAGAGACATAGTCCAAGCTCTCAGCACGGGTGCGTGGACAAAGAAATCACGAACGACGCATCAATGTCCTAGAAGACGTGCGCAAAGCAGAGCAGCTAGAGTTACTTGCTAAAGAATCTCATAGGAAATACTATCCTAGTGTCATCATTACGCCTACAAGGAACCTTGGGTTTATTATAAAAAGGTTAAGCATGCATAGGTTCATTATGAGGTTTTCACAGATTGATCTTTATCCAAGGTCCATGTCTTTTATAATGAGTCTTAATGCATGTATGCAACATAATAGTTCATGGATGCATGGGGTACTTTCAGGTAAGTCAAACAAATATCAAACAACATATATGTGGCATGTAACTTTCTCTTGAACATCTTTCCTTTTCACATACTTGTGACACCAATCATAATAGTAACCGCACCCCTTAAACTAGGCTATGAACTCATACCTTAACTAGTCGTTGTAACATCCTCCCAAGTACAACCCAATCCTTAAGTCATGGTATCATACTCAAGAGTTGTTACTTTATTCTGCAAGGCACTTGCTTAATTATCTATAATAAGGGTCAATTGAATTGCAATATTAACTAACTTAGTAGTTCTATCAATATATAGCTAGAAATAACTTATTTATTAATACAAGTCAAGTACAAAAGGAAGCTCTTCTAAGAGCTTTAAATTACATTACTGTTATCTCTATGTTTTACGACATATACATACATTTAAGTACAAAAAACACAAGACCTGCTCTAACTACATTGCAAAATCCACTTGATCTTCTCCTCCGCAAGCCTAATTCTTCTGGGATCAACCTGGGGAATAACGCGGAAAAACAAATACATAGGGGTGAGAATTCTAACATTCTCATAGGTACCAAAACATATACTAAAGTTATGTCATTGATTTCCTGCCCAAGCCAGCTTGATTTATTTAACAAAAGGTGATCATGCATTACATAATGACTATTCATTTTTAAAGTTCAAAATCAATCTTTTCGAAGTGGGTTACTTTTAAGAAAAACCAATCACTTAATACATTCTCCAACGCTACTCATACTAATAGTAAGTTATTGCAACCAAGAAGAACCAATATACACAAATATGTATATGCCAAATGTAATGAAATTCATCTTTGATTTTCCTTGATGAATCAAAAGTATCACATCCATCTATTTGCCTTCGACAAGCCAAAAGGATCTCAATCCACTCCATTTGCCTTTGACAAGTCAAAAGGATCTCAATGTGTTGTTATTTTGCCCTTTGCAAGTTCAAAGAGGATCTCATGTTTCATTATTTGCCTTAACAAGTAAAGAGGATCTCAAGTTTCTTGTGATCATAGAATTAATTGAGTACATCATTCACTGCATGCATAAAACACATCCAGGCATCCATTCACAACGAAATTCTGATTTGTATCTTATAAATCAACCTTTTAAATTATCTAGTATGCAATCATATGTCACAAGACATACAGCCAAAGGTAACATAGAAGTACTCATGTCATTCTAGAACCAAAAACTTCCATACTTCATCAATTCAAAGCATGGTTGCATTTCCAGCATAATGGCAGATTTTACACCATTGTAACACGATTATGTTTGCCCCTCAAACAATCAATTCGGAGGCTATAAAAATTACCCAAGACACTTCAATGTGTCCACAAGGTCCCATGAAAATTTCAATACGCAGAGACTCTATAACTCCTTCCATAAATTGTACAAATTCAATAGTTCAAGGGACCACCAATTACAAGCTTAGAATAGAGTTCTTATAATTTTTCACCCTAGCAAATGATTGAACCAATGCACAATAAAATTAAGTGATATTCAATATGTTATAACTTCGTGTAAAAATTTCAAAGGCTAGTTCAATCCTTGCTATGTTAATAAAATCAGACAACTTTATTGCTTCATTTCAATAATGAGGTCAGCATCTACCTAATTTTCGTTCCTGATTTTTCTAAGGCATCAAACATTAAAACTAAACCCAACAACGAAATTCATATAGTTATTTTAAAATGTCAAATACAACATATAATTTTTTAGGTCACGAAACCACCCACAAATATGTCAGAAAATTCGGGTATCAATTACTTCGGGCAATTCAGCAGCCTAGTTCAAATTTCTTTTAGTGGAAACTCTTTTTCATCACCATCCAAGCCCATCACCAAAATTCACACATCAATAACAATATAACATCAACCAAATAAAATGAAAATTTACGGAATAAAACCAAGGAGCAGATCAGTAAAAATTTCAAGACAAAAGACCATAGGAACCCTACTTTGAGAACTCTTGAGCTCTATGCTCCAAAGGATGCTCTAGAAATGTTTGCTTCACTTCAAAGCTTCCCCACCTACATCAAACCCTTCCTTTAACCTCTGATTGTGTGCCCTCAAAGTTGGAAAAAGTGATGGATTCAAATTATAATCGGTTAGATTTGTAGGTTATGATGAATAGAATAAGTTTAGTGAAGAGAGTTTGTGGTTTTAGTGACTTTGAGCTAGGGTTTTGCAAGCTTGAAGCTTGTTAATGGAGTTTGAGAGGAAGAACAATGGAGGAATGGTTCTTAGAGGTCTAAGCCGAAGTTGTTATGAAGGGAAATGATAAGATGTTGATATTGAGTTTAGGGCAAAATCATTAGAATTTTCAAGTCCAAAAATGTTTTCTTTGAAGATAATTATTGTAATTTTGTCAATTCCTATTTGTTAGTCATAAAGGTGTAATTGTGTGGCACATCTCAAGCTACACACTTGTCCTCCTTAGGTGGCAACGTGTTACTGCAAGTTTCATTCGAATGTGGGCTCACAGGAAAATCTCGACGAACGGGTAAACAGGGTACCCGAATTAACCGATATTACCGAAAATTAATTTTAAGTATAAAATTATTCATTCCAATATTCCTAACCTCATCCCATGTTTCCCTAATTTACAGCACCTAGGAACAGAATCAGGTTTAGGCTGTACGGGCAAGCAGATGGGGCCTATAAGGTTACTATTCACCTCAGCCCAAAATTTTTTTTTGAGTCCGATGGGCCGCCCTCATCATTGCTAAACTATTATATTTTTGAAATTACAATTAATAAAGCTCAAATTAATTTTTAATTAAATTTTAGGGTGTTACGTCGTCACTAGTTCTTACTTATCTTTGATAAGCGAATCATAAACATAATCTTATTCATCATAATCATCATAATCCTGACTCCAAGTACGGGGTGGGGCCTAAGGATCACCCATCATGGGACTTTTTCCTTCTTCGAAATGATCGACCGGTTAAGACCAAATGACTTTGTCCGCTTTGGCATGCTAATGTTCCCTCTACTGTTTTACCTCCCTCACCTAGTAGAGAAGTACGTCGGCATATCACCTTAAACATCATTTTTCTCAAAAACTTTCTTATGTCCCTCAATTTGACTGAAATTTCTGGCATAACGCTCCGAATTTCCTCAAATTTGAGTCATGCCACATAATCTCAGCCACATGCATCATTTTCATGGAACTTTCTCAATTCAATAACTTTCTAGTTCACATGAGCATATTTCTCAATTTCATTCATATTTCGAAACCTTATGCATCTTAAATACAACATTTCATCATATCACCATATCAAATCATACACATAAAGTTTCATGCTCAAGGAACTAACATAATCACATCATCATAAGTGTGCACGAGTTCATCATCATAATTATACTCTTCGGCCACCTATCTCATAGTATCTTATGCTCTAACCCTTTACGGGCCTTAGACTTGTATTTGCATCTTTATTACCCTCAAGAGGTTAACACTTAGACTGTTCTCTAAGATTTGAACTCACTAAAAATCCATAAGCACTGCACATGAAAGGGCAGAAAATATCATTTGCTTAAGGGGCTCTAGAATCTCTATTCGTACCCTTTTTAAGATCCATCTTCGTAAGGCTCCATAATCAATTCCTAGACCAATTATGAGGGATTCCTAGGCATGTTCTCTAAGTTATAAACCATTTTAAGCTCTTATCATCACCTTAAACTTAGAAATCAACACCTAATCATTTATGAAGAGATTTCATACATGTCTTTACTAATTATGAACCATTTATCCTTGAATTAATCATGCTAGAACAGGTTTGCATTTTTATGCATTAAGGTGTTCTAGAATTCTCATCTCTAATCCCTTTTAAGTTACTTATTCTTTTCTAACTTTTCTAAATCGATCCTTGCTTCACTCAAACATAGCTTTACACATTTTAACACCTTAGAACAACATTTATACAAGTATCCAAACATAGAGGGCAGAATCGAAGTCATAAGCCCATAAAATCAATAATTCTTTGAGTTGAAATGCATATAAGTTGCTACTTTTCTCTTGGGACATTTTTAGGGACAAAAAGGTGTTCTGGTAATATTACATGTTCCTAGTAATCGATTACCCAGGAGCTCAATTCATCGTGGGTGTAACGCCCAACTTTTACTGTCATTTAGAAATTACCGAATTACCCTAGGTAATTCTTATATAAATCGAGACCGAACAATCCTCAATAGAGGAATATAACATTAGAAAAGAAGTTATGAGATTCCTGCAAGAGTCGCAAGCCGAATTTCTGGACGTGTAAAATGACCAAAATGCCCTGAGGTTATTTTACTCAGAAAATGAGGATCGTGGGCCCCACCCGTCCTCAAGGGGATGTTTTGAGATAATAGGGATTGTTTGTGTTATGTGTGTTAATAGAGGAGAAGAATCTCAATTTTGAGTTTCGACGCGAAATGACCAAAACGCCCCGCGGCGTTTTATTTCGAATTTGTGCCTTAGCCTGAACCTCACTAAAATGTTTTAAAACATGTTTTTAAGCTATGATTAACCATTAGTTAAGCTCGGGTGGTCTCAAGCAATTTTTAAGTAAAATTACCATTTTGTCCCGTCTTTGTGAGTTTGCAAATTTTGAGATTTTTGATTTGTATAGCAAAACCTAAGCAATATTAGGCTCAAATTAAAGGTTATTAGATTCTAATTATTAATCTAGAGTCAAAATTATTTATTTAGATTGATTAGAACTTAAAATTGCTTAAAAACACTCAAATTGCTTACTAATTCACCTAAGCCCTTAATTGTAAATTCTCTAATTTGCAAAGATACCTGCCTACACCTAAATAATACATGGAACACACAAATTTTATCTTCCTTGGGCTGTAATGCACGAAATTTGGTCCATAATGCATCAGAAAATTTGTCAAATAATGCACAAAAACAAGGTATGAAAACAAGGAACCATGAAAACATGATTCCATGTTTTAAGCCACCAAACAAGATGATTTTTCTTCCTTGTTTTCTCCTCAAATTTGTCAGACTTTCCTCCTCCCTTTGTCCATTTATGAGCCTCAAAATCTCTATAAATAGGCATGCTTGAAGGAGTGTTAGAGGCCTTAGTTCATAACTTACACAATTCTAGTTTTTAGAAGCACCAAAAGCTTTCTTTCTTCCTCCTCTTGGCTGAAATTCTTCTCCCATTTTCAAAGAGATTTTCTTTCATTTCACTCAAGGAAACCAAGTTCTCTTCCTTTCCTTCAAATAAAATTAGGTAGGGAGTTGTTTTTAAGCTTAATTTCATGTATTGATAAGTGTTGTTCTTGGTTAAAATGATGATTTTATGTACTTTCTTCTTGCTTCATATTTCGGTTTTCCTTCCTTTTCTTCTTGTATATTTCGGCCTTATGGCCTAGATTATGATGAGACCATGGTTTGATGATGAGGTTCTTGAGTGTTGGTTGCAAAGCCTTCACAAGTTAGACCTCTAAAACTTGAAGGTTTCATTATTTTCAAAGTTTTGAAGCAATTATTATTTTATGATAAAGGTCTTGAGTTTAGAACTTGAAAAATATATTGACACTTATGTTTCATTTCTTGTTAAGCTTTGTTTTTATTTTAAAATGATGTTTAACAATTTTTCATTTCTAGATAACTCTTGAACTTCTCCTTTTCTTGCCATTTGATTTCCTAAGAAAGTTTTCTAGGATAGCTTAATAATGAAATCTTTAAAGCTCACTTTGTCTTGCTAAGATAAATATTGGGTTGAAATTATAATTCTTTTAAAGTCTTGAAGGAGCTCTAGTAAAGAAATAAAATGAACTTGCATCCATGTTTAAGTTTATGCCTTGCATAATCATGTTTACTTTTATGTCATCACTAAATTCTCAAGAATGAATAAATGAACTTGCATACCTCATGTTTAAATTTCCAAGCTTGCATTTCATGTTTATGTTTCAAGTTGTCACTTAATCTCTAAAGATAATAAAGAGGATGCATCTCATATTTATTTTATGCTCTCACTTTATTTTATAATGGCTAAAAGAATCAATGCATGGCATGTTTATTTTATGTCATCACCTAAAGATCCTAGAGCTCAAAGACTTGCCCAAGTATCACAAGCAAAGTTGGAACCATGGTAATAAAAACTCTAAAGCTTCCTTAAGATTATGGGAGTCAAAGAATTCATTCTTTAAGAAGTCTTGAGTTTGGAGCTTAATAAGATGTAATAAGAATTCTCTTCTCCTTTCACCGTGGACTACCGCCGCTCCGTTTCTTAAGATTCTCTCTCCCTCCACTGGTCTAGTGTGAACTACCGCCGCTCTAGTTTCTTGCATCATGTTTATAATTCCAAGTTATCACCTTATAAAGACAAGATTAAAATGAGGTTGCATAGCATGTTTATAATTCTAGTTATCACCTAAATCTCTAAAGCTCAAGACTTGCTCCTTTATCTTAAGTGAAAATTTTAATCATGAACATTCTTTCAATGTATAAATCGGCCTCATGATTAAGGAAGGCCTAAAGTCCTATGACTTCTTTCAATTTTAACAAAAAGAATTAGTTTCTAAAGGAGTTTTAAGGTTTTGCAAATATTTTACGGGAAACCAGTATTACATGTGTACTTAAAATGTGATTTTAAGCAATTATATGAGGTTCATGATTCGGCCACTAATCTGAGTTTAGTACTACTGTATGATGATGGTTTAATATGTTTGAAGTTGTGATAATTATGGTTTATTGCTAAAGGAATGATTCTATGCATGTTAGAAATAAAACTAGCTTCCTATAAAACCGTAAAAGCAAGATTTCTAGGACTCTAGAGAATGAAATTTATGCATTCTATCCAGAACCTTTAGTGGCCTTAAGAACCAGATTTTATTATGTTTAGATAAGGGACAATGATTCATAATTGGTTTAGTAATTAATTTTAGCATCATAGGGAAAGCCGGTAACGAGAAAGGGTTAAAAACATAACTTCTAGCACACCGTAAAACCTTAAGAACAACTTACTGTCTATGCTACCCCATATAGTCTAATAATGTTCTTAAGGCTTATAATTGATGGTAATAAATCCCTTAGATGCATAAGTAATTAGTTTGATAATTAAGGTTACCCAATTTTAGAGTTCGGTTATTTAAGGAGAGCTTTCCGTGAGAATTTAGATGACATCTTTTGATGCTTTGGAATGTCAGTTTATATGATGATGAAATGCCTATTGAGAATTTGATATTATTGAATGATTTCATGGCTTGCATGTTATAGTTGCTATTGCAAACAATGAGAATGTTCATGCATCTTGATGATTATGATATAACATGCTAAGACTTAATGGTGACTTAAACTTATGAGGAAATGATCCTTTGGACCCATCAAGACTATAGGTGGTGAAAAGGTGATCCTGAGAAAATGATCCTTTAGACCCATCAGACTATAGGTGGTGAAAAGGTGATTCTTGCCCCCTAGCCCGTTCTCTCAAAAGGGTAGAGTCGGGATTTTAACTTATCAAAAGGGATAAGTATATGCTAGTGACGACTAGTAAGGTATGAGCTCATAACCTAGATTACTCCCAAAAGGGTGGAGTATAGGGTGGCCCAAGGAAAATAATGATGATGATGACAAGACTTTAAGTCACCTAGGACACTAAAGAAATGAAATATGTGCACCATGTCTTGTGCATAGCTATTATGGTATGATGTTCTTCTATGCATAGTATTTATGAGATGATGATGAGAAATATGATGTTCTTCTATGCATGTTATTATGATATGATGATGAGGAATATGATGTGTTGATGAAAGGAAAAGTTCATTATAAACATGACATGCTAAGTTTATGATGCATTATAAGACGCATGATTAAAACGACGAACCTCGGTAAAGTATATTTTAAACTTAATAAATCAATCTTAGCATGCTCACTATTTCATAATAAACCCGAGGTTCCTGGGGACGATGATGATGACACAATGCATCATGAGGTGAGTACCCTACTGAGATTCTTTTTATAAGTTTCTCACTCCCTCTATTTTTCTTTCCATCTCGTCTTCAGAAATAGAAGGAAGTGTTCGTGAATCACATTGAGGCTTTTACCTGGTAGCTGAACTTGATCCTACTAGTTTCACTCGTATATTTCAGATATCTATCCCTATCCCTGAGTGTTATTACTAGGTGCCATTAATGGATGTCCTTCCATCCATATATTATTTATGTTTTGTTAGATTGCCTACACCTAGTCTTATTTTGTTGGTAGGCAAAATATCTATGTGATATGTAATTATGGATGTCATATGATGGAGCCAATATGATGTGTTTCTTCATGATATGTCTATTCGTTTTATGCTTTATCTCGATTATCGTTCACGTTATGCGCGGCTCACGTTTTCAATTATGTTTAAAAAAAAAATGGCTCGTAATTTCACTAAGTATTTTCAAAGCATGATTAAGGAACTGAAGCAAAGAGTAAAGTCTAGTAATTAATCAATCCTAGGTGTATTGGGTTAATTATTAGGGTGTTACATTGGTTTCAAAACAATCGGGTAATCTATTACATAGGATGGTAATCAATTACTTAGGATTAAGTCTGTTTCTAAAATAAAGAACACAAGGTAATCGATTACACTATCAGGTAATCAATTACAGGTTTCAGAATGGTCTGGGCATGAAGAAGCCGTAGTAATCGATTACATGCCTCTGGTACGATTACCAAAACCAAAAGTCCTTCAAAAACCTTTGGTAATCGATTACCAAACCTCCGGAATTTGAGAAAACATGATTTTTGACACATTCCAAACTATTTAAACACCTTGAGGCCTCATAAAAATTTTTCAACATTTTTCTTGAAATCATTCATGCATTTTACAAAATCAAACCATTATTGAATCATACTAAAACTCATCCATTTCTTTTTTACAGAGTTTCCTTTTTAGGATACTTAGGGCAAGTCTTTGAGCTCTAGAATATTTAGGTGATAACATAATCTTAAACATGCTATGCACTTTATTTTACTCTTCATTAGAAAGTAAAGTGATAGCATAAAATAAATATGAGATGCAACTTCATTATTATCTTTAAGGATTAAGTGATGACTTGAAATATAAACATGAAATGCAAGCTTGGAATTTAAATATGGTAATGCAAGTTCATTTATTTATTCTTGTGAAATTAGTGATGGCATCAAAATAAACATGAGATGCAAGACATAAATTTAAACATGAATGCAACTTGTTTTTATCTTAACTAGAGCTCTTACAAGACTTTTAGAGGAACATAAACCTCAACCCATTATGCATCATAAGCCAAGCTTTAGAGTTCTTAGCACCTAGACTTCAAAAGAAGTCTTAAGGTTTGAACTTCATCATCAAGCTTAAGGAAATGGAATCAAAGTTCAACACTTTGTCTAAACAAAACTACAAGGGCTAAGTCATATTCTTTATTTTATTGCTCATGGGCTTCAATCTAGAGTAAAACTCTTAGAATGGCCAACCAACTTTAAGGTTGGCAAGGGTAAGCTTAGAGCTTTTGAAATCATGTGATTAATTTTCTTTAACAAAACTTTTGTGATCTACTTTACATTTTTAGCAAACTTTGTTCAAACCAAAGCAAAGGAAACCAAAATCATGAAGAGGAAAAGAAAGAAAACCACAAACTTTATCAAGGAAAAAGGAAGAAATCAAGGCATGTATGGTCCAAGACCAAGTTGTTTCAAGCTTTAGAGGTTTCTCACATGACAACAACAAGTCATTATCTTGAAACCTCATCATCAAGCTCATGTTTTCTTTATGAAAGGGCCTCTTGGCCAAAAAGAAAGGGGAAGGGGAAAAGAGTTTGAAACCAAGAGAAAACTAGAACTTTCTTAAAAACACAAGCAAAAACATTAAAACAACCCCTACCTAGAGAAGTCTTGAAGAGAGGAAGGAAAGCTTTGTTTTCTTGAGAGGAAAAGAAAGAAATCCTTCTTGGAATCTTGCTGGAAAACTCGGCCAAGGAGAGAGGAAAAGGGCTCTTTGTGTTTGGAAAGAAAGTTGGAAGTTTGCTCAAGTGTGTAAACATTCAAAGAGCTTTCAAGCTAGTGTATTTATAGAGGATTTGGGAGCTCATGGATGGCCTTTGAGGGGGAGGAGGAACCGGCCATTTGAGAGGAGAGAAAGGGAAAATATCTCTTGGCCAAGGCATGGTCTTAGGCATGGTGTTGAGTATGGGCAAGGCATGGAAGGTATGGTGGGAGGCATGGGCAAAGCATGGTTCTTTTGTGTGTAAAATAAATCAACATGTGAGGAAAATGGGGGGGAGGATTTTTGGCCAGCATGATAAGCCAAAGGGAGGAAAATTGTTTCATGTAATTGTGGTTTAAAGGTGTGTTTAGGTGTGTCTTTGATTAGGCTTTTGATTAGGAGTTTGTAAGCAAGTGTTTAGGTGAGAAAATGGTTAATTAAGGTGGTTCAAGACTTGATTAGGAGGGTAATCTTACTAGATTAGTAATTTAAAATAATTCCTTTGGTCAAATGAGGTATGGCACAATTCCTTAATTTAAGGAATTGGAGAGAAAATACTATTCAAGATTCCATGACTAGGAATCTTGAATTAAAGAATGCAATTAGAGTTTATCTAAGCAATCTTAGGTTCTAATTAACCTTAATAAATCATTTTGACTCTAGATTAATTATTGAAATAAATTAATCTTCGATTAGAGCCTAATATTGCTTAGGTTTGCTTAATTGCGTTATTAAGCTCACTGTACACGTTCTAGGGGCAAAATGGTAATTTTGCTAACCTGCTGACCTTAGGCTCAACTAAACATCAAACATTGCTCAAAAACATCATTCTAAACTTCCTGGAAAAGTTCGGGTTCAACGGCACCTTTTACCCATGTAGAACACAGGGGGTATTTTGGTCATTTTGAGCCGAAAGTTTAGAAAACAAGGTTTTCTCCTGAGATATCATTCATGACAGCATAATCCCTTTAAACATCGAGTTGACCCATTCGAGGGTTGCGGACAATTGTCCTTTAATTCGGAAAAATGACCTCAGGGGCATCGGTCATTGTGTTCTTAGCCAAAGTTCTGGGCGTTACATTTTCCCGGCTCAAACACAAAGTAAAAACCAACTTCAAACCCAAGATCCTCATAATCAAAACAATCACCTCATCAAAAAAAAAAAAAACAACTCTTTAAGCATTAGAGGCTTAGGTGATAACTAGAATCTTAAACATGTCATAATCAAAACAACTACATAATTATCACAACTTCCTTAAAATTACTTAGCGGAAAATGTAACGTTCGATTTCTGCTGTTTGAGTACAAATGACCAAAATGCCCCTAAGGTCATTTTCAGAATTAAAGGCAACAGGACCTGCTCGAATGGGTCAACTCAATGTTTGAAGGGGTTATATTCTGTTATGTTTGATATCCAGGTGAAAATCTCGTTTTCTGAACTTTCGGCTCAAAATGACCAAAATACCCTCCACGTTTACGGGTAAAAGGTGCCGTTTGAGCCCAAACTTTCCAGGAAGTTTGGAATGATGTTTTTGAGTGGTGTTTGATGTTTAGTTAGCCAAGAAGGTAGGGAGTTTTATACAAAATTACCATTTTGCCCCTAGAAGTGTACAGTGAGCCTAATGACGTAATTAAGCAAACCTAAGCAATATTAGGCTCTAATCGAAGATTAATTTATTTCGATAATTAATCTAGAGTCAAAATGATTTATTAAGGTTAATTAGAACCTAAGATTGCTTAGTTAAACTCTAATTACATTCTTTGATTCAAGATTCCTAGTCATGGAATCTTGAATAATATTTTCTCTCTCCAATTCCTTAAATTAAGGAATTGTGCCATACCTCATTTGACCAAAAGAATGATTTTAAATTGTTAATCTAGTAAGATTACCCTCCTAATCAAGTCTTGAAAACCTTAATTAGCTAATTACCTCACCTAAACACTTTCTTACAAACTCCTAATCAAAACCTTAATCAAAGAAACACCTAAACACATCACTAAACCACAATTACATGAACAAATCTCCTCCCCCTTAGGCTCCAAATTTGCTAATGCATGGCCCCAAGAAAAGTGTCACATGTTGATTTTTATCTCACTCAATAGCCATGCCTAGGCCATACCTAAAACCATACCTCACCATGCTTTCAACCATGCTTTGCCCATGCCTAGCCCATGCCAATCAAAGAGATATTTTCCTCCCTTAAAGACCAAGCAAGGCCATCGGCCTTCTCCCCTTGGCAGCCACCATTGTGCAAAATTTCTATAAATACCAAGCTTGGAAGAACTTGGTTACACTTTAGAAGCTTTGCCAAGTTTAGTTTTCTTGCACTTTCTTGCTTTTTCTCTCAAATTTCTCTTCATCTTGTTCATCTTCTTCTTCCTCTCAAAGAACCTTTCCACCACCACAAACCACCACAAACAACCTTAAACCACCACTCCCTCACCTCAAACCATCTCTTAAACACTCAAACTTTCCATTTCCAAGCTTAGAAACTCAAGGAAAAATCATCTTCCTTGAGCTTCCTCCTTGGCCGAATTCATCCTCACCTCCAAGAGAAGATTTTGTCTTCTCAACTCTTCAAGAATCAAGCTTTCTTTCTTTCTTTCAAAGACTTCCTTAGGTAGGGGTTTTGTTTTCAAGTTTTACTTGTTTTCTTCAAGAAAAGTTCTAGTTTTCTCTTGGTTCAAAACTCTTTTCCTCTTCCTTTTTTCTTTTCGGCCATGAGGCCTTTTTATGAGAAAAACTTTAGCTTGATGATGAGGTTTCAAGATAATGACTTGTTGTTGTCATGTGAGAAACCTCTAAAGCTTGAAACAACTTGGTCTTGGACCATACATGCTTGTGTTTCTTTCTTTTTCTTGCTTATATTTCAGTTCTTTTTTTTTCCTTTTTCTCTTGAATGGTTTCTTTCCTTTCCTTTTCCTTTAAAGATTTCAGTTTCCTTTTCCTTTGTTTGAACAAAGTTTGCTAAAAATGTTAAGTAGATCACAAAAGTTTTGTTAAGAAAATTAATCCTATGTTTTCAAAGAGCTCTAAGCTTACCCTTGCCAACCTTAAAGTTGGTCGGCCATTCTAAGAGTTTTACTTTAGATTGAAGCCCATGAGCAATAAAATAAAGAATATGACTTAGTTCTTGTATTTTGTTTAGACAAAGTGTTGAGCTTTGTGTCTATTTTCTTGAGCTTGATGATGAAGTTCAAAACCAAGGCTTCTTTGAAGTCTTGGTGCTAAGAACTCTAAAGCTCACTTTATGTTGTTAAGATACATATTGGGTTAAGGTTGTAATGTTCCTTTAAAGTCTTGTAAGAGCTCTAGTTAAGATAAAATGAGTTGCACACATGTTTAAGTTTATGCCTTGCATAGCATGTTTATTTTGATGTCATCACTAAACTCTCAAGAATAATTAAATGAACTTGCATTATCATGTTTAAATTCCAAGCTTGCATTTCATGTTTATATTTCAAGTCATCACTTAATCTTTAAAGATAATAATGAGGTTGCATCTCATATTTATTTTATGCTCTCACTTTACTTTCTAATGAAGAATAAAATGAGTGCATATCATGTTTAAGTTTATGCCATCACTTAAATATCCTAGAGCTCAAAGACTTGCCCAAGTATCTTGCATAAAGTTTTAGAAAATGGAGGCATTTCAAGGATGCCATTTTGGCCTTGTGGTGATGATGATGGACTTGGATGAGTTCATCTAATCATAAGTGCCCATAGTCTAAGTCTTGGAATTTTTCTAAGCTTAGGTGTACTCAAGGAACTTTATGAACAAAGTTTTATGTTTTAAATCTATTCCTTGAGCTAAATTATTTAGCTACTGACCTAGCACATATTTAAGTGATTTCAATGAGATTAATTGGTTTCTAAAAGAGTTTTGAGTTCTAAAATGATTCCAAGAGAAACTAGCAACTTATATGCTTTTAAATCATGTGATTCTATGAGGCTTGTGTTTTTGGTTTTGCCCTTGGTGTTTGGCCACTGTATAAATTCTGTTTTATGGTGTTAAAATGTGTAAAATTATGTTTGAGTGAAGCAAGGAACGATTTAGGGAAGTTAGGAAAGAACAAGTAACTAAAAAGGATTTAAAATGAGAATTCTAGAACACTTAGATGCACAAAATTTGTAATTCTGTTCCAGCATAATTGGACTTAAGAAAAATGGTTAATTAGTAGATATGTATAGGAATCCCTCATAATTGGTTTAGGAGTTAATTATAGAGCCTTAGGCGAAGACGAAACTTAGAAAGGGTCAAAGACGAAGATTCTAGGACCCGTAATCATAAGGCAAAATTCTGCCCAAAATTAGAAGAGCTGTTTGGTTATGTTATAAATCATAAACATTAGAGAAAATTATAGGTAATGATCCCTTAGGTGTTATAAAAATCCATAATGAAGGTTAGGATAATTGGAACACAAGTTTAAGACCCTAAGGGCCAAAGCATAAGACACCATGAGATAGGAGGTGTGATGTGAGCATGAGACCGAGGGGGTATACTCATAATGATGTGGATATGTTAATATCATGAGCATGAGACTATATGTGTATTTGTGGCATGTTGTTATGATGATATGTTATGCCATGTTTGAGATGCATGAGATTTCAAAATATGAAAGAGATAGAAGAGTATGCTCATGTGAATTAGAGATTTATTTAATTGAGAAGTTCCATGAGAATGATATGTGTGATTGAGTTATGTGGCATGACTCAAATTTGAGGAAATTCAGTATAGTCTTATCCTGCCGAATTTCCATCAAATTTGAGGGACTTGAGAAAGTTTTGAAAAGAAAGATTTTTATATGTGATATGCCACGCATTTCTCCTGCTAGGTGAAGAGAGAAACCGGTGGAGGGTATGGTCATGGGGGCCATCCAAAGCGGCACAATGTCATGGTTTTAACCAGATGATGCATTTTGCGGGCTGAGACGTACTCTCCTACTATAGTGAGAGAAGGTAAACCGATGAGGGCATCGACATTGCCTACCAAAGCGGACAAAGTCACTTGTAACACCCTAATTTTTCCTGTCGTTTAGAAATTACCGAATTACCCTAGGTAATTTTTCATATAATTCATAACGAACAATCCTCATAAAGGAATATAACATTAGAAGAAAGGATAAGAGCAATTCGTGCGAGAGTTGCAAAATCCAAATTTATCTACGTGTAAAATGACCAAAATGCCCTTGAGGTTATTTTACTCAAAATGAGGATCGTGGGGCCCAACCCATCCTCAAGGGGACATTTGATATTAATAAGAGGATTGTTTGTGTTATGTGTGTTAATAGAGGAGAAGAATCCTAATTTTGAGCTTAGACGCGTGAAATGACCAAAACGCCACTGAAGTTGTTAATTTAATTTGGTGCCAACTTTAGACCCGAACCTCACTAAAACGTTTTAAAACATGTTTTTAAACTATGATTAACCATTCAGTTAAGCTCGGTGGCTCGAGCAATTTTTAAGTAAAATTACCATTTTGTCCTGTCTTATGCGTCTTGCGAATTTTAAGATTTTTGATTCGTATAGCAAAACATAAGCAATATTAGGCTCAAATTAAAGGTTATTAGATTCTAATTATTAATCTAGAGTCAAAATTATTTATTTAGATTGATTAGAACTTAAAATTGCTTAAAAACACTCAAATTGCTTACTAATTCACCTAAGCCCTTAATTGTAAATTCTAATTTGCAAAGATCCTGCCTACACCTACATAATACATGGAACACACAAATTTTATCCTCCTTGGGCTGTAATGCGAAATTTTGGTCCATAATGCATCAGAAAATTTGTCAAAGAATGCACAAAAACCAAGGTATGAAAACAAGGAACCATGAAAATTGATTCCATGTTTTAAGCCAACAAGATGATTTTTCTTCCTTGTTTCCTCCTCAATTTGGTGACTTTCCTCCTCCCTTTGTCCATTTATGAGCCTCAAAATCTCTATAAATAGGCATGCTTGAAGGAGTGTTAGAGGCCTTAGTTCATAACTTACACAATTCTAGTTTTTAGAAGCAAAAAGCTTTCTTTCTTCCTTTCTCTTGGCTGAAACTTCTTCTCCCATTTCTCAAAGAGATTTTTTTTTTCATTTCACTCAAGGAAACCAAGTTCTTTTCCTTTCCTTCAAATAAAATTAGGTAGGGAGTTGTCTTTAAGCTTATTTCTATGCTTTGCTAAGTGTTGTTCTTGGTTCAAAATGATGATTTCATGGACTTCTTCTAGCTTTTCCATTCGGTTTCTTATTTCTTTTCCTTTGAACATTTTGGTAAGGCCTATATGGGAATATGATGATAGCTTGATAATGAGGACCTTCAGTGTTGGTTGTAAATCCATCACAAGTTAGGCCTCTAAAGCTTGAAAATTCCACTTGATGCAAAACTTTAAAGAATGATGTTTTTATGATGTAAAAATGAAGATCTTAAGTTTAGAACTTGAAAGATGTATTTTTCACTTTGTCTTGCTAAGATATATTGGGTTGAATTTATATTTCTCTAAAGTCTTGGAGGAGCTCGTAAAGAAATAAAATGAACTTGCATCCATGTTTAAGTTTATGCCTAATAACCATGTTTACTTTCTATGTCATCACTAAATTCTCAAGAATGAATAAATGAACTTGCATATTCATGTTTAAATTTCAAGCTTGCATTTCATGTTTATGTTTCAAGTTGTCACTTAATCTTCAAAGATAATAAAGAGGATGCATCTCATATTTATTTTATGCTCTCACTTTATTTTATAATGGCTAAAAGAATCAACGCATGGCATGTTTATTTTTATGTCATCACTAAAGATCCTCAAGTTAAAGACTTGCCCAAGTATCACAAGCAAATTTGGAACCATGGTAATAAAAACTCTAAAGCTTTCTTAAGATTATGGGAGTCAAAGAATTCATTCTTTAAAAATTCTTGAGTTTGGAGCTTAATAAGATGTAATAGAATTCTCTTTTCCTTCATTGGTCCGTACGACTACAGTCTGGTTTCTTAAGATTCTCTTCTCCCTCAACGTCAGATGCGACTGGCTAAGCAGTTTCTTGCATATCATGTTTATAATTCCAAGTTATCACCTTATAAAGACACGATTAAAATGAGGTTACATAACATGTTTATGATTCTAGTTATCACCTAAATCTCTAAAGCTCAAGACTTGCTCCTTTTATCTTAAGTGAGAATTTTAATCACTGAAGATTCTTTCAATATATAAATCGGCCTCATAATTAAGGTAGGCCCAAAATGATTTTAAATAGCTACTGATTTAGTTCTATAATTTCTTTCAAGATTAACAAAAAGAATTAGTTTCTAAAGAGTTTTAAGGCTTTGCAAAGATTTTATGGGAAACTAGTATCTTACATGTACTTAAAATTGTAATTTTAAGCAATTATGTGAGGTTCATAATTCAGCCACTAATCTGAGTTTAGTACTACTGTATGATGATGGTTTAATATGTTTGAAGTTGTGATAATTATGGTTTATTGCTAAAGGAATGATTCTATGCATGTTAGAGATAAAACTAGCTTCCTAGAAAACCGTAAAAGCAAGATTTCTAGAACTTTAAGAGAATGAAATTTATGCATTCTGTTAGAGAGCCTTTAGTGGCCTTAAGAACCAGGTTCTATTATGTTTAATAAGGGAGAATGATTCATAATTGGTTTAGTAATTAATTTTAGCATGTAAGGAAAAAGGATAATAAGAAAGGGGTTAAAAATGCAACTTTTAGCAAGGTGAAGCCTAAATATAACTTGCTGCCTATGCTATCCCATATAGTTTAATAATGTTCTTAAGGCTTATAATTAATGGTAATGATGATAATGAATCATTTAGATGCATGATTAAATAGTTTGATAATTGAGGTTACTCGATTCTAAAGTTTCGGTTGTTTGAGACGCAGTTTTCGGTAAGAATTTATGATGATGGTTCTTTGAAGTTTGAAATGATAAGTCTATGTAGTGATTTGATGCTTATTAAGTATTTGATATCATTGAATGATTTAGGAGGCTTCAGCAAATAATGAGAATGCTTATGCATAAAATAATGAAATATTCTTGTTATTTAAAAATTTACCCTTGTTCTGGAAGAAAGTATATTACTATAAAAGTGTAATTTGGAAAGGTTTCTGCTAGGAAAGACTTGGTATTTAACGTGTCCATTTGTGACCCACCTCTCTTTCTTCAGAATCTTCAGGATGCATGATTCCATTGGTATATATATTATTCCAAGAAGAACTATAAATGAGAAAATGTTATGAATGATTATGAATTGAGAATTGTATTATGATATAACATGCAAAGACTTAATGGTGACTTAAACTTATGAGGAAATGATCCTTGAGACATTAGATTATAGGTGGTGAAAAGGTGATTCTTGCCCCTAACTGTTCTCTCAAAAGGGTAAGTTGGGATTCTTACTTATCAAAAGGGATAAGTGTATGATGTGACGACTAGCAAGGTATGAGATCATAACCTAGATTACTCTCAAAAGGGTGGAGTATAGGGTGGCCCAGGAAAATGATGATGAAAGTAACTTTAAGTCACCTAAGGAACTAAGTAACGTATTATGTGATTATGATGTTCTTCTATGCATAGTATTTATGAGATAATGATGAGAAATATGATATTCTCTATGCATAGTATTTATGATATGATGATGAGGAATATGATGTGGTCTTATGCATAATTATGTTATTATATATGAAAGGAAAAGTTCATTATAAACATGACATGCTAAGTTTATGATGCATTATAAGACGCATGATTAAAATGACGGACCTCGTAAAGTATATTTCTGAACTAATTAAATGAATCTTAGCATGCTCACATTTCATAATGAAACCCGAGTTCCTTAGGGACGATGATTGACACGATGCATATGAGGTGAGTACCCTACCTGAGATTCTTTTATAAGTTTCTCATTCCCTCTTCTTTCTTTCCATCTCGTCTTAGAAAGGGATGGTGATGTTAATGATCGTTGATGCTCTACACCTGGTAGATGCACGTGATCTTGTGAACAACTTATTATCCTTGAGGAATGTATTGCTGAGATTTACCAGTGTGAACTTGGGATATCTATTCCTATCTCTTGAAGTGTTATAAATAGGTGCCGTTAATAGATGTTTTTCCATCCATATATTATTTATGTTTTGTTTTCGATTACCTACATCTAGCTTAAATATATTTGGTAGGCAAAATATCTATGTGAAATGTAATTATGGATGTCATATGATGGAGCAATATGATGTGTTCTTCATGATATGTCTATTTGATTTCTGCTTTATCAGATTATCGTTCACGTTATGCACGGCTCACGTTTTCAATTATGTTTTAAAAAAAAATGGCTCGTAATTTCACTAAGTATTTTCAAAGCATGATTAAGGAACTGAAGCAAAGAGTAAAGTCTAGTAATTAATCAGATATGACCTAGGCGTATGGGTTAATTATTAGGGTGTTACC
>JAMLFY010000011.1:24360396-24411931 GCA_030441495.1 Dalbergia oliveri
TGTAATCCTGGGAGGAAGATGGGTGGAAGATAGCGGCGAGCCTACTATATCTAAATAGAGAAAGGAGAGGAGGGGTGAGTTTTGTTACCCAAAATAATGAGTGAATCCTCACCTGGAACCCCTCGAATAAGGCATTAAAGGGCATGTATAAAATCACAATGATATAAATACCGTTCAACAGTATAGTTAAGAATATAATTATATGCAAGAGTACTAAAACATTGTATCATGTAAAACACTTCAACAATATCTCAATAAGAAACGTCTCTCTCTAGTTATGCATAGCATAACAATATCTCCTAGTCATGGGCGTCGCGTCGGTACCAAGTGTGACAATAATGGGTACCTGACTCGGTCCATTCTCTGAATACTTTGGGCCTGGGCTACTTGGTACCAAGGTTCGCGGATTAACTGCGCTAACACAGCTATTTTCTCTATAGCTCCTTCAGATCAATCAAAGAATCCAGTATCATTTCCAAACTTTGAAAACAATGGCATCTACCCTAGGGTTCATACCCAATCAAGTAAAATCCACGATTCCACAGAATCAGATCACCATTGTAATAGCTCAACAAGTTATGTTTTCACATTCTAGCTTCATCAAAAGCACCTTTCATCCACATGGAGTTATTAAAACATGTTTTCATGATAAAACCTCTGGTTCAAGAATAGAACACAATAGAATTCTTACAACTTCTAAGAAAGCCTCTAAAGTTCATTGTTTAGGCTATATTTCAATGAAAATAACTTTAATGCATGAAATGAGATTGCAGATGTGAACCCGCTCACCTGGAGTGGCGGAAGTTGAAGGCTCACATGACAGGGTTCCTTGAGTGGAGATGGCACCAAGTATCTATCATAGGAGTGATAGAACCTTTGATTAATCTCTAGAATCACTAAAAACCTTAAGTTTATCTCTAACATGGAGGAAAAGCTCCCTTTACCCTCATAGGCACAGAAACCCTCTAAGACAAGGAAGAGCCTGAAGAAAATAGAGCAAAATTGAGAGAACTACATACCTTAAAGCCTTAGGATTGAAGGATTGAAGTTAGAATTGAAAGATAATGGAAGAAAATGGGGTTGGGAATGAAGTTTGGGGGTGAAAAGAGAGAAAGTGAAGGTTCTGGAGGTTGGGGGAAAAATGCATTTTGGGTGTTACTGAACCAAATGACGTTTTTATGCTTTGTTTGTAACATCCTAGTTTTCTAGATATTAATTGAGGAAAACTTAATAGGAATATTAGAATTCTGACAGGAACGTTGTGATGAGAATGACTCCATGAGGGAGTACAAAAAAAAAAAAAACGTGAATAGTACTTGGCGGGCTCGCGGCCTCCGGACGCCAAAGCTGGGATTAGGAACAGGAGGTGCCCGAAGTTAAGAAAATATGAGAATAAGATGAGGAATGTATGGGAACGATAATTTTATACCTAGAATTAAATTTCGGGTAATATCGGTTGGTGGGTACGTTTACCCGTTCGGTAGATTTCGGTGTGTGGTTTTTAACACAGAAAGACATTTCCATCACTACAACTAAACAATATCCCCCAAGTTAAGACAAGTGGAAGGCTAGGATTCAATCTTGGAATCCAAGATCAAATCCTAGCCATCCATCATAGCCTAGTCACCAAGTCATCATGATTTTTAACAAATATCTTACCTTGCAATTATTATAAGCCTAATCACCAATCTTCCTCCCAAAGCCAAGCATCATTCTCGGCCATTCAAGGAGAAATCAGAAGGTGAAGTGCCTCCATAGCCAAGAGCTCCATCTTGCTTTCATCTCACAAAAACCCTAGCTTAGAATCACCAAAACCCAAATCTTCCTTCACAAAAATTGATCTACACTTCCACCTCTACAATTATAACCGATTGAAATTTCAAGAACCCTATCCTTCTTGCACATCCATCAGTGATCAGAGGAGGGTTTGAGGTTGTGTGGGGAGTTTTGGTTGTGAAGAAATCACAACTTGAAACAAGCTAGAGATAGAGACTTGCTGCACCTTTAAGAGTAGGGTTTTCTGCTGCCTTTTTGTGGAATTTTTCAATTCTGTTTTGGCTTGCCCTAATTCCGAAAATTTTGATGATTCTGATGGTTAACATATTGATATTGATGTATGAATTTTTGTGTTGTGTTTGGATGGTTTTAAAATGGGTTTTCTCTCAAGTGAAATTGGAACTAGGTTGCTGGACTGAATTCTGTTCTGAAATCAGAATTTCTCACGAATTTTCTGGAAAATTTGTGGGTGGTTTCATGAGCCATGAAAATTATATGTTGTAGTTAAGCCCTTAAAATAAATATATGAATTTTCTTGGGGTTAATTTTAAGGTTTGATGCCTCAAAAAAATTAGGAACCGAATTGTAACTGCTGCTGTCTAAACTTTGAGACTGAAGTAACAAACTTGCCCGAATTTTTAATCATAGCAATTGATTGAGATATCTCCTGAAATTTTTACACAAGACTAATAACATGTTGAAATACCTCTGTGAATTTTCTTGTACCTTGATTCCATCGAATTCTAGGGTTAAATATTCTGAGAACACAAGTCTGGACTATGAATTTGTGACTTCTGACCACCAGATTTGCCTATTTTATGGAAGTGGCTATATAACTCTGATTGCCCTGAAATTTTTACAGGTTGTTTTAGACCCATTGAAGTGTCATGTGAAATTTTCCTTAAGGGTGGAATGGTTGTTTGGTATGATAACAAATTGTTGTGCCTAGAACTTCAATTCTGCCAGGATAATGAAATGTGGAAATGACTGAAATTTTATGATAGTATGTGCATATCTTCCTGTGTATGTTTGAGACATATGGGGAAAAAGAAACAAGGCTTAGAAAGAATTGAGAGGGAAGGCAAAAAGAAGGACTTCCTAGAAAATTGTGAGTCGATAGACGTGTCGGCTAGGCATAGACCTTGAGTGATCGGAAATGGAAAAAAATGAAGTTCGTGATCTCGAATAGGAATGAGCTCATGTCCTAGCAGTCTATGGTCCTCTGTGAAATTGTGAATTGTGAATGTATCTCTCTGTGAGAATAAGCCTTCCCTATGTTGAGAAAATTGAGAAGGACATGAGAAATGGAGTTTCTGATTATGCATATTATTACTCGATTGATTATTGTGATACTGTCCTTAGTTCCCGGCCTACGGGTTTTCAAGATTTCTATGTAGGTGTTTATATGAATACTGTATATGCATGAGTTGCTTATCCCTGTTGTATATTGTATATGGGGGAAACTACCCTCCTGAGAATTTTATATTATTCTCACCCCTGAGTTGTATGTATTTTATTGTTCAATTCGCAGATGCCGTCCCTAGTGTTTTTCTGTGATTCGCCACAGTGGGTGTGGCAATATGATGGCATTGGACTGTATGTACGCCGTTGGTTATTCCCAGTTCAGGATCTATATGTTCTTTGATCGCTCCTTCAGTACCTCGGTCTTCGCCGCGGACTTCGACCCGCTTTTCCTTATGACGGTGTGCCCTTCACATGGCCCATCCTAGTGTTTGAGATCCCCTCGCTCCACCCGTATCTGAGCCCAGACGCACCGTTTCGTCATCCTCCTCATCTGACTCAGATCCCTCTGAGGACCCGGTGCCCAGGATGGAGGAGAGGTCATCGCTCAAATGGCCAATGGCTTCCTGCACGAGGAGTAGAGACCTCTAGAGACGGATGCATTGTACATAGACATAGGATAGTGTTAGGACCTTACCTACCTAAGGACTGATGTACTTTTGGTTTTCTTTTGCTCTGTTATGTACATATGCGGTTTTGTCATCAGGGTGTTTGAGTAGGTTAGGTACAGGGTAGGGGGATTAGCCTCGTTCTGCATTGAGTCCTATTTTCGGGGTCATTTTGTTAGTCTTGCCCTTATGATGTATATATATATAGTGACTTGACATTATACCCTTATATGTAAATCTCGTTATGATAGTATATGTATTGCGACATTTCGTGTCATTGAATTATTTCAACTAGTATAGATCAGGAGCTTACCAGTAATACTCTACTAATTACTATATCCATACTCGAGTAAATGTGGTAATTTGGAGGGTGTTACATTATGGTATAAGGAGCCTATATCCTATGAGCCTGGGGATTGGACGGACTGTACAATATAGTTGTCATGCATAATGATGCATATGTATATTTGTGTATACATGACTGTGGTTGAAATGTTGTGGATTCCTGCCACACTTGGATTGGTATTGAGCCTGATCAACTCAATATTTTGTTTGGTGTGACAGGAATCAATGGCTTCAAATCGGCATACCAGGAGCGGAGCGGGAACAATGTTGATATGATGAACACTTTCCATGAAATGGCAGCAATGAGGGAGCAAGCTGTTGCTAACCGAATGATGGAACGATTGCACCGCAATGAGGAGCAGCACCCGGTCGTAACCCAGGAGGGAATGAAGCAGATGTAGAATATCAGAAATTTGCTGAGTTTAGGAAGGCAAACCCCAGCCTTTGAGGAGCTTCGATCCTACAAAGCGGAGGAGTGGATCAAGGCAATGGAAAAGATTTTCTCAGTTCTACCCTACAGGGATTCAAAAGGTGGCTTTTGCCACCTATATGCTGGAGGCGGATGCTAAATTCTGGTGGGTAGGTACTAGAGGACTTTTGGAAGCCTCCCGCACTGAAGTTACCTGGGACATCTTTAAGGAGGCTTTTTATCACAAGTACTTCCCGCTTCTGTGAGAAATGCGAAGGAGTTAGAATTTATGGCCCTTAGACAAGGTCCTATGAGTGTAGCAGTATCCGCCAAGTTTGAGGAACTTTGCAAATTTTCTACGATTTACCAGCGTGGTCGGACGAAGTTTGGAAATGCATGAAATACGAAGGGGGTCTACGTGAAGATATTGAAGCCGCTGTGAGCCTCTTGGAAATTCGAGATTATCCTACTTTGGTGAATAAATGTCGACGCTAGGAGTCTAACAAGAAGTTGGCAAACCTCAGGTATGCGCAAAACAATGTCAGAGAGGACTAGCGCCTCAAGGCCCTCGATTCAAGCCTATGCACCAATCTAAGGGAAGAATTCCACGAAACAACAACAAGAAAACAATCCAATCTCCAAGGCCGGAGGTAATGAGAGAGTGTTTCAAATGCGGAAAATATCATGGGAATCGGCCTTGCTGGACCACACAAATTACATGCTTTGGTTGTGGGAAACCAGGACACAAGATCTTCGAGTGTCCTAATAGAAAGCTCACCAGCCCACCCCAGGCCACAACAACCAGGACGTGTTTTGTGGATGCCAAGGAGATTCTCATGTGTCGATCTTTAGAGGTAAGTGTGAAATAAATGAAATTATTTTAGACGTCCTGTATGATTCGGGTGCCTCCCATTCTTTCATATCCTATGACTATGTACAAAAGTTAGGATTACCTGTGTCTAAGCTATCATATGACCTCCTTGTATCCACCCCTAATGCGAATCCTCTCAGAACTTGTCAAGCATGCATGACCACTTCTCTTTTTATAAATGCAGAGAATTTAATGCAAATTTGTTTTGTCTACCTTTGTCTGGCTTAGAAGTCATCTTAGGTATGGATTGGCTGGTACCAAATTATGTGCTTTTGCATTGTCCAACTAGAACTGCTATATTTCTTCTCATGTCTTCCTCTATTCCTGTGGTTCCTTTTTCTTTATTTGGACCTAGTAATACCTAACCCTAGTAAGGTGGGCCGTAAGGAATATGTCCTCCTCTCAGCTAGTGAAGCGAAAGTATCTATGACCTGAATCCGATTCAGTGGTGAGGGACTATCCAAATGTGTTCCCAGGATATTCCAGAGTTTCCCAGAGCGGGAAGTCGAATTCTCCATTGAATTGGTCCCAGGGACGGGTTTCCATTGCCCCTTATAGGATGTCCCCTTAGAATTGAAGGAATTAAAGTCACAAATTGAAGAGCTACTAGGGAAGCACTTTATTAGACCTAGTGCCTCGCCGTGGGAGCCCTGTCCTTTTGGTAAAGAAAAGGATGGGGGTATGAGGCTTTGTGTGGATTAGGCAGTTGAACAAGGTAACGATCAAGAACAAGTACCCTCTGCCAAGAATTGACGACCTTTTGGATCAATTACGTGGGCAACTGTTTTCTCAAAGATTGACCTTAGGTCAGTTACCATCAGATTCAGTTCGGGATGAGGACATCCCCAAGACTGCCTTTAGAACTCGATACGGACATTATGAGTATAAGGTAATGTCTTTTGGACTGACCAATGCTGGCGGTATTCATGGATTATATGAACCGAATTTTCCGCCGTACTTGGATAAATTCGTAGTTGTCTTTATAGATGACATACTTATTTATTCAAGGACCAAAGAGGAACATGCAGAGCATCTTAGGTTTGTGTTACAGATTCTGAGGGAGAGAAAGTTGTATGCTAAACTGTCAAAGTGTGAGTTCTGGATGGGAGAGGTTACGTTCCTTGGTCATGTGGTGTCACGAGAGGAGTTTCTTAGATCCAGCAAAGTAGAATCTCTACTTGATTGGGGACGGCCAACTCGGTCATGAGAATTGAAGCTTTCTTGGATTAGCTGGATACTATAGGCGATTTATTATGGGTTTTTCCCAGCTAGCTCTACCTTTGACCAAGTTAACTCGAAAGAATGCTCAATTCAAATGGACGCCAGAATGTGAGAATAGTTTTCAGGAGTTAAAGCGGAAGTTGACAAGCTCCTGTCTTGGTGCTACCGGACCTCAGGACCCTTCGAGGTTTATTGTGATGCTTCTAGCAAGGGCTTAGGGTGTGTGCTTATGCAGCACGGAAATGTGGTTGCTTATGCCTCTCGCAGTTGGACCCCACGAGGTGAACTATCCAACCCATGATCTTGAGCTTGCCCTGTAGTTTTTGCTCTAAAGATCTGGCGACACCATCTTTATGGTGTACAATTCAATGTCTTCTCGGATCATAAGAGTTTAAAGTACCTCTTTGATCAGAAAAATTGAATATGACAGAGACGGTGGATGGAATTCCTTAAGGATTACGAGTTTAATCTGAATTACCACCCAGGCAAGGCAAACGTTGTGGCTGATGCATTAGAAAGTCCCTGAGTGTAGCATGCATGATGATCAAGGAAACGGAACTAGTAGAAGACTTCAAGAAGCTTAGCTTGAGCACGTCTGTTAGCCCAGAAGGTGTGGTGTTAGGTCAAATTAGAATAACAAGCGAGTTCCAAGAACGGATTTTGGCTGCACAACCTGAAGATCAAGAGCTTCAAGAGATTTTAAATCAGCTCACACTAAGAAATTGCCGGAATTTACTACAGACCAGCGAGGTATATGGAGGTATAAGGACAGGGTCTGTGCACCTGCAAGTGGTACTCTCAGGAATGAGATTTTGAAGGAGGCACACAAGTTACTCCACCTGCGGAATGATTTCTCCAATTACTTTTACCGAGGGCACCTCTTTTGAGCAGAGTTTCTTGGTCTCCACTGTCTACTATGGCTATTGGCTTTTCCTCATAAGATAAACTCTCATCAACTTGGATCCCTGGGGTAAGCATGTGAGACTGGTCTGGCATATATTTCTAGCATCCTGACATGAAACGGGTGGATGGCTGACAAGCTGGGAGGCAATGCGAGTCTAGGCTCCTGTTCCTACTCTTTCCAAAATCTCAAATGGTCCAATGTAACGAGGACTTAGCTTCCTCGCTTGCCAAATCTCAACACTCCCTTTATGGGGGACACCTTTAGGAACACGTGATCACACAGCGAACTCTAACTCTCGACAATTTCAGCATACGCCTTCTCCCTGGGACAAGCCTAATAACCTTTCCTTGATCAATTGTACCTTCTCTAGAGTCTCTTGGACCAAGTCTGGGCCTAGAGCTTTAGCTTTTCCAAGTTCAAACCATCCAATAGGGGACCTCAACGTCTTCCATATAATGCCTCGAATGGTGCCATCTATCCTGGCTTGATAGCTATTATTATAAGCAAACTCTATAAGTGGAAAGTGATCGCACCAACTTCCATCAAAGTCTAAAACACATGCTCTAAGCATATCCTCCAGGGTCTGAATTGTCCTCTTCAGACCATCTGCCTGGGGATGAAAGGCTGTGGTTAAATCCACCCTAGTTTCGAGAGCCTCCTGAAATGCTTTCCAAAATCTTGAAGTAAATTGGGCCCCTCTGATATAATAGACACCGCACCGTGAAGTCTAATAATCTCGTTAATGTATAGGCATCCTGGCGGCGCTAAAACTTGTCTTGACTGGTAGGAAGTGAGTTGACTTAGTCATCCTGTCAACAATCACCCAGATAGAATCAAAGCCTTTAATGGTTCCAGGTAACCCAACAACCAAATCCATGGTTATCCTCTCCCATTTCCATTCTGGAATCTCTATAGCTGAAGTAATCCTCAGGTCTTTGGTGTTCGGCCTTAACTTGCTGACACACTAAACATCGCGCCACAAAGTCACCTATATCTTTCTTCATACCCCACTAGTATAATTGTTTAAGATCATGATACATCTTAGCTGAACCTGGGTGTATAGAGTATGCTGCCCTATGGGACTCTTCCATCACTTTTCTTTTAACTCACTAACATTGGGCACATAACCGGCCTCCAAAACGTAACACATCCTCTCATCTACTAAAAACTCATGATTTTCTCTTTTGTGCACCTCCTCCATTATCTTAGCAAGCTTAGGATCTTCTCTCTCTCCCCTTAATTTGCTCTAAGGTCGCTGTGCCCTAATGTGAGCAAAAAAGGCTCCTGAGTCATCTATGCTAAACTGAACTCCTTCTGCTTCTAGTTTATGGATGTCCCGATAGAGGTTTCCTCCTGGTGCTATATGAGCCAAACTACCCATGGACTTTCTACTCAGGGCATCTGCTACTACATTAGCTTTACCTGGATGATAAGAAATTGTACAATCATAGTCTTTTAACAATTCCATCCACCTCCGTTGTCTAGATTTAGATCTTTTGAAAGATGTACTTTAAGCTTTTGTGATCTGTGAAAATCTCACAAGTCGCCCTATACAAATAATGTCTCCAATCCAGAGCAAAGACTCCTGCCATTTCTAAATCATGAGTAGGATAATTCTATTCATGCCTCTTGAGTTGTCTGAAGCATAAGCTACCACTCGGCCATGCCTGCATAAGGACAGCCAAGTCCCACTCTAGAAGCATCACAGTAAATAGTAAAACCATCCGTACCTGAAGGTAATATTAATATCGGGTAGTAGTCAAACAAGTCTTAAGCTCTGAAAGCTCTCCTCACAAGCATCTGACCATTGAAACTTAACATTCTTCTAGGTCAATCTAATCCTAATCTGGAAAAATCCTTAACAAACCGCTAATAACCCGCCATTCCAAGAAACTACAAATCTCTAATCCTGTAGAAGGTCTTGGCCATTGTTGAACTGCCTCAACCTTCTTTGAGTCTACCTTGATACCATCCTTAGACACTATATGCCCAGGAATGCCACCTGTTCCATCAGAATTCACACTTAGAAAACTTAGCATATAGCTGGTGTTCTCTAAATGTCTGCAACACAAACCTGAGGTGGTGCTCATGTTCCTCTGTGCTTCTAGAGTATACCAAAATATCATCAATGAAAACAATCACAAAATGATCTAGGAAGGGCCTGAAAACTCTATTCATCAAGTCCATGAAGGCTCAGGGGCATTAGTAACCCGAAAGACATCACTAGGAATTCATAATGTCCGCGTGTCCTGAAAGCTGTCTTGGGTATATCCTCATCCTTGATCTTCAACTGATGATACCTGGCAGGAAATGAATCTTAGAAAAACATCTGGCCCCTGAAGCTGATCAAACAAATCATCTATACGAGGCAACGGGTACTTATTTTAACTGTTACTTTGTTCACTCGATAATCTATACACATTCAGGATCCATCTTTCTTCTTTACAAATGGCGGAGCACCCAAGGCGAAGTACTGGTGAATAAATCCCTTATCCAGCAACTCTTGTAATTGTTTCTTCAACTCCTGTAACTCCGTTGGGCCATACGGTATGGGGTATTGAAATAGGCCTGGTTCCAGACTCAAGCTCTATTCCGAACTCTATTCCTTCTGGTGGCAAACCTGGTAAATCCTCTGGGAACACATCAGGAAATTCAGAAACCACCAAACTGACTCTATAGTTGAGACAGGCACTTCTACATCTCACTGATGCTAGGAACCCATAGCCCCCTCTGTCCATAAGTTTCAAAGCACTCATGGACGAAATTAAGCTAGTTGGAACAAACAACTGACACCCTTAAACTCTGGGAATTCATTTCCAGGAGTACCAAACTCACGGAAAGATGCCAAGTGCGACCTCCAGTTCTCAAGAGTCAAAGCGGATGAGGCAGTATTCCTGGTCAGGCATCAGTTCAGAGTTTTTGTCGACTTGTGGTAGGCGACACTCGGGGCAGTGCTTGGTTGGTACATATGCATGCTATAATTGCGGCCAAGGGGCCACGCGTCAGAGTGCCCATTCCGCAGGGGACATCCGTCAGGGGTCAGAAACTCCACGCTTGGTTCAGTCTTTCCAGGTCAACGACCCAGGGTGGCTCTCTTGCCCAGGGTAGGGGTGCGGGAGGTAGAGGCCCTGCAGGGCCTCTGGTAGAGGTTCAGTCGAAGAGTCGAGTGCGGGGCAGCCCGATTGTACGCATTGACAAGGGCAGGATGGAGCTTCTAAAGATGTGGTGACAGGGTATTATCAAAATCTTTACTTATGATGCTTTTGCCTTGATTGACCCTGGATCCACTTACTCATATGTATCCCTGTTCTTGCCATACGATTTGAGAGGCCAGTTTCTAGTGTAGAAAAACCTTTCTTAGGGATACCTGGGAGGACCCTTCTTAGTTCAATTAGTATATGAAAAGTGTGAAATCAAAGTTGGTGATATGGAAACTTATGTTGATTTACACGTATTGGATATGTGGACTTTGATGTCATTATGGGCATGGATTGGTTAGCTTCATGCCATGCTACCGATGAACTACTCTTCGAGAATACACGCCCAGAGGAAAGCATATCGTCATCCCTCCGCCTCTTTTCTGTGCCTACCGAATACGTTCCTGCTCACCCAGACTCATTCTAGAGCGACCCTTCCAATACAAAACATCCCATCCATGGGTTCCTCCCTCCGTACCCATGGAGTTAGGTAGTGAGCATTCTACGACACAACCACTTCGAGGCAGGATGAGGATGGTGCCCCGTCATGGAGCACATGCCCAACCCTCTCACCGCTTGGCCACCCCTTGACTTGGCTTAGTGGATTGGGTATGTACCTCTTTTTGATGGGCAGGAGTAGGAGCCGATAGCTGACTCTAGTGCACACACACTATACATGCTTAGGATAACCTTCTTTTGCTTTAGAGGTTATTTATTTTAGATGCATGTTGTAGATGGGAGATTCTGATGAATTTTCTTTATGTTTCTTCATGTTATGCATGGATGAGTGTATTAACTCTACTACTTGTTGATAACTATTTATATGTCTAACTGTGATGTTGTTTCATTTATGGTTTTATGTTTCAGTTGATATGTCATGATTTCCCCTGTCGATTATTTCAAAGCAACGATGTAATTTACTTTATGAATGCGTATGGCTCACGTTTTGTTTTTTCAAAGAAAAATTTTACCCATGTTTTCTTACGTATTTTCTAAAACAGGAGTTAAGACTAGACAAAAGAGTAATAACTAATAATTAACTTGAATACATCCCAAGTGTATTGAGTTAAATATTAGGGTGTTATAACCAAAGTCTTGGAATTGGGCCCAGAGAAGCCTAAGACTAAGAAAATATAGGATTAAGGTTAGGAATGGTTAGAAATAAATGTTTTAGACCCAAAATTTAATTTCGGGCAATATTCTTCCTGGGTACGTATTTACTCATTCGGTAAAATCGATGTGTAGTTTCTTACATCGTGAGACTTGCAGTGTAACTTGGACACTTCTCATGACAAGTATGCGGCTTTGAAGAAGCCACACCATTTTCTTCGTAGAGGGCCAATAAGAATGTTACAAAATTCATCCTTTTTTTGAAATAATTTTTATGGTAATTAATGGTAACACATGTCTTCACATGAATGATATAAGGTTACAAACTTGTCTTTGCTTCCTTTGCATTCTCAGCCATGTTTCCTTTCAGCTTCCTCTTCATCCTCTCTTCCCCAAATCACCATAAACCTATAAAAACCTTAAGCCACAACATCTAGCATCAATAGATCTAGCACAAACACAAGATGAACACTTGAAATCTTTGAATTAACTTCTCATAACAAACCCTCACCCCTTCATATTATTAAGATAGCTGCTATTTTTACTTGTGTTTCAAGTGGATTTGAGAGGTTTAGATTAAGAATTAGGTAGAGAACTCTTGAAGGAAGCTAAGAACAAGAACAAGAGCTTTCAAGAGCCAAGTGGGGCTTTATTCATCCATTTTTCCTTCAAATTTATTCTGGAAAGTTTTAATTTGATTAAGCCTAATATTTTTAGTTTTATTGGTTGATAACACATGAATATTGATGTATGAATTTTGATAGAGAGTTTTGATGAGGTTAAAGAGTCAATTTTCCCAAAACATGTTGTGAACTAAGTTGTTGAATTTCGGATTTCTAGCAAGCAGCTCAACTTACATGATTTTTATGACTGACTTAGAGACATGATCATGAGCTGAAATGTTTATATGATGAAGCCAACATATGTAAGTGTTTCAAGAAATTTTCATGGCTCATCCTAAGCACTTTTGCTATGGTTAAAAATTGAAAAACCAAACAGGTCATGGTTCCTTCCCAAGTCAAGTTTGTAGTACTAAATTTATCTAATTTTAATTACCTTAGCAAATGTTTGAATAATTAGCTGAAAGACCCGTGTTGGTTTGTGGGGATAAGTAGTCAATCCATAAAGCGGAGGGGATGTTACAAATGGTATCAGAGTTGTTCATCCTAACATAGCTTAGGAATGGATCGACTATGCTTCAATATACTTTGAACATCTTATGAATGAACGCCTACATGTGGCTCATGCATGCATTTGAGAAAAGAAAAGTACATGATGGGTTATATGAGAAAAGAGAATGTATAGATTTCAATCATAAATGTTCTGACATATGGACAAAACGAAACAAGACTTATGTTGAATAAGGGGAAGGAAAAAAAAGGAACTTTCCTTGAGATATTATAAGTTAGTAGACGTATCGGCTAGGAATAAATCTGTGAGATTTGGAAGAGGAAAAATGAAGTCTGATAATCATGTATAGGAATAAGTTCTATCCTGATAAGTAGTCTATTTCCCATTGTTGCCATTGATAATGATACGTAACACCCAAATGTGATCCACTATAAATACCATGTAGTATAAACTAAGTCTTTTCTATGTTGATGAAAAAAGAAAAATGCACCGAGTTGAGTTCTATGGCCATAAATGAAACCAGGTCACTTTGAGATAATTTCACTACATTTACCATATGCATACTCATGTTGTTCTGAATTGTCTTCCTGGATGATTTACTATGTGTTGGAACATTTTGATAGATGTTCATTAAGTGATTGAATACTAAAAGAAATCCACTTCAAAAGGATGGTTTTGAACTCTAAAATGAATCTTTAGTATGAGTTGCATGATCACCTTTTTCTTAATAAACGAAGTGGCTAGGATGATGACGATGACATAGATTTTAGTATATGTTTTGGGGATGCCCTATTGAGAATTGTATAATTCTCACCCCTCGTATTTGTGTTGTGTTCGTCCAGGTTGATCCAGAGAACAAGGAGGCTATTGTATGAAAGGAAATCCAATTTGCAGTAGTTTAAGGCTAAAGCTTATATCAATTGTACTTAGTCATATGTTTATGTCTAAATATAATAGAGACCAGATGTGTATTGAAGCTCATAGAAGAGCTTCCTTTTGTACTCGACCTTGTAATCAATGAATGTTTTGTTTCTTTGTTATATATATTTAATAGAACCACGAATTAGTTACTACCCAATTCGATCAATCTTATTATAGATAATTAAGAAAGGTCTGCTAATTGTAAGTAACAACTCTTAAGTATAATGTCATGACTTAAGGATGATGTTATACTTGAGAAGATGTTACATTATGGTATTAGAGCAGTTCATCCTTGTAGGACCTTGAGGAATGGATTGACTATGCTTCCAAAGTGTAGATAAGTCATGCCTTAAATCTTGTCTATATGATTCATGCTTTGGAAACCACTCTTTTTGAAAATGGTTCAAAAGACGGGATAATTCCCACTCTTTTTGAGTTTCTTTCTCCCCATCGCCTCACCTTCAGTCTTTACATCCCATCACTTAAATAACCTTCCACTCCTCACACATCACACTTTACTCCCTCATCTTTAACCTCAAACACCCAAAACCATTTCATATTCTCCCTTCATACAAACCTTCTTTGTAACTCCACCTTTTTCTCAAACCCTCACCTTCATTCAACTTTCACAACTTTCAACCTTTTCATTCATCCCTCACATACACATTCGTACAATGGCTGAAGGCAAACACTTTGATAGACACATTGCAAACATGGGAACTCTTCTAATGTATGAAGAACCGTTCCACCAATAGCATTACATTGAAAGCTTTTCTAAGTGAAAACTAGCTCCTAGAAAAGGCTAAGTTGAGAACTGATGACTCATGTTCTTATTCTGCTAGAGGTTATCTCCATTCAAGGGTGGGAAGGGTTTTTCAACACCTCTAATCAAGTCTTTCCTGGATGGTGACTACCTTTTACTCCTAGCTAGTGCAGGTGTTTGAATTTGTGTTGAGTTCACATATCAAAGGTTTTGACATGGAGCTAGGCGTCACTGACTTCTCCAACACAATTTAAGTAGCTGACATAGGAATTAGATGCTTTATTGAAGCACTAGATTACAACTCTTGGGTCTCGGTTAAAGAGGTTTAGATGTCTCACTAATTCTCCAGGTACCAGCCAAGTGAGATAACAATGGTGTTACTGAATTCTGAGGCACATCAATTTTTTACCATTCTTTAGTTCTCTCTTCTTCCATGACTGGAAGCACTCATCTGCTTGTTAGGATGGACAATGTTGCTACTATCTATTAGCAAAGAGAAGGCTAAACATGCCTAGACTAATCTTTGACTACATGTTCTATGCCATCTTAATAAGAAAAGATGTAACACCCTAAAAATTATTTAAAAATTAATTTGAGCTTTGTTAGTCGTAATCTTAAAAATCTGATAGTTTAGCAACAATGAGGGTGGCCAACAGACTTGTAAAAAAAAAAGAAAAATTTTTGGGGCCAAGGTGAATAGTAACCTTGCGCCCCACGCCGGATAGCCAAAACCCTAATTCGGCCAGAGGTGTCCAAAATTAGGAAATCATGGGAATAAGGTTAGACATAAGTGGAAACAAAAGTTTTATACTTAGAATTAATTTTTGGGTAATATCGGTTTAATTGGGTACGCGTGTACCCATTCGGTGAAATTTCGTACGATTTTTAACATCGAAAGATTGTTTAATCACTATAAATGGATAATGTATATCCATTCAAGACAAGTGGAAGACTAAGATTTAATCTTGTAAAGCAAGATTAAATCCTAGCCATCCATATCTTTTTATTATTAGAAAGAAACTATACTTTGACAACATAAATGCTATCTTTATATTAGGATATATTCAAGCCCCCTAACTTCACTATTTGCACTTTTCATTCGGCCAGCATAGAGAAAACAGCCAACTCCATTTTTGCTTCACCAAAACGATGGAAAACTTAATTCAAAACTCCATTTTCCTAGCCTAGACTTGATAAAACCACAAACTCCCTTCACAACACTTGTTATACTCATCAATACCTACAAAACTAACCGATTAAAATTTCAATTCTCCATTAATCCTCACCTTGACATATCACTACCTCACTGCCTAAGGAAGGTTTGGAGTTTAATTGGGAGCCCTTGAAGTGAAGAGAAAATCCCTTGGAACACTTTGAAGTATAAAGCTCTAAAGATTTTCAAAGTAGGGATTTCTTTGCTTTTTCTTCTCAAATTTATTCTGATATGTTTTGATTGAGCTAGGTCCAAAATTTCTAGTTAGATTGGTTGATATTATGTTGATATTGATGTATTAATTTTGGTGGTGTGTTTGGATGATGTTAAAAATCATTTTTATTAAAAGGGGTTTTGCTCTATGCTATTGGATTTTCGGTTTCCTATTGGCAGTGATTGTTCACGAATTTTCTGGTATATTTGTGGATATTCTCATGAGCTAGTAAAAATATATTTAGAGCTAATATTCTAGGCTAGTGCCACAAATTTTCTTGGGCTCTGATTTGGACTCCTAATGCTTTAAAAAAATCAAAACCAAAGTAAACTATATGTGTCTGGATTATTGGAACTGAAGCTATAAACTTTACTAATTTTATTATCATAGCAAATGATTGAATTAACACTTGAAATTTTTACAGGGTATTAACAACATCTTAAAGTGTAGCTGTAAATTTTCTTTTGAATTGATTCAATCATTTGCTAGGACTAAAAATTATGAATTTTGGGTTTAAGCTGAGGATAAGTGGTCTAACGAATTTGTGTAATTTTTTTAACCTAGTTAGAGAACTCTTTTTGCCTAAAATTTTTATGCAACCTTGTGGACACATTGAAGTGTCTTAGGTTATTTTTATAGCCTCTAGAGTGATTTTTTAATGGGCAACTTAATTGTGCTACAATGGTGTGAAATGCCCATTGTGCTGGAAATGAAACAATGCTTGGAATTGATGAAATAATGGCATTTTTGGTTCTAGTATGACATGAATATTATGTTTCTTTATTATGCATGTTTCAATAGAATTATGCCTAGTTACTACACATGTTAATTGAGTTTATTATAAATATTTAAGAAAGGTCCGTAAGTTATAAGTAACTACTCTTCGAGTATGATGTCATGACTTAAGAATGATGATGTACTTGGAGGATACTACAAAAGAAGAACTCCTGTTGTCCTTTAGAGAGTCTTACTCACAGAATCTTTGAACACTTGAACTACCCATTGGCAAATGAGTGGTATGAGTATATGGAAGGTATTGAATACACTTAACTCTTTCAAGACTCTAAGGAGAGCCATTGGTGCACCAACAACCAGTATAAGAAAACGAGCTAGAGGATAAGAAATGCAACTCTTGAAAAGGCCACTAGAATGCTGAGGGAAGAGGTAGAGAAAAACTGATTATTCTTGAAAGCGCTGTGAGGACAATGGAAAACTTGAAGTAGTTATAAAATAGGGGAAAGCTTTCTCACTCATCCATGTCCTAGACTCTAAGGAAGAATCAAGCTCATAATCGGCTAAAAATGTACATGTTATCAAGCCAAGGGAAGAAGAATATTCCTCCTTATTCAAATTCTTCAATTATAGAGAAAAATCCTTAGAGGATGAGAGAGCAATGAAAATTCTAAGGCGAGCTCAACTCATGCTGCCTTTCTATCCCTGTTCTAGTTGAGAAGCTTCCTATCCTAGCTCCTAATATCCCTTCACCATCTCCATCTCTCTGGATGCTATTCTTCTTCAAGCCAACCTCAACTTGAGCACAGCCAAGCTACTCTGAAGTGTAGTTATTGCTACAAGAACAACGCCTCATGAATGATCAACTAGACCGAATAGATGCTTAGTCGAGAAGACATGAAGCATGGTTGCTAGAGATTCTTTGTGAAGTCAAGCGCCAGGGCTAATGATCATATTTCAAATTTCCAGCACACCTCCTTTTTATTGATGCCAAAAGGGGAGAAGAAATGAAGAAGAAAATCTTATGCCTAGGAACTTAGGGGAAGCGGGAGCATCATGCTGAAAGGGAGCTCAGAGAGATTTTTTTTCTTCTCAGCATTTGCATTGTTTGTTATTTTAAACTATTAGTATTTTGGTTTAATTATTGCTCTATTACAAGTTTTTTTTGGTACATACATTTGCTCTGGTTTTAGTATTTGCTTTGATACAATGATTTGCTCTGATAAGATTTTTTTTTTTACATGGCACATACATATAATCCATTTTCTCTTATACATACATACATATATATATATATATATATATATATATATATATATATATATATATATATATATATATATATGCTAAGCTAATTAGATATACTGTTGTGTTGTATGCGTTATAAGTCTTAGCAATCACTTAGATTTGCTCAAATTCTGAGCACGCTCTGGTACATATCTTTTTATATGCTTTGTCACACATATATGAAGTTTTCTCTTTCAAATCACATGCTCTGAAAAACACTGATAAAACTGTGATTAGTTTTCCTTCTAAGCTTCAAAAACTTCATTCACAAGCTCTGATACAATTGTGATAAATTTCTTTTGAGCTTCAGAAACTTTTGTGCCTACAAAGTCTATATGTTACTTGGTTTTATGCACAAAAACTGCATCATGTTTAAAAATTCTCTTTGGATGAAGACACATTGAGTATGGATTCAAGGTCAAGCTTATATATAACAAGTATTACTCGTGTTATTCAAACTTATGTATTTTCAAAAAGTCAAAATGACTAAAAATCAAGCTTGTTTTATTTAGAAAGCTGAAATGCTTATATCTTTTCCCAAATTTGCTTTGATACCTATCAAATGCTGATACCTCTTAGAAAGCACTTTGAGTAACTTCAGAAACCTTATGAAAAATAAAAACAGCTCTTATTTCAGTCACTTAAGGTAGTGAAAAGTTTTTGATGTTATCCATATCATGCTTTAAGAAAAGGACTTTCTGAAAATCATATCATATGATGTTTTGAAAGAATATTGGTTATCATGCTATATATCCTGTTATCTTTCTTTCAAAATCTCTTCAAAAGATTTTCTAAAAATTGGTTTGTCATCATAAAAAAGGAAGATTTTTAGCTCAAAAACCCTTTAGAAAAGCCTTAATGCAAAATGTTTTGAGTGATAACATAACCAATTTTAAGAAAATATTTTGAATAAGGACTAATGTTTACCTTAAGTTTCATGAAGCAACAAACAGTTTACCACGTTAGAATACACGGTTCTTAAAATGAAATTATTTTCACATGACATGTTCAAACATGTTTAATCTTGTTTTAAGAGATTGAGACTTAATAAAAGTGAAAATATATCATGGAATGATCATATATATGCTTTACATATTGAAGAAAGTTTTCACACACAAGAAACTAAGGTTTAGATATTCAGAAAGTACATTTCAAGTGAAGATTTTAGTCCACCTCCAAAGAAGTGTGAACTAAAATTCTCAATCATCGTAATCACAATCATATCATCATCTATAAGCTTAGATTGAAGGTGAAAGATCAAAGTTTTTTTCAAGAAGCCTTGCATTTCAAAAAGCATATTACACAGTGAAATGGTGCACTTTATAAAAAATGAAGGAAAATTTTAAATTCAAATGTCAAACCCGGTCATAGACAGATGTGGCATCTCTTCTGCAACTTGGTCAGCTCCCAAGCTTGGAGAAGGAAAAGTTCATAAACCTCATTTAGAAAGTTAAAATTAGTATCTAAAGGTGACCTTATAAACCTCTATTTCACAATGGCTTCTGAGCTTGACAAAGTGACTTCTCTCTACATGCATTTCCAAGACACAAATAGATAATCAATACGTGTCACTTGGACAATAGATCAAAGTCAATGGTCATAAATGCAAAACATTTATAAATAGAGATGCTATGCTTAGAACAAAGAGAGACTTTTGACGAACAAAGAGCTAAAACGCTAAACAAATCCTTCCTCATTCTTTGTAAAGTTCATTACTTGTAATCAATTTCTAGCTTATAAAAATCTTCTTTCTACGTTCTTAGTAAATCATACGTTCTTCCTAGGAAGAATTGATAGAAATAATTCATTCAAGTTTTCTAGATTTGTTGTATATCTTATGAAAACTTGAGTGTTGGTTAGTTTGAGTGATAAACCCAAACACAGACCTTTGTATCCCGATTCGGAGTGATCATTATGAGTTGGCTTGGAGAGGCTAAGCAAAGACTACTTGTAATATGACAACAAAGTGTACTTGCTAGTCATTATGTTAGCTTGGAGAGGCTGGTTAAAGACTACTCAGGTTGTGATAGTAAGGTAAGCCTGGTCACTAGTAAGAGCTTGGGAAGGCTACTGTAAAGACTATCCAACTTTCTTAGGTTGAGAAAGGTTTTAGTGAAACTCAATGGTGGTTGAGAATTGGATGTAGGCAGGTTGGCCAAACCAATATAAAAACACTTGTGTAGTATCTTATTCTCCTTTATATCTCTTTTACTTTCCTTTTGTGCTTATTATGTTGTGATTTCTGAAACAGCTTATACGTGTTTTGTTATACTTGTCAGAGTTAGAAAGCTACTTTTGAACATCACTAACACTGATTCTACTACACTTCAAGTTTTATACTTGATAGTTTTTGTTTAAGCTTTTTCATAAAAAGAAAAAAAAAAGAAAGGCAAAGCATAATTCAACCCTCTTCTCATGCGCTTTTCTACCTATAATTGTAGCTTGTTCTGTCATAGCAATAACCATTTCGCGAAAAGTGTCCATCATTTCGGCTTCATTCTCATTCATATCGCCCTTATTATTCTTATTATGCTTGTTAGAAGCCATCAGCTCCTCTTACACTTAGTGTTTTTGCAAGCAATTCAAGCTTAACTTCCACATTTTTATCAGGAAATTGCAATGAATCTCATCACACTCTATTTTGAATTGTGGCTCTAAATTGTTAGCTTTTTACATGTTTGGTATTGCCACGCGAGCCTTCTTACTTTTGCAAAGAGAATTACGGATTCTAGGAAGATCACTGTTGAGAGTGTAGTAAGAAATTAGAGATTTGGAGCTTGCATTGAAGAAAGTATGCCAAGATGAAGTTTGGAAGCACTTGAATAAAGAATTATACTTGGACAACTTCGTTGTAGCAAGTTACAGTCGCTGTAGTGAGCTTGGAGGTCAGAGCATCCTAGCAGCATACATAGCATCGCCTATGAGCCCTGGAGAAGCACCAGAGCTCATAGTGAAGTCCACTCGATGCATGAGTAATCGTGTAACACCCTCTCAATTACCATATTCTAGTCGAGTGTTAACACGGAATTTAGAAGAGTATTACCTACGTTCATAGTCTATACCAGTCAAAATATAATGAAATAAAGTAATTTAGACATATATGTGCAAAGCTCATATCTACATATATGAACATCATTTTTAAGTTTACGATATGTATATCATACTAGCAAACAAACTAGTTAACTTCTAAGCTAGTCAAGAACTCAATTTACTCAAGAAACACCCCCATCTAGTCTATCTCAAAATGGAAGCCCAAGCAAAATTTTATACAAATAGAAATGGACCTCAACGACATCAAATAGGATCAGTCTTGCTGGAGGTTTTCTACTTAACCTACTTTATACACATCAGAGTCCCAGATGACTTATGCACTCCTAAAGAAAACCGTCGTTGTAAACCCCAATTTTCCTGGAATTTTATCGTTAGAAATTACCGAATTACCCTAGGTAATTTTTCATATAATTCGAGACCAAACAATCCTCAATAAAGGAATATAACATTAGAAGAAAGGTTAGGAGCAATTCGTGCAGAGTTGCAAACCTGATTTCTGTACATGTAAAATGACCAAAATGCCCTTGAGGTTATTTTACTAGAAAATGAGATTGTGGGCCCCACCCATCCTCAAGGGGATGTTTTGATGATAATAAGGGATTGTTTGTGTTATGTGTGTTAATAGAGGAGAAGAATCCTAATTTTGAGCTCGCGAAATGACCAAAACACCCTTCGTTTTTTAACTCGATTTGCATGCCTCCTAGCCCAAACCTCACTAAAATGTTTTAAAACATGTTTTTAAGCTATGATTAATCATTAGTTAAGCTCGGGTGGTCTTCAATTTTTAAGTAAAATTACCATTTTGTCCCCTCTTTGTTTTTAAATTTTGAGATTTTTGATTCGTATAGCGAAACCTAAGCAATATTAGGCTCAAATTAAAGGTTATTGGATTCTAATTATTAATCTAGAATCAAAATTATTTATTTAGATTGATTAGAACTTAAAATTGCTTAAAAACACCCAAATTGCTTACTAATTCACCTAAGCCCTTAATTGTAAATTCTAATTTGCAAAGATACCTTACCTACACCTACATAATACATGGAACACACAAATTTCTCTTCCATGGGCTGCAAATGGCCGAAATAATAGAGCCATAATGCATCAGAATATTGCCAAATAATGCACTAAAACAAAATGCCAAAAATGTTACCATGAAACATAATCCCCTAAATTCATACAACTTGTCTTGAATCCTTGTTTTCCTCCCTTTGTTCCCTTTGAAATTCTGCCAGCCTTCCTCCTCCCTTTGTCCATTTATGAGCCTCAAAATCTCTATAAATAGGCATGCTTGAATGTGTGTTAGAGGCCTTAGTTCATAACTTACACAATTCTAGTTTTTAGAAGCACCAAAAGCTTTCTTTCTTCCTCCTCTTGGCCAAAACTTCTTCTCCCATTTCTCAAAGAGATTTTCTTTCATTTCACTCAAGGAAACCAAGTTCTCTTCCTTTCCTTCAAATAAAATCAGGTAGGGAGTTGTTTTTAAGCTTAATTTCAAGTATTGATAAGTGTTGTTCTTGGGTAAAAATGATGATTTTATATACTTTCTTCTTGCTTCATATTTCGATTTTCCTTCTTTTCTTCTTGTATATTTCGGCCTTGTGGCCTTTGTAATAATGAGACCATGGTTTGATGATGAGATTCTTGAGTGTTGGTTGCAAAGCCTTCACAAGTTAGACCTCTAAAACTTGAAGGTTTCATTAGTTTTCAAAGTTTTGAAGCAACTATGTTTTTATGATAAAGGTCTTGAGTTTAGAACTTGAAAAATATATTGACACTTATGTTTCATTTCTTGTTAAGCTTTGTTTTTAGTTTAAAATGATGTTTAACAATTTTTCATTTCTAGATGACTCTTGACTGCTCCTTTCTTGCCATTTGATTTCGGCCCAAGGCCTAAGAAAGTTTTCTAGGATAACTTAATAATGAAATCTTTAAAGCTCACTTTGTCTTGCTAAGATATATATTGGGTTGAAAATTATAATTCTTTTAAAGTATTGAAGGAGCTCTAGTAAAGAAATAAAATAAACTTACATCCATGTTTATGTTTATGCCTTGCATAATCATGTTTACTTACAATGTCATCACTAAATTCTCAAGAATGAATAAATGAACTTGCATATTCATATTTAAATTTCCAAGCTTGCATTTCATGTTTATGTTTCAAGTTGTCACTTAATCTTCAAAGATAATAAAGATGATGCATCTCATATTTATTTTATGCTCTCACTTTATTTTATAATAGCTAAAAGAATCAATGCATGGCATGTTTATTTTATGTGATCACTTAAAGATCCTAGAGTTCAAAGACTTGCCCAAGTATCACAAGCAAAGTTGGAACCATGGTAATAAAAACTCTAAAGCTTCCTTAAGATTATTGGAGTCAAAGAATTCATTCTTGAAGAAGTCTTGAGTTTGGAGCTTAATAAGATGTAATAAGAATCTCTTCTCCCTCCACTGGTCCAGTGCGATTACCGCCGCCAGTTTCTTGCATATCATGTTTATAATTCCAAGTTATCACCTTATAAAGACAAGATTAAAATGAGGTTGCATAGCATGTTTATGATTCTAGTTATCACCTAAATCTCTAAAGCTCAAGACTTGCTCCTTTTATCTTAAGTAAGAATTTTAATCATGAAGATGCTTTTAATATATAAATCGGCCTCATGATTAAGGTAGGCCTAAAATGATTTTAAATAGCTACTGATTTAGTTCTATAATTTCTTTCAAGATTAACCAAAAAAAAAAATAGTTTCTAAAAGAGTTTTGAGGTTTTGCAAGGATTTTACGGAAACTAGTATCTTACGTACACTTAAAATGTGATTTGATGCAATTATGTGAGGTTCATGATTCGGTAACTTCTGAGTTTACTACTACTATATGATGATGATTTAATATATTTGAAGTTGTGATTATTATGTTTAATAATGAGGGAACAATTCTATGCATGCTAGAAGAAAAATTAGCTACATAAATAACGTAAAGCTAGGTTAATACTAGTCTTTGATCTCTTTAAGTTGATCCACTACCAAATCTGTTTTAGTATGTTATAATTCTGCCTAAGATTGGTTAGTCACGAAAATTTGGTAACAATTAGTATAGGATTAACCCGAACACTAAAAATGAAACTAGCAACTAGAAAATGAAAAACAAGATTTCTAGAACTTAGATAATGAAATTTATGCATTCTGTCAGAGCCTTTACTGGCCTTAAGAACCAGATTTTATCATGTTTAGATAAGGGAGAATGATTCATAATTGGTTTAGTAATTAATTTTAGCATCATAGGGAAAGCGGTAAGAAAGGGTTAAAAACGCAACTTCTAAGCGTAAAACCTTAAGAACAACTTCCTATGCTGCCCCATATAGTCTAATAATGTTCTTAAGGCTTATAATTGATGGTAATAAATCCCTTAGATGCATAATTAATTAGTTCAATAATTGAGGTTGCCGATTCTAGAGTTTCGGTTGTTGACAGGCTTTCGATAAGAATTTATGATGATGCCTCTTTGATGTTTTAAATGATAAGTCTATGTAGTGATTTGATGCTTATTAAGTATTTGATGTCATTGAATGATTCCTGGGCTTACATGTTATAGTTGCTGTTGCAAACAATGAGAATGCTTATGCATGAAATAATGAAATATTCTTTGTTATTTAAAAATTTACCCTTGTTGGAAGAAAGTATATTACTGTAAAAGTGTAATTTAGAAAGGTTCTGGCTAGGAAAGACTTGGTATTTAAGCATGTCCATTTGTGACCCACCTCTCTTTCCTGAGAATCTCAAGATGCATGATTACAGTTGGTGTATATATTATTCCAAAACAAGACTATAAATGAGAAAATGTTATAAATGATTATGAATTGAGAATTGTATTATGATATAACATGCAAAGACTTAATGGTGACTTAAGCTTATGAGAAAATGATCCTTTGGATCCATCAAACTATAGGTGGTGAAAAGGTGATTCTTGCCCCCTAAATCGTTCTCTCAAAAGGGTAGAGTTGGGATTTTAACTTATCAAAAGGGATAAGTATATGCTAGTGACGATTAGTAAAGTATGAGCTCATAACCTAGATTACTCCCAAAAGGGTGGAGTATAGGGTGGCCCAGGAAAATGATGATGAAAGTAACTTTAAGTCACCTAAGGAACTAAGTAACGTATTATGTGAATATGATGTTCTTCTATGCATAGTATTTATGATATGATGATGAGGAATATGATGTGGTCTTATGCATAGCTATGCTATTATGATATGCTAATGAGATATATGATAGGAAAAGTTCATTATAAATATGACATGCTAAGCTTATAATGCATTACAAGACGCATGATTAAAACTAATGGACCTCGTAAAGTATATCTGAATTTAATAAATGAATCTTAGCATGTTCACTATTTCATAATAACCCCAAGGTTCCTGAGGACAATGATGATGACACGATGCATATGAGGTGAGTACCTCTGAGACTTTTTTATAAGTTTCTCACTCCCTCTTTCTTCTTCTTTCCATCTCGTTCAGAAAGTAAAGGTGATGCTCTCACATGGTAGATGTACTTGATCTGGTGAACTAACTTATTATCCTTGAGGAACGTATCACTAAACTTTGTGCCTAAGCTTGGATATCTATTCCTATCTCTAAAGTGTTATTAGTAGGTGCCGTTATGGATATTTTTCCATCCATATACTATTTATGTTTTGTTTGATTGACTACACCTAGCTTAACTCTGTTGCAGACAAAATATTTATGTGTTATGTAATTATGGATGTCGTATGATGGAGCCAATATGATGTGTTTTTCATGATATGTTCGTTGATTTTCTGCTTCTCGATTATCATTCACGCTACGAGGCTCACGTTTTCAATCATGTTTTTTTTTTAAAAAATGGCTCGTAATTTGATTAAGTATTTTCAAAGTATGGTTAAATAACTGAAGCAAAGAGTAAAGTCTAGTAATTAATCAGATACAACTTAGGCGTATTAGGTTAATTATTAGGGTGTTACATTCGCCATTGGGACAATGGCATTTCCCCCAGGAGGCATCGGAACCAACAGTGGTTAGAGCTCGAAGAGAGGATGAGGAAGGGTCATCTCCAAGAGGGGCATAGGTGGTGCAAATAGAGCTACAAACACAGCAAAGTGTGCCATGTGTAGAGGTACACCATCATAAAGGAAACCTGGATCAAACTTGGCAAAAGGGAAGTATGAAATGAATGGCTAAAAAACACATAAGCTCAAATTTGAGAATATGCTACAACATAAAGCAAATCCAACTTTGGGTCATAGTGCCACTACCATTGGGGTGAATCAAGGAAGAAGATCACTGACGGCATTCTCTAGAATACAACATAGGATGAGAATATTATATAATTCTCAGGGATATTCCTTCAAGTATGGATAGGAATAACTAGCAATTTCATTTATATAAGTAATATCATGCAAGGTCATATGCAGAAAGAATTATAGAATTCATAATGACAATCATACATTTTCTCTTATAGACAATGAACTTATTCAGTATCATTATCTCTTTTCTTTAACATAGGGAAGACTTAATTTCACACGAAGTAATATCTATAATAAATAACTCCACAAAGGACAATAGACTATAAGGACATGAGCTTATTCCTATTTATGATAATAAGACTTCATTTTTTCCATTTTCGAATCACATATATGTCTATCGACTCACAAAATTCCCAAGGAATTCCTTACTTTTGCCTTCCCTCTTTAACCTGGAACGCCTCAATTTTTATTGTAATCTTTCCTGTCATTAGAAATTACTAAATTACCGTAGGTAAATATTATATAAAATTTGAGATCAAACAATTCTCAATAAAGGAATATAATGTTAGAAGAAAAGTTAGGAGCAATTCGTACAAGCATTGCAAACCCATTTTCTGTATGTGTAAAATGACCAAAATGCCCTGAGGTTATTTTACTTAAAATGAGGATCGTGGGCCCCACCCGTCCTCAAGGGGATGTTTTGAGGATAATAAAGGATTGTTTGTGCTATGTGTGTTAATAGAGCAGAAGAATCTCAATTTTGAGTTCAACGCGAAATGACCAAAACGCCCGCGTTTTAACTCAATTTGTGTGCCGCTAGAGTCGAACCTCACTAAAATATTTTAAAAGGTGTTTTTAAGTTATGAATGACCTTTGGTTAAGTCCGATGGTCCGGGTTTTGGGTTAAATTACCGTTTTTGCCCCTTCGTTGTCCAGTTTTGCAAATTTTGAGATTTTCGATTTGTCTAACAAAACCTAAACAATATTAGGCTCAAATTAAAGCTTATTAAATTCTAATTACTAATCTAGAGTCAAAATTATTTATTTAGATTGATTAGAACCTAAAATTGCTTAAAACACCCAAATTGCTTAGTAATTCACTTAAACCCTTAACCGTAAATTCTCTAAATTGCATGAATACCTTGCCTACACCTAAAAAATACATGGAACACACAAAATCCTCTTCCACAAGGCTGTAATGCATGAAATTATTGAGTAATAAGTCAGAAAATTATTACACAAAAATCCAAAGAATGAAAACAAAGAATCATGAAAACATGGAAACATGATTCCATGTTTTAAGCCACCAAACAAAATGATTTTTCTTCCTTATTTTTTTTCCTTTAATTTTTGGTCAGATTTCTTTCCTTCCTTTGTCCATTTATGAGCTGCAAAATCTCTATAAATAGGCATGCTTGAAGATAGTTTAGATGCTTAGTTCATAACTTACACAAATTCTAGTTTTGGGAGCACCAAAAGCTCTCATTTCCTCCTCCTCTTGGCTGATTTCTTTCTTCAAGTTTTCAAGAATATTTTGCTTCATTTCACTCAAGGAAACCAAGTTCTCTTCCTTTCTTTCAAATCAAATTAGGTAGGGAGGTGTTTCTAAGTTCATTTTATGCTAAGACAAGTTATGTTTCTAGCTCAAAAATGATGTTTTCATGAGCTTTCTTTTAAGTTTTCATTTTCAGTTTCTTCTTCCTTTCTTTTTAAAGTATTTCAGCCATATGGCCTAGCTTATGATGAGACCATGGTTTGATGATGAGATTCTTGAGTGTTGGTTGCAAAGCTTTCACAAGTTAGATCTCTAAAACTTGAAGGTTTCACTAGTTTCCAAAGCTTCTAAAATTTCAGTTTCTTTTTCCTTATTTTCCTTTCATGGTTTCGGCCAAATGGCCTAGGAAGGAATGAAATGATGGCTTGATGATGAGGACCTTGAATATGGGTTGTAAATCCATCACAAGTTAGGCCTCTAAAGCTTGAACATTCCATTTAATGAAAAACTTTAAGGAATAATGTTTTTATCTTGAGGTTTGAATATGAAATATGTATATTTTTTTTATATATATTTTGTCTTGCTAAGATACATATATTGGGTTGAAATCATAATTCTCTTAAAGTCTTGAAGGAGCTCTAGTAAAGAGATCAAGTGAACTTGCATCCATGTTTAAGTTTATGCCTTGCACAAGCCATATTTATTTTATGTCATAACTAAATTCTCAAGAATAAATAAATGAACTTGCACATCTCATGTTTAAATTTCAAGCTTGCATTTCATGTTTAAATTTCAAGTTGTCACTTAATCTCTAAAGATAATAAAGAAGTTGCATCTCATGTTTATTTTATGCTCTCATTTTATTTTATAATGGCTAAAAGAATCAATGCATGGCATGTTTATTTTATGTCATCACCTAAAAATCCTAGAGCTCAAAGACTTGCCTATGAATCATAAGCGAAGAAATGTGATAATTGGAGTTTAAGAATTTATTCTTTAAGAAGTCTTGAGAATTGAAGCTTATAAAAAAAATATATATATAATTCTCTTCTCCCTCAAGGTCCTATGCGGACTAAGGCGCTCAGGTTGCTTAAGATCTCTTCTCCCTCTCCTTGGTCCTATGCGTACGCTCAGTTTCTTGCATCATGTTTATATTACAAGTTCTCGCATCATGTTTAATTTTCAAGTCATCACCTTATATCTTAAAGATAAAGAAATGGAATTGCATATCATGTTTATAATTCCAAGCTATCACCTTATAAAGATAAGATTAAAATAAGGTTGCATAGCATGGTAATAATTCTAAGATGTCACCTAAATCTCTAAAGCTCAAGACTTGCTCCTTTTATCTTAAGTGAAAGATTTAACTATGAACATTCTTTCAAGTTATAAATCGGTCCCATGATTAAGTTAGGCTTCTTTCAAGTTTAAAAAAAAAGAATTAGTTCTAAAAGAGTTTTAAAACTTTGTGAGAATTTTATGGGAAGCTAGTAATTTTATGTGTACTTAAAATGTGATTTGATGCTTATTAAGACTTTGGTGTCATTGATTGATTCCCTGGTTTGTATGTTATAGTTGCTGTTGCAAACAATGAAAACTTATGCATGAAATAAAGACATATTATGTTCCTGGAAGAAAGTGTATTACTAAGAGTGCAATTTGGAAAGATTCTGGCTAAGGAAAGATTTGGTATTTAAGCGTGTCCATTGTGACCCACCTCTCTTTCCTGGAATCTCCAGATGCATGATTATAGTTGATATATATTATTCCAATAAGACTGTAAATAAGAAAATGTTAGAATTATTATGAATTGCGATTTGTAACATGCAAAGACTTATTGGTGACTTAAAATTTATAAGAAAATGATCCTTGGACCCATCAAACTATAGGTGGTGAAGAGGTGATTCTAGCCCCCTAACCTGTTCTCTCAAAAGGGTAGAATCAGGACTTTAACTTATCAAAAAGGATAAGTATATGCTAGTGACGACTAGTAAGGTATGAGCTCATAACCTAGATTACTCCCAAAAGGGTGGAGTATAGGGTGGCCCAAGGAAAATAATGAGGATGATAAGATTTTAAAGTCACCTAAGGTACTAAAGAAATAAATTATGTGCACCATGTCCATGTGTAGCTATTATGATATTCTTCTGTGCATAACATACATGAGTTGATGATGAGAAATATGATGTTCTTCTATGCATGTTATATTAATGATGATGATGAGGAATATGATGTAATGATAAAAGAAAAGTTCATTATAAATATGACATGTTAAGATTATGATGCATTATAAGACGCATAATTAAAATTGGTCGAATCGACAAAAGTATTTTCTGAACTTAAAATTTAATCTTCGTATGTTCACTATTTTATAATAATCCAAGATTCCTGGAGACTTTGATGATGACACCGTAGAAGGAGATACCTACTGAGAATTCTTTAGTAAGATTCTCACTCCCTTTCTTTATTTCCGTCATTGTCTTCAGATTCAGATGGCGACATTCGTCCTGTTCGTTGACACCCCTACTGGGAATTCCACTATGATCCGGTGCATCATTCGTATCACTTTGAAGGAAGGTGCTCGGTTCGTGTTTTATTTACGTAGGTCGTCCATTTGCACATCCTGTCCCAGTTATCGTTTTTCTCCTACTTCTCCCTATGGCGATGAAATGGTTTTCGAACATGCACGTCCACTTGATGAAAGAATGTTACGTTCTTATCCCGCCTCATCTATTGTCCATGGTTTTCCAGAGTATAATCCATGAACGAGATATTCTGAAACTATCCTTCAGAGGACCCTCCTACTCATGCTTATTCTGAGAGCTCTCTCACTCTCCCACGTGTAAGAGAGGGGTAGTGAGGAAACAGTTGTTCACGAGGTTAGCAAGAAGACCGTCCATGCGACCCAGCCTGGTGCATCTCGTGTGCCCCCTTCGAGGAAGCTCGTCAGTGGATCGGGTTTCTTCCCGTTTCCAAGACGGTAGCCCTAGAGAGTTTTTAAGTAGTCTTAAGAGTGTTATGCATCCCGGTTTAGAGTAGCCTTCCTCAGCTTTTAAGGTTATCTAGTTTAAGGTTATCTAGTTTAGGGGCATGATTTCCTTATAAATAGTTTCCTATGGTGTGAATATGTAAGATATGATGTATGAACTTAACTCACCTTTTGAGTGAGGTTATTGTATACATGTTGTGATGTGCATTATGGATGTTATGTGATGGAGCCAATATGATATATTTAGATTCTTAAATGTCTTATTTTACTACTTAATCGTTTATGTTATGCGCGACTCATGATTTCAATTATGTTAAAAAAAAAGGGCTCGTAATTTCACTAAGTATTTTCAAAATATAATGAAAGAACCAAAGCAAAGAGTAAAGTCTAGTCATTAATCAAATTCAACCTAGGTGTATTTGGTTAATTACTAAGTGTTACATAACCCACATAAGCATTGTCTTTGTTTTCCCCATATGTTAACACATGCATAATTAAAATTCACATATTCTCTTTTGTCATTTTACCGCATCCTACTTTCTTTTTCAATGGCATGCTTATATCACATGTAGGCATTCAATTTCATTGGAGTCTCATTCATGCCCATAAACAAATCTTTAAAACAACTAGTATGCATTCATATGTCATATACTTGAACTAAATACCATTCTATCATTAATTTAAGGCATTCTCCATGGGCCAATTCAAGGGCCACAAATTTCTCCATGACACTTCAATGTGTCTAAGAGGCCCTATAAAAATTTCACAGCAACAAGACCTGAACTATGTTAACTAAATTGTTCAAGTTTAGTGGTTGGAGACCACTTCACAGCTAAACAGGATTCCCAAAATTTTTAACCCTAGAAAATGATGGAATCAACTCAAAATAAAATTCGATTATACTTTAATATATTATCAACTCCTTGTAAAAATTTCAAACAGTGGATCAATCATTTGCTATAGTAATAAAATTACACAATTTTATTGCTTCAATTTCAACAATTTAGACAACATCAGTACCATTTCAATCTTCGATTTTTTAGGCAGTATACCTTCAAACCAATGCTCAAGAAAATTCATGTAGTTATTTTAAGATGTTAGGTTCTACATATAATTTTTCCAGCTCATAACATGGCCACAAATATGTCTAAAAATTCACAAAATTTTCCTATTTGCAGCCAACTGAAAATCCAGCAATCTAGCCAAAAATTCTTTTGATAAAAATAATTTTCTAACTTTACCCAAACACTCCACCAAAATTAACACTTCAATATATACATATTAGCAACCAAGATGACTAAAAATTTCGGACCAAAACTAATAAAAAATTTTCAGAATAATTTTGAAAGAAAAGGCCAAGGAAAACCCTACTCTTGGAAGCTAGTATGTCCTTGTTTTTAGTTTGCTTCAAGGTGGAAGTTCTTTACTTAAAAGCTCTTAAAACACCCTCAAACCCTCCTCTAATAAGTGATGGATGAGGTAATAAGGTGAGATTTGGAGATTCTAATCGGTTATACTTGTAGAGGTTGAAGTGCAGAATAAGTTTAGTGAAGGAAGTTGGAAATTTTAACAACTCTAGGCTAGTGTTTTTGAGAGTTGAATAGAAGCTTGGAGCTCTTTGAAATATGAAAATGGAGTTGCTGCCTTCTGCAAGTGATGGCCAAACTTTTCAGTTCTTAAAAAAGCTTTAGTTTGTGTTAATCTTTATATTAAATGCCATGAATATCTTATACTATATTTGGATAATCTCTAATCTAAGAAAGTAAAATGAATGGCTATGATTAAATCTTGTAATTCAAGGTTGAATATTAGCCATTCATTTGATTTAAGAGATAAACTCATTCATTTTGTAAAGATCAACTTAGTTTTAAATGTTAGAACTTGCACACTGAAATTTTATCGAACGGGTAAAACATCATACCCAGGTAATCAGATATTACCCGAAAATTAATTCTAAGTATAAAATTTTCATTTTCTATTATTTCTAACCTTATTCCCATGTTTTCCCAATTTCGGTCACCTTGGGTTCCAATCTAGGGTTTCGACTATTGGGTGGGCTTATAGGTCATAAAATACTATTCATATTTTTTTTTGGTTCTATTGAATTGTTCTCATCATTTCTATGCTTGTTAGAATCTTAATATTCCTATTAACAAAGCCTCAATTAATTTCTAAAGAAAATTAGGGTGTTACATTACCACCTACCTTAATAAACATTTTGTCCTCAAAATTTCATAACTGGAAACAATTTCGGATGATCTTTCTTCATGTTTGACTCTAATTCCCATGTGTATTCTTCATTTCCTGGCCCACCCAAGCCACTTTTACTAGTTGCACTATTTATTTCTAAGTTGCCTGACTTCTCTATCAATGATTTGAACGGGAAGGGCTTAGAATGTCAAGTTATCCGTACTGTATGGATTTGGGTTCAATAATATGGTTTGGATCTGGATAATACATTCTAAGTTGAGATACGTGGAAGAAATTGTGAAGGTTGGATAAATTCGAGGGTAAGGCTATCTGATAGGCAGCTAACCCAATCCGTCGAAGGATTTGAAAGGACCTATGAACCTGGGTGACAACATTTTTACTCTTAGGGCTCTACCTACTCCATAGTGGGGGTAACCTTCAGGAATACATGTTCTCCTCTTAAAACTCTAAAGGTTTCCTTCAGTATTAGCATAGCTCTTCTTGAAACTCTTGCGGTGAGGATTTTTCTCCTAACTTCCTGGATCTCTCTATCATTTGATTAACGATCGGGTCCTAACAATCCTGTTTCCCTTAATCGTACCAACACAATGGAGATTGACATTTCCTTCCATATAAAACTTCATATGGGGCTATGCCAATACTAGCGTGATGGCTATTATTATAAGCAAACCCAACCATTGGAAGCAATTTATCCAACTTCCTTCTGCTAATCACACATGCTCTTAGCATATCTTCTAGAGTTTGTATGGTGTGCTATGTTTGTATTCCGTTGGGAGTGATATGCAGTACTTAAATAAAGTTTAGTTCTAAAGGCCCTTTGGAAAGCTCCCTAGAATTTTGAAGTAAATTGGGGATCTCTCGGAAACTATTGAAGAAGGAACCGTGTAGTCTCACTATTTCTTGGATGTACAAAGAAGCTAACTTATCCAAAGGATAACTAGCTTTGATGGGTAAGAAATGAGCAAACTATTATAACCCATATAGCGTCATGACCTGATGATGTCCTTGGCAAACCCATTACAAAGTCCATGGAGATAATTTCCCACTTCCATTCTGGGATTTCTAATGGTTGCAAGGTCCCAACCAGCTTTTGGTGTTCTATTTTGATTCTTTGATAAGTTAGGCACTTTCTAACAAACTCTGCTATGTCTCTCTTTATCCTAGACCACCAAAACATCTTCTTAAGATCTGCATATATTTTACTAGTCCTAGGGTGTATGGTGAATTTGCCCTTATGAGCCTCCTTTAAGATCTCATTTCTAAGATTACCACTTGCAGGTACATATACCCTATCCTTGTACCTCCATATACCTTGTTGATCTTGAGTAAATCCTAGCAACTTTTTTGTATGACTGATTTTAAAATCTCTTGAAACTCTCAATCTTCATGTTGTGTGGCCAAAATCTTTTCCTTGAATTTACTCTTACTTTTATTGACCTAACACAACACCTTTAGGGTTCACAGACACACCAAGCTAAGCTTCTTAGAGCTTCTCCACTAGCTTTGTTTCCTTGATCATCAAGCATGCTACACCTAAGGATTTCCTTCAATGCATCTGCCACAACATTTGCTTTGCCTGAATAGTAGTTTGGACTAAACTCATAATCCTTGAAGAACTCCATTTATCTTCTTTGCCTCATATTCAACTATTTTTTGATCAAAAGGATATTTTAAGCTTTTGTGATCAAGAGAGGACATTGAACTGTACACCATAGAGATGGTGTCACCATATTTTCAAAGCAAAAACCAGCTAAGTTAGAGATCATGAGTTGGATAATTTACTTTGGGTGGTTTCAACTATCGAGAAGCATAGGCAACTATGTTTCGATTCTACATTAACACACATCCTAAACCCTTACTAGAAGCATCATAATAAACTGTTCATGAGGATCGGGTAATCTAATCCTGGAGCCATGGTCAACTTTTGCTTCAACTCCTGGAAACTATTTTCACATTCGGCATCCATTGGAATGGAGCTTTTGGGTTAGCTTTGTCAAGGGTAAGGCTATTTGAGAAAAACCTATGATAAGTCGCCTATAGTAGGTAACCTAGGAAACTCCAATCTCAATCATCATTGTTGGTCGTTCCCAATGGAGTCCTGATTCCACCTTACCTGGGATCTACGAAGATCCCTTTCGTGATACCACATGACCTAGAAATCTAACCTCTTCCATCAGAATTCACTTTTTGACAACTTAGCATACAACTTCCTATCTCTTAGGATTTGTAACACAATTCTAAGATGCTCCGCATGTTCTTCATTAGTCCTTGAATAGATAAGTATAGCATCTATAAAGGCAACTACAAATTTATCCAAGCAAGTGCGAAAGATTCGGTTCATATAATCTGTAAATATAACAGAGCATTGGTTAGTCCAAAAGACATCACCCTATACTTGTAATGTCCATATGAGTCCTAAAAGCAGTGGGAATATCCTCATCAGAACTCAAATTGATGATAGCCTGATCTAAGGTTAATCTTTGAAAATATGGTTTCCCCTCGTAATTGATCCATGAGGTCGTCAATTCTTGGCAAAGGGTACTTGTTCTTGATCGTCACTTTATTCAATTGCCTATAGTCAACGAGTCTCATACCCATATCGTTTTTCTTTACCAAAGAACAAGACTCCCCATAGAGAGGCACTTGGTCAAATGAAATGTTTCCCTAATAGTTCTTCAATTTGTGATTTTGATTCCTTCAACTCTGACATCCTATAACGAGTAATTGAGATAGGACCCGTTCCTGGAACCAACTCAATCTCCCTCTTAGGAGGAAATTTTGGAATATCCTTTGGGAATTTATCTAGATACTCCCTCACCACTAGAATCTTACTCAACTCATGGTTACTTTCAGTTTCAGCTGGCCAAGAGAAGAACGTTTCCTGGCACCTCACTGGGGTTAGGTGTCACTAAGTTTAAGTAAAAAGAAAATGGAACCAGGAATAGAAGGCAATGTAGGAAGAAACACAGCAGGTTCTATTTGGACAACGTAAAAGAACATAATTGGGTACCAACCAATCCATACCTAAGATTACTTCTAAACTAATAAAGGGAGGCAAACTAAGTTGGAGTAAATTTCTTAGTATCTATAAGAAGAGGAAGGTTCATGCATGCATAACAAGTTTGACAGGACAGCGTAGGAGTGGATACAAAAAGATCATAAAATAACTCAAACACAGATAATTCTAACCTTTGTACATAGTCATGGGATATGAAAGAATGAGTGGCACCCAAATCATACAGCACATCTAAGGTATTACCATGTATTTCACACTTACCTCAAATAAGATTGGCAGATTTAGAGGCTTCCTTGGCACTTATGGAAAAACATGTCCATGGTGTTGTGGCTGGGGATTGAGCTGAACTTTCTTGTTGAGGCATTCAAAGATCTTGTGTGCTAGTTTCCAGTTGAAGCAAACAATTTGAGTTGTCTAGCAAGGCATTTCAGTGATATTTCCTACATTTAGGGCACTCTTGTCTTATCTCTGGTCTTGGGATTGAAGTTGCTTTCCTCTGTTGTTGTTATGGTTAGGTGGAAATCTCCCCCAGCTGGTTTATAGGCTTGAATTGAGGGCCCTGGGGTGCTAATCCTTTCCTAGTATTGCCTTGTGCACATTGGAAACTTGCTAACTTCTTATTGGACTCCTCTCCACGTTGGTATTTATTTACCAAAGTAAGATAGTCTCTAATCTCTAAGAACTTACAACTCTTCTATATCTTCATGTAGATCCCTTTTGTATTTCATGCACTTCAGACTTCATTTGGGTCATGTTGGTAAATCGTAGAAAACTTGCAAAGCTCTTCAAATTTGGTGGTATACTCTGCTATACTCATAGGTCCTTGTTTAAGAGCCATAAACTCTAACTCTTTCACATTCGTCATAAAAGCAAAGAAGTAGTTATAGTAGAAAGCCTCTTTGAAAATATCCAAGGTAACTTCAGTTTGGGTAGCCTCAAATAATCCCTTGGTGCCAACTCACTAGAATTCCGTATCCTTCTAGCATGTGTAACCAGAATTTTTTCCTATTACAAAATTACCAAAATGCCCTTAGGTGATTTTAACCGAGATTTGAGGTCAAACAATCCTTAATTAGGAACTTCTAAGGTAGGTAATATTATATGAGGCTTGGTTAGCAATTTGGAGTGAAAATCGCTAATCCTTTGTGTAAATGACCAAAATGCCCTCGCGTCATTTCCAGAAATTGAAGATACAAATTCCTGGTCCTCAAGGGGTTAGTTTTATGTTTGATGGGAATTATTTGTGATATGTTGATGTTAAGGTAAAAATCTCAACTCATTTCCTGTACATAAAATTACAAATCATCCTGTAATATCCCCTCCTGCTTTATGGATTAATGGCTGTCCCCAAACCAACACGGGTCTTTCAACGTGTTTTGTCCTCACTCACACATTTCTTGGGAAAACTTCCCTAGAGGTCACCTATCCCAAAATTACCCCAGTCAACCATGCTTAACTGTGAGTTCTTCGTGATGGGCTCCAAAAGAAAGATGCATCTTTGTGGCATAGGTAGCACCAATCAATTCATATAAGCCTTCCTTAACTGTATAGTCCCATACCTATACAGACTCAGGATCCTTCTCACTCGGATGTGTTATCGGTTCATTCATGTACCCCTCCGCTTGGAGGCAAGAGCCGCTCATTGTCCTTGCCTTCTCACAACGATCACTCCCTGCCTCGTCCTTATTACATGCCCACTATGTAACATCCCCTGCTACTTTATGGATTGACAACTGTCCAACAAACTAACACGGGTCTTTTCAGCATGCTTTGTCTTCACTCACATGTTTGTTGGGAAAACTTCCAAGGTGGTCACCCATCCCAAAATTACCCCAAGTCAAGCATGCTTACCTTGAGTTCTTTCGTGATTGACTCCAAAAGCAAGATGCATCTTTGTGGCATAGGTAGTACCAATCAATTCATATAAGCCCTCCTTAACTGTATAGTCTCATACCTATATAGGCTCAGGATCTCTCTCATTTGGGTGTGTAAACGGTTCATTCATGTACCCCTCACTTGGAAGCAGGAGTCGCTCATTGTTTGTGCCTTCTCGCACCATGATCACTCCCTCCCTCGTCCCGAGTGTTACAACCCTAGGGTAATTTAACACAAGATTGAGTAATGTTTGAACCCGGCATCACCTGGGAAGTCTAAAATGTTTGTACTATGTAATATCTAAAATGTTCAGGTAATTAGAGAATTTTATGTGAAATTACCTTTTTACCCCTAATTAGTACTTAATGGGTTCACTTAAGTAATTAAGGCAATATTAGGATGTAATTGTTTTTGGAATTGATTTCATTCATTAATCTTAGGTTAAAATAATTACTTAAGGTTAAAAATAATTACTTGAGGTAATTAGAGCCTAAGAATTGTTTAGGGAAATTTAATTTCCTTTCTTAATCACAAGGACTCATAAAATCAATAATGTTAAGATTAAGGTAAATTTAGTGCATTTTCTTTCTTTGTCTTAAGATTAGGACTTTTGTTACTAATTGATTTTCAACTCAATAGAGATTAACTCCATTACTAGTGTAAGATTACTCTTTACCTTGTCTTGGTAAATCCTAAACACTTGATTTTTACCATTTACACTAAGTTACCACTTCACAATTCACTACCTAATTAAATAAGCTATCCTACACGTCCTACCACTTATCAAGAATCAAAAATTGTCTCCCATTATGCCCAAGATGCTGCGGCCCCATGCTCCCCATCATCCTCTTGTTTTATTTATTCCAACAAATAATGCACTTGCAAGACATATCATTGCCTTATCATTTGTTTTTTTTGAAGTTGTCTTGCTCAAAGATTGCTCAAAAAATTCTACATTCTCTTAAGAACTCTAAGCTTCCTTCTTCTTCCTCCTCCATAACCAAGAAGCTCCATTCTTGACATTCATCCAAGTTCTCAATGTAACACCCTTCTTACCATAAAGCTATGCTTAAGCCATAACCTTATAATGAGTAGTTGTTACTTAATAACTCTACTTGACCTTAGAGGAGTGTGTATATATATGTATGTATTACATATGAGCCTCTTTAGTCGCAAACATAAAATGCGATCTCTCTGGGTCGCTAAATTTGAACATAAATAATATATCAAAAATACAAAATTCCATTATCCGATGACAAATAAACCAAATACATAACTATATCAAAGCCTTACCCTAGTTGGCAGGAATCCTCTAGTATAGGTAGGTATACTCACAATAAATTACAAGAAAATAAAGACTGATTAAATTCTCTAATATCGGTTCATCAAAAGGTCTGGACCATGATGCCAATACCAGCTAAGAATCTCCACAAAATAATCACCATCATAGAAATCTATGTAAAAAAAATGATAACAGCAGGAATGAGAATCAAAGATTCCGTAGGAAAAACACTAGTCTACAACACAGTGATGTTTGACATAGTATTAAAATAATTAAAGTATCTTTGATTTCTTTTGAAATAACTAGCTTGCTTATTCCTTTACTTATTAAGTATAGTATTATGAGTGCACATATGCTTGAGAATAAAAAGGTCATAGGATTCGTAAAATAATTACTGGTATTCTAGTTGTTTACATAATAATTAGTTTGTTTGTTTCAATAATTCTTTGACATAATCTTATTAGTAAACTTTAGGCTTGATAATAAAACTCATTATTTCTTATGAATTAAGTTTATTAGATAATTTTAAACTTAATGGTAGAACTCATAGGACTCTTCTAGATATACTTCTCTATGGATCGTCCTCAACGATGTAACGCCATCGTGTTATAACTTGATACTATATCTCTCTGAATAGCCTCGCTATTCTCGTACATCCCTTTCTCATAATGATGTAATGCCATCACGATTACAACCTGATATAGCTCTAAGGGCGTAGCACATCTACTACTACCCATGAATCCATGAGCTTACCATTAAGCAATTAATATTACATTGAGCTTATTTCTTAATTTTTCTTTCTTCATATGAAACTTTATCATTTATTTAGGAAATCTCATAATTCTAAAGTAAAATCTCTTGTTAATAGTCATGTATCTTGTAACATCCTCCCAAGTACAATTCCATCCTTAAGTTATGGCATCATACTCGAGAGTTGTTACTCATTAATTAGCGGACCTTTCTTAATTATCTATAGCAAGAATCAATCGAATTGTGTAGTAACTAACTCGTGGTTCTATCAAAATATATAACAAGGAAACAAAGTATTTATTTAGTACAAGTCAAGTACAAAAGGAAGCTCTTCTATGAGTTTTAGTACATATCTATTCTTTACTATATTTAGATACATGTACATATCTAAGTACAATAGATACGAGTCTCACTAATAAGTTCCAGAAATTCCAATTCATTCTTTCTTATAGGCTTCATTTTCTCTGGAATTAACCTGGAACGACAGAAACAAACACATAGGGGTGAGAATTCTAAAATTCTCACCAAAACATATAATGAAACTCATGCCATCGTTATCGTTCAAGCCATTTCAGTTTATTAGTAAAATTGTGAGCATGCAATATATATCAAAGGTTCATTTTAAAGTTCAAAAGTCATTCTTCCGAAGTGGATTTATTTTAATTACTCCATCACTCAGTATACATAAGTCATACTACTCAACATCATAATAATTCATTTTCAACTTTACGTGCCTCGATACATCAAAGAGGACCTTTTCTTGCCCTTTTCGGACTAAAGGGACCTCTCCCATGCCCTTTACACGTTCAGAGGACCTTTCCAGTGCCCTTTACACATTAGGGGGGCTTTTCATGCCCTTTACACATTAGGGACCTTCTAGTGCCCTTTATAGACTAAAGGGGACCTTTGCGTGCCCTTTTCAAACTAAAGGGGACTTCATTCTTTACTTAGTATGTACATTATCCTCAAGCTCACATTACTATATGCGTTAGCATAGTTTCTAAATGTCGTAATGTTTCCAATATATATATCATTCATTTATCACGTTTTTTTTTTACCATCGCAAGCTTAAAGCTTATATATACAATCAATCACAAGTAATTCTCATTCATTTCTCATAAACCAATCTTTAGTGTCATTAGCATGCATTCATGTACATCATACTTGAACCAAAGATCATTTGACTTTTAAATCAAGAGTTTAATTCATTTCCAGTACAAAGACAGCATTTGGCAGAATTTAGACTTAAGGAGCATGATTTATTTCACAAATTACACAATCAATTTAAAGGCTATGAAAATTCCCTGAGATACTTCAATATGTCCACAAGGCTCCATAAAAATTTCGGATAAAAAAGTTTCTAACTATGATAATAAAATTTAACAATTTTAGTGGTCAGAGACCCCTCATACTCATTCAGAACTAGATTCTCACAATTTTTAACCACAGCAAATGATTGAATCAGTTCAAAAGAAAAATCATGGGTATACTCGAGATGTTAAAAATATCATGTAAAAATTTCAAAGGATAATTCAATCATTTGCTATGTTAATAAAATTATACAAATTCACAGCTTTAGTTCCACTAATCCAACAGCACAGAAACCACTTCGGTTCTTATTTTTAGAGCATTAGGACTCACAATCAGAGCTCAAGAAAATTTTGGAACTAGCCTAGGATGTTGACTTCAACATATGTTTTTTCTAGCTCATGAAAATATCCACAAATATACCAGAAAATTCGAGTTCAATGGCTGCCTATGTAAAAACCAAAAATCTAGCATAGACCAAATTTCCTTTTGACAAAAATGATTTTTAACATCATCCAAACACTCCACCAAAATTCATACATCAATATCAACATAATATCAACCAATATAACAAGAAATTTTGGACCTAGCTCAACCAAAACAGATCAGAATAAATTTGAGAAAAACGGCAAAGAAACCCCTACTTTTAGTGACTTAATGGCTCCTTAACCCAAGGTGCTCTAAGATTGCCTTCTTGCTCCCCAAAGCTTCCAAAATCAACCCAAACTCCTTCGTAACTCAGTGAGGGTGAGGTAGCAAGGTAAGGTTTGGTAAGGAATGAAGATTCAATCGGTTTAATTTGTAGAGATTAAGGTGTAGAACAAGTTTAGTGAAGGAATTTTATGGTTTTAGCAATTTTGAGCAAGTGTTTTGGTGAATTGAAATTGAAACTTGAGCTTTTGGATAAGACAACAATGGTGGCTGCCCTCTTAGCATGCTGCACGAAATTTTTATGGCTTGGTGGAGAAGATATGAGCTTATATATATCTTGTATTTAATGCATGAATATCATATTATATAACTAGATAATTCTTAATCTAAGAAAGTAAAATGGATGGCTAGGATTTAATCTTAGATTTCAAGATTAAATCTTGGCCTTCCACATGTCCTAAATGGATAAACATTATCCATTTGTGGTGATCAAATCACTTCTTGTTAGAAATCGCACACCAAAATTTTAACGGGTAAATCCGTCCCGAATTAAACCAATACCGAAACTAATCCAGGTCTAAAATTCTTATTTCTAATATTTTCTAACCTTAATCCTATATTTTCTCAGTTCCAGGCATATCGGCCCCAATTCTAGGGTTTAAGCTTACAAATGGGTGGGCCCGTAAGGTTACTATTCAATATTTTTTTTTACGAATCCATTGAATCGTTTCATCATTATTGAAACTGTTAGATTTTTTAAATTATGTCTAATAAAGCTCAAATTAAGTTTTAAATAATTTTTAGGGTGTTACATATCTCATACTTTTGCTTTGAGATTTCCTTGAAATCTTCTTAACTCTTATAAGATTTTCTTTGCTAAGTCTCCTGAATTACTATGACATTTTTCTCTTGAAAGTCTCCTGAATTTCTTATGAGATAATTCTACTAAAATATCTTGAAGTTTTATGAGATATTCTATTCAAAAATCTCCTGAAATCTTATGAGATACTCTGTTCAAAATCTTTGAACTTTTATGAAACTTCTCTTAAATTTTTATGAGATGTATGACTAAAATCTACTAAAATTTTTATGAGATTTTTGGAAAAATTGTTACGAGATTTCTTAAAATAGTAAACTTTTATGAGATTTTCTTAAAAGAAAATAGTTAAACATTTATGAGATTTTCCATAAAATTGCTAGACTGTTACGAGATTTTCTATAAAATCTGCTAAACTATTATGAGATGTTTCTATAAAATCTGTTGAACTATGATGAGGTTTTTTTTAAAATCTGCTAACTGTAATGAGATTGTTTTGGAAAGTCTGCTAATCTTTTATGAGATTTTGTATGATCAGAAACTGTAAAACCACTTGTGTGATAATTCTTGTAACTTTCAAGGAAAAGAAACCAAGTTTCTTCGGTGAAGTTCAAGCTTTTTCTTCTATGAGTCAAAATCTCTTCATTTACTTAATAAATCTCTTATATTAATTCAATCAATCCACAAGAGTTTTATCCATTGCATCCTTTTTCATCTTACAAGTTCATATATATATATATACCTCTTGAAAATAATTTTAGATTTCACAACATAATTTTGAGCATATAAGGAGTTTATTTAAGAAAAATAGCCAAACAATCACAAGCAATAGACATAGAATCTTTCCTACCTTTCTTTCAAGCCTTCGTTAAATCTTTCTCTAGCTTTTCCTCCTCTAACTAAAGCTTCAAACCTTTTCCAGCCCTATATGCTGTTATTTGGGCAGATTTGAGGGAAGATAACGTTTGGCCATGAGTATGATGTAGAGGAAGTGTTCTTGAACTAGCTTAAGTGTTTTCCTAAGCATAACCTTCAAGAATTGGAAGCTTTCATGGAGTTTCAAGAAGTGAAACATGAAGATGGTGAAGGGAAGGAGAAGCAGGTGAAGTTCCTCCAGGAAGGAAAGAAATGCCACCTTTATCCATTTTTTCTTTATATAGAAAAACTTACTTGAAGAGAAAGTAAGTTGTATGTTTATTGTAAAATCAAATTGCCTTATATTTGTACTAGAAATTTCTATATATATTTGATTGTCCTGAGTAAAAATTATATAAGATATGATAATATCTGTAACACCCTAATAATCAACCCAATACGCCTAGTTGTATGATTTAATTACTAGACTTTACTCTTGCTTCAGTTCCTTAATCATGCTTTGAAAATACTTAGTGAAATTACGAGCCACTTTTTTTAAAACATAATTGAAACGTGAGCCACATAACGTGAACGATAATCGGATAAAGCCGAAAATAAACAGACATATCATGAAGAACACATCATATTGGCTCCATCATATGACATCCATAATTACATTTCACATAGATATTTTGCCTAGAGAGTTAAGCTAGATGTAGGCAATCTAACAAAATGTAAATAATATATGGATGGAAAAACATATTAATGGCACCTATTTATAACACTTCAGAGATAGGAATAGATATCAGATTACGCTCAAGGTCTAGCAATACGTTCCTCAAGGATAATAAGCTGGTTTACAAGATCACATGCATCTACAAGGTGAGAGCATCAACGGAATCACGAACATCACTATCACTTTCTGAAGACGAGATGGAAAGAAAGAAAGAGGGAATGAGAAACTTATAAAAGAATCTCAGGTACTCACCTCATATGTATCGTGTCATCATCATCGTCCCCAGGAACCTCGGGTTTCATTATGAAAATGTGAGCATGCTAAGATTCATTTAATTAGTTTGGAAATATACTTTACCGAGGTCCATTCATTTTAATCATGCGTCTTATAATGCATCATAAACTTAGCATGTCATGTTTATAATGAACTTTTCGTTTCATATATAATAACATAATTATGCATAAGACCACATCATATTCCTCATCATCATATCATAAATATTATGCATATAAGAACATCATATTTCTCATCATCATCTCATAAATACTATGCATAGAAGAACATCATAATCACATAATACGTTACTTAGTTCCTTAGGTGACTTAAAGTTACTTTCATCATCATTTTCCTGGGCCACCCTATACTCCACCCTTTTGGGAGTAATCTAGGTTATGAGCTCATACCTTACTAGTCGTCACTAGCATATACTTATCCCTTTGATAAGTTAAAATTTCCTCTACCCTTTTGAGAGAATGGACTAGGGGGCAAGAATCACCTTTTCACCGCCTATAGTTTGATGGGTCCAAAGGATCATTTTCTCATATATTTTGAGTCACCTTTAAGTCTTTGCATGTTATATCATAATACAATTCTCAATTCATAATCATTTATAACATTTTCTCGTTTATAGTCTTATTCTGGAATAATATATATACCAACTGTAATCATGCATCTAGAAAATCCAGGAGAAGGTGGGTCACAAATGGACACGCTTAAATACCAAGTCTTTCCTAGCAGAACCTTTCCAAATTACACTTTTCAGTAATATACTTTCTTAGCAACAAGGGTAAATTTTTAAATAACAAAGAATATTTCATTATTTCATGCATAAGCATTCTCATTGTTTGCAACAGCAACTATAACATGCAAGCCATGAAATCATTCAATGAAATCAAATACTTAATAAGCATCATCATAAATCCTTATGAAACTTCTTAATAACCGAAACTCTCAGAATCGGGTAACCTCAATTATCAAACTAATTAATTATGCATCTAAGAATTAATTACCATCATTACCATTAATCATAAGCCTTGAGAACATTATTAAACCATATGAGGCAGCATAGGCAGTAAATCATATTTAAAGCTTTAGACCTTTATGTAGCTAATTTCACTTCTAACATGCATAGAATTATTCCTTATCAATAAAGATAATTATCACAACTTCAAACATATCAAATCATAGTAATACTAACTCAGATCAGTGGTTGAATCATGAACCTCACATAATTGCTTAATATCTCATTTTAAGTAAATGCAAGATATTAGTTTCCCGTAATATCATTTCAAGCCTTAAACTCTTTTAGAAACTAATTCTTTATGGTAATCTTGAAAGAAATTATAGAACCAACTCAGTAGCTATTTAAAAATCACTTTAGGCTTACCTTAATCATGAGGTCAATTCATACATTGAAAGAATGTTCATGATTGAAATTCTCACTTAAGATAAAAGGAGCAAGTCTTGAGCTTTTAAAGATTTAGGTGATACTAGAATCATAAACATGCTATGCAACCTCATTTTAATCTTATCTTTATAAGGTGATAACTTGGAATTGTAAACATGATGCAAGAAACTGGAGCGGCGGAGCCAAACCGGTGAAGGAGAAGAGAATTCTTATTACATCTTATTAAGCTCCAAACTCAAGACTTCTTAAAGAATGAATTCTTTAACTCCAATAATCTTAAGGAAATTGAAAGTGATACTACCATTTTCCAACTTTGCTTGTGATACTTGGGCAAGTCTTTGAGCTCTAGGATCTTTAAGTGATGACATAAAATAAACATGTCACGTTGATTCTTTTAGCCATTATAAAATAAAGTGAGAGCATAAAATAAATATGAGATGCATCCTCTTTATTATCTTTGAAGATTAAGTGACAACTTGAAACATAAACATGAAATGCAAGCTTGGAAATTTAAACATGAATATGCAAGTTCATTTATTCATTCTTGAGAATTTAGTGATGACATAGAAAGTAAACATGGTTATGCAAGGCATAAACTTAAACATGGATGCAAGTTCATTTTATTTCTTTACTAGAGCTCTTCTAAGACTTTAGAGAAATATAAATTCAACCCAATATATCTTAGCAAGACAAAGTGAAAAATACATCTTTCAAGTTCTAAACTCAAGATCTTTATTTCACATCATAAAAACATCATTCTTTAAAGTTTTGCATCAAGTGGAATTTTCAAGCTTTAGAGGCCTAACTTGTGATGGATTTACAACCAACACTCAAGGTCTTCATCATCAAGCTATCATCATATTCCCATATAGGCCTTATGGAAATGTTAAAGGAAAAGAAAGAAGCAAACCGAATGGAAAAGCTAGAGAAAGTCCATGAAATCATCATTTTGAATCAAGAACAACACTTAGCAAAGCATAGAAATAAGCTTAAAGACAACTCCCTACCTAATCTGATTTGAAGGAAAGGAAGAGAACTTGGTTTCTTTGAGTGAAATGGAAGAAAATATTCTTGAAAACTTGAAGAAAGAATTCAGCCAAGAGGAGGAGGAAATGAGAGCTTTTGGTGCTTTGGAAAAACTAGAAATGTGTACAATTTTGAGCAAGCATCTAAGACTCCTTAAGCATGCTTATTTATAGAAAAATTCAAGCTCATGTATGGACAAGAGGAGGAGGAAAATTTGACTAAATTTGAGGAGGAAACAAGGAAGGAAAAATCATCTTGTTTGGTGGCTTAAATCATGAAACATGATTCCTTGTTTTCATACCTTGAGTTTTGTGCCAAGTTTGACAAATTTTTCTGATGCATATTAGGCCATATAATTTCGTGCATTATAGCCCAAGGAAGAGAAATTTGTGTGTTCCATGCATTATTTAGGTGTAGGTAAGGTATCTTTGCAAATTAGAGAATTTGCAATTAAGGGCTTAGGTGAATTAGTAAGCAATTTGGGTGTTTTTAAGCAATTTCAGGTTCTAATCAATTTAAATAAATAATTTGGACTCTAGATTAGTAATTAGAATTTAATAAGCTTTAATTTGAGCCTAATATTGCTTAGGTTTCATTAGACAAATAAAAATCTCAAAAATTGCAAAACTGCACAAGGAGGGGCAAAATGGTCATTTCGCTCAAAATAAGGGGGCCATTCGAACTTAACCAATGGCCAATCATAGCTTAAAAACACCTTTTAAAACATTTTAGTGAGGTTCGGGCTAAGCGGCACGCAATTCGAGTTAAAGGCAAGAGGCGTTTTGGTCATTTTGGCGTCGAAACTCAAAATTGAGATTCTTCTCCTCTATTAACACACATAACACAAACAATCCCCTATTATCCTCAGAACATCCCCTTGAGGCGGCTGGGCCCACAATCCTCATTTTCTAGTAAAATAACCTCAAGGGGCATTTTGGTCATTTTACACGTATAAATTTGGGCTTGGACTTAAGGAATCGCTCATAACGTCTTTTCTAATGTTATATTCCTCTATTGAGGATTGTTAGGTCTCGAATTTATATAAGAATTACCTAGGGTAATTCAATTTGTAAATGACAGTAAAAGTTTGCGCTCCAATATCATTATTTATAAATTCAATGTTTCGATATATTGATTATTACCATTTTGGTGTCCGATTATTACCATTTTGGTACCGATTGACAAAAAAGAAACTTTCCGGGTTAAGATATCTATTTATCCTTATCCTTATTTTATCTATGTCATTATACCCTTTATAGGGTCTCATTATATATCCCTAATTAAAATATTATTATATTGATTTTTAATAATGTTAAATTAATTTTCTTTTTTTTTACAAACTCCTTATATTGTTGTGATATAGTATCTGTCTGTCAGAATTTTCAAAATCCCTATAGATCATTCACAATTAATCATTTTATCACAACAATATTAAAAAAATGGGTCTTCACTCAACCTCAAACAAACACATTCCCACCATAGATCAACTCCTAAACATCTAAACTTTCCATTTCCAAACACAAGAATACAAGAAAAATCCTTCCTCCATTCTAACCTCCCTCAAATTCATCATCAGGATTAGGGCAAGTTTTATTCTTTTACTTCATAAAAGATCAAGCTTTATTTTTGTAAACAAGAAACAACTTGGTAGAGATTTTATTTCATATTCTTTCTCTTGTTCTTTCTTCTAAATTTTGGTTTCTATGGCTTGATGATGACCATGACTTGATGATGAGGAATCATAGTGGTGGTTGTGAATCCATCATATAAAGGACCTTTAAAGCTCAAAGTTTAGTTTTTGCTTAATGGAATAATTGTTAATTCTCTTTAAATTGATTCTTTTTGAGCTTGATTATGAGTTCAAGAAATAAGGTTCTTGAAACCATGGTAATAAAAATTCTAAAGCTCACTTCCTTTGTGTTAAGATTAACAATATAAAATGAACTTGCATCCATATTTATGTTTCAAGCTCTTGCATATCGGGTTTAAATTTCAAGTCTTGCATAATCATGCTAATATTCCAAGTAATCACCTTAATTCTTGAAGATAAAAAAATAGAAGCTATCATGTTTATATTTCAAGCCTTGTACATTATATGTAAATTTCAAGTCCTACCTTTAATCTTAAAGATAAGAAAATGGACTTGCATATCATCTTTATATCAAGCCATGTGTAACACCCAATTTTCTCTTTTGCAATTAAAATGCCTCTAAGGTCATTTTTCCAGAAATTAGAGGAAGCCAACCCAGTCCTCGAATGGGTCAACTCAATGTTTGAAGGGGATTATATCTGTTATGTTTGATATCAGAGGTGAAAATCTAGTTTTCAAACTGCTCAAAATGACCAAAACATCCTGATGTTATGCGAGTAAGGGTGCTGTTTGAGCCCAAACCAAAAAGTTTGGAATGATGTTTATGAGTGGTATTTGATGTTTAGTAAAGCAGAAATTCCAGAAGTTTTAGTACAAAATTACCATTTTGTCCCTAAAGAACGTGTACAGTGAGTCTAATGATGTAATTAAGCAAATCTAAGCAATATTAGGCTCTAATGGAAGATTAATTTATTTCGATAATTAATCTAAGTCAAAATAATTTATTAAGGTTAATTAGAACCTAAGATTGCTTAGTTAAACTCTAATTACATTCTTTGATTCAAGATTCCTAGTCATGGAATCCTGAATAGTATTTTCTCTTCCAATTCCTTAAATTAAGGAATTGTGCCCATACTTCATTTGACTAAAAGAATGATTTTAAATTGTTAATCTAGCAAAAACACTCTCCTAATCAAGTCTTGAACCTTAATTAACCATTACCTCACCTAAACACTTTCTTACAAACTCCTAACCAAAACCTTAATCAAAGAAACACCTAAACACATCACTAAACCACAATTACATGAACAATTCTTTTCCTCCCTTGGGCTATAAATCACCGAATTCTCACCCCAAGAAATGTGTCACATGTTGATTTTATTTTCACTCCAAAAGCCATACCTCAAGCCATACCTTGACCATGCTTTCAACCATGCTTGCCATGCCTAAGCCCATACCTATGCAAAGAGATATTTTCCTCACTTTTCCTCCTCTTTGGCCATCAGCTTCCCTCCCATGGCAGCCTCCATGTTACAAAATTTCTATATATAGGCATCAAGGAAAACTTGTGATGTTTTGCTCATTTGTTCAAAGCTTAAAGAATTCCTTTCTTAAAGTTCCAAGAGTTCTTTCTCTACTTCTTCTTCTTCCTTTCAAAGAAACTTCCACCATCACAAACCACCACAAATAACCATAAACCACCATTCCCTCACCTCAAACCACCTCTTAAACACTTAACCTTTCCATTCCCAAGCTTGCTTACTCAAGGAAAAATCATCTTCCTTGAGCTTTCTCTTTGGCCGAACACACATCCACATTCAAGAGAAGATTTTTGTCTTCTCATTTCTTTGAAGACTCAAGCTTTCCTTCATTTCTTTCAAGACTTCCTTAGGTAGGGGTTTTATTTCAAAGTTTTTACTTGCTTTCTTCAAGAAGGTTCTAGTTTTATCTTGGTTTTCAAGCCTTCCTCCTATTTTCTTTTTCGGCATGAGGCCTTTTCATGAGAAAAACTTTAGCTTGATGATGAGGTTTCAAGATAATGGTCTGGTGATGCAATGTGAGAAACCTCTAAAGCTTGAAAAACTTGGTCTTGGACCATATATGCTCTTGGTTTCTTTCCTTTTTCTTTGCTTAAGTTTTTGGTTTCTTTTCCTTTTCCTCTCAAAGGTTTCGGTTTTCCTATCCTTATCCTCCTCAAGGTTTTGTTTTCTTTCCTTCCTTTGAACAAAGTTTGATAAAAATGTTGAGTAGATCACTAAAAGTTTTGTTAAGAAAATTAATCCTATGTTTTCAAAGAGCTCTAAGCTTACCCTTGCCAACCTTAAAGTTGGTCAGCCATTCTAAGAGTTTTACTCTAGATTGAAGCCCATGAGCAATAAAATAAAGAATATGACTTAGTTCTTTGTATGCTTGTTTAGACAAAGTGTTGAGTTTTGTGTCCATTTTCTTGAGCTTGATGATGAAGTTCAAAACCAAAGGCTTCTTTGAAGACTTGGTGCTAAGAACTCTAAAGCTCACTTTATGTTGTTAAGATACATATTGGGTTAAGGTTATAATGTTCCTTTAAGGTCTTGTAAGAGCTCTAGTTAAGATAAAATAAGTTGCATCCATGTTTATGTTTATGCCTTGCATAGCATGTTTATTTTGATGCCATCACTAAACTCCAAGAATAACTAAATGAACTTGCATTATCATGTTTAAGTTTCCAAGCTTGCATTTCATGTTTATATTTCAAGTCATCACTTAATCTTTAAAGATAATAATGAGGTTGCATTTCATATTTATTTTATGCTTTCACTTTATTTTCTAATGAAGAATAAAATAAGGTGCATAGCATGTTTATGTTTATGTCATCACTTAAATATCCTAGAGCTCAAAGACTTGCCCAAGTATCTTAGATAAAGTTTTA
>JAMLFY010000011.1:24412431-24558896 GCA_030441495.1 Dalbergia oliveri
CTAGAACTTTAGAGAATGAAATTTATGCATTCTGTAGAGCCTTTAGTGACCTTAAGAACCAGATATTATTATGTTTAGATAAGGGACAATGATTCATAATTGGTTTAATAATTAATTTTAGCATCATAGGGAAAGCCGGTAACGAAAAAGGGTTAAAAACGTAACTTCTAGCATATTAAAACCTTAAGAACAACTTACTGTTATGCTACCCCATATAGTCTAATAATGTTCTTAAGGCTTATAATTGATGGTAATAAATCCCTTAGATGCATAAGTAATTAGTTTGATAATTAAGGTTACCCAATTTTAGAGTTCGGTTATTTAAGGGAGCTTTACGGAAAATTTTAGATGACATCTTTTGATGCTTTGGAATGTCAGTTTATATGATGATGTAATGCCTACTGAGAATTTGATATTATTGAATGATTTCATGGCTTGCATGTTATAATTGCTATTGCAAACAATGAGAATGTTCATGCATCTTGATGATTATGATATAACATGCTAAGACTTAATGGTGACTTAAACTCATGAGGAAATGATCCTTTGGACCCATCAGACTATAGGTGGTGAAAGGTGATCTTGAGAAAATGATCCTTTAAGACCCATCAGACTAGAGGTGGTGAAAGGTGATTCTTGCCCCCTAACCCGTTCTCAAAAGGGTAGAGTTTGGATTTTAACTTATCAAAAGGGATAAGTATATGCTAGTGACGACTAGTAAGGTATGAGCTCATAACCTAGATTACTCCCAAAAGGGTGGAGTATAGGGTGGCCCCAAGGAAAATAATGATGATGATGACAAGATTTTAAGTCACCTAGGACACTAAAGGAATGAAATATGTGCACCATGTCTTGTGCATAGCTATTATGGTATGATGTTCTTCTGTGCATAGCATTTTATGAGATGATGATGGGAAATATGATGTTCTTCTATGCATAGTATTTATGATTTGATGATGAGAAATATGATGTTCTTCTATGCATAGTATTTATGATATGATGATGAAAAATATGATGTTCTTCTATGCATAGTATTTATGATTTGATGATGAGAAATATGATGTTCTTTTATGCATAGTATTTATGATATGATGATGAAGAATACGATGTGTTGATAAAAGGAAAAGTTCATTATAAACATGACATGCTAAGTTTATGATGCATTATAAGACGCATGATTAAAACCACGAACCTCTGGAAAGTAGTATATTTTCGAACTTAATAAATCAATCTTAGCATGCTCACTATTTCATAATAACCCCGAGGTTCCTGGGGACGATGATGATGACATAATGCATCATGAGGTGAGTACCCTACTGAGATTCTTTTTATAAGTTCTCACTCCCTCATTTTTCTTTCCATCTCGTCTTTAGAAATATAAGGAAGCGTTCGTGAATCACATTGAGGATTCCTAGTTTAACTTGTTCCTTTGGCCATTGTTAATTTATTTTATGGAGTTAAAATGTGTAAAATTGTGTTTGAGTCAAGCAAGGAACGATTTAGGAAGTTAGGAAAGAACAAGTAAATAGAAAGGACTTAAAATGAGAATTCTAGAACACTTAGATACAAAAATTGTAAATTCTTTAGGCATAATTGATTTTAAGGAAAATGGTTTATAATTAGTGGATATGTGTAGGAATTCCTAATAATTGGTTTAGGACTTGTGTAACATCCAAGAAATATATATATATATATATATATATATATATATATATATATACATGTATTTTAAAAAATTAAATTAAGCTTTATTAGTTGGAATTTTAAAAATCCAATAACGTAGAAATGATGAGAGTGATTCAATGATTCTATAAAAAATAAACAAAAAAAACAAAACGTGAATAGCATTTTGCGTGCCTAGGCTCGCCAAGACAGCCGAAACGTTAGATTAGGGACCCGAGGTGCCGAAATTTGGAAAATATAGGAATGAGGTTAGAAATACTTAGAAATGAAAATTTCATACTTAGAATTACTTTTTGGTATATCATTACCCTACGGATTCCACCCGTTCTGCAAATTTCGCGATTTCTAACATTGAAAGCTAATTTAACCTTTACAAAATGATTAACCTTATCTTTTTACATTACATGAATGGCTAAGATTCAATTTTAAAATTTAAAATTTGAATCATAGCCATCCTTTTTATCTTTAAAGATTAGAAATTATCCTAGACTATTACATAACATTATGACATCATTACTTATAAGATAAACATGACCCAAAGCTTCTCCAAGAAGCCAAGCCATTCGGCCATTTCAGGAGAGAGAAGCAGCAACTGGTTCCTCCATAGCCAAGAGCTTGAGTTGGCTTTCAAATTCCATAAACCCTAGCTTAGAGCCATCAAAACCTAAACCTTCCTTCACTAAAATTGATCTACACTTCAATCTCTACCAATACAACTGATTAGAATTTCCAAACCTCATCATATTCACCTCATCCATCACTGATCAGAGGAGGGTTTGAAGGTGTTTTGGGAGTCTTGGAGTGGAGGACTCTCATCTTGCTCAAAGATAGACTAGCCTTCAAGTGTAGGGTTTTCTATAGTCCTTTCTCTTGAAATTTTTGCTAACCTGTACTCCCTGGTTTTATTTCGAAATTTTGATTGTATTTGGTTGATGATATATTGTTATTGATGTGTGAATTTTGGTGGTGGGTTTGGATGGTGTTAAAAAGGGGTTTTCACTAAAGGAAATCTGGACTAGGCAGCTGGAGTTCAGGCTGTCCTGAAGCAAAATTATACGAATTTTCTGATATATTTGTGGGTGATTTCATGACCTAAAAAATTATATGTTGTAATTCACATCTTAAAATAATTGTATAAATTTTCTTGGGTGTTAACTTTAAAGTTTACTACCTCAAAAAAATCAAGAACCGAATTGTGACTGATGCTGCCTAGGTTGTTGAAACTGAAGCAATAAAGTTGTCTGATTTTATTATCATAGCAAATGATTGAATGAATCCTTGAAATTTTTATCTGAAGTTAGTAACATATTGAGGTATCACTGTGAATTTTATTGTGCACTAATTCAATCATTTGCTAGGGTTAAAAATTTCTAAGAATCTGGGTCTGGTCTGTGAATTTGTGGTCCCTGACCACTAAATTTGTGCAATTTACTGAAGTAGCTAGAGAGCTCTACTTGTCCTGAAATTTTTACAGGTTATTCTAGACATGTTGAAGTGTCATGGAGAATTTTTTTGGCATATGAATTGGCCATTTGATATAGAAATAAAATGCTACTACTAGCATAGTGAATCAGCCCAAGTGCTGAAATGGTAGAATTGCACTAAAATGATGATAAAATGACACTTAGTCCAGGTATAAATCATATTCATGCATGTTAGTTACTTTAAAGAGTTGTTTATGAGATATAAATGAGACCCTAATGTGATTGAATGCCTACGAGTGATGTATGCTATGCCTTGTAAAAAGAGAAATACATGATACTGCATGACAAAGAGAATCTATAACTTCTAACTAGGCATGTTTTAACATATGGGAAAATAGAAACAAGGCTTATATGAGTTAAAGAGAAAGGCAAAAGTAAGGACTTCCCTAAGGATTGTATGAGTCGGTAGACGTATCGGCTAGAAATAGAACTGTGTGTGATTCGAAAATTGAAAAAATGAAGTCCGATGATCACGAATAGGAATGAGCTCATGTGCTAGCAGTATTGTCCTTTATAAAACTATCCACTACAGATGTTGTTGATGTGAAATCAAGCCTTCCCTATATGAAAGAAAGAGGTAATGGTATGAAATTGAGTTGGTTATTTATAAGATAATATGTATGATTATTATTGCTAATTCTATCAGCATTTTTGCATGGGACATAATATAATACCACTCACATGAATAACCTCATTAATTAGGCCTGTCTATGCTAACGGATTACCTATGAGAATTTTATAATATTTTCATCCCTATGTGCATGTATGTTGTATTGTGCTCAGATCCTACAGATGCCGACCGTGATCTTCTTTCTTGATTCGCCTGAGTGGAGGTGGCATTATGACGCAGAGTTGGATTCACTGTATGTGGTAGCGTATTCCCAATCCGAGCGTATATTTTCTTCACCCGTTCTTTTAGTAGCTCCGTTTTCACTCAGAGTTCGACCCAGGTTTCCATTTTGATGGTGTGCCCCTTCACATGGCACACCCAGCTATGTTCATACCTCCTGCGCACCACCTATGCCCCCTCCTGAAATGGACCTTCTTCATCCTCCTCCTAGAATTCAACCCATTTGAGGGTTCCAACGCTCCTGGTGGGTGAGGCCATCATCCCGATGGCCAATGGTTTTGCCTAGGAGGATGCTAGATCTATAGGGACTTTTGACTTATATGTAGTTATAGTGTAGTGATAGGACCATGCCAGCCTTTAGACTGATTCTATTTGAAATTATAAGATCCATTTTTATGTGTATACAATTTTTGCTAGATCTTAATATGAGTAGGCTAGGCTTTATGTTACCGATAGGTCTTTTGGACAAAAATCCCTATGTGGTATTGTAGGTGTACTAACTTATCTACTGTTGGGCATGTGTAAAGATAGTTGTGTACAAAATATATGTATATAGTGGAACTTTGGTGGTTGTTTTACCTTATGTTTTTATTTTATTATATTTTATTTATTTATATCTTTACTAGCCTATAGTATAATCAGGGAGTAATACTCTCCTAATTACGATGCTAATGCTCGAGTAATACAGAGTAGTTAGGAGGGTGTTACATTATGGTATAGAGCTAGACTATCCTATCAGCCTGAGGATTGGACGGCTATGCTTCTGGATAATTGTCATGCATTAAGATGCATATATAGATATGTGTGTGTATGACCTTGGTTAGAAATGTTGTGGGTTACTGCCACACTTGGAATGGTATTGAGCCTGATCAACTCAATATTTTGTTTGGTGTAACAGGAATCAATGACTTCAATCGGCAAATTAGGAGCGGAGCAGGAAACAACGCTGAAATGATGAATACCTTTCGTGAGATGGCGATGGCAATGAGAGAACAAGCTGCCATTGCCAACGAATGATGGAAGACTGAACCGTAATGAGGACCAAAACCCTGGTAACCTTGGAGGGAACGAAGGGATGCAAATATTGGAAATTTGCTGAGTTTCAGAAGGCAAACCCCCCGCCTTTTCAAGGAGCTTTTAACCCCTGGAAGAAGAAGAATGGATCAAGGCGATGGAAAAGATCTTCTCCGTTCTGCCCATAGAGATTCAAAAGGTGGCTTTTGCCACCTACATGCTAGAAGATGCGGAATTTTGGTGGGTTGGCACCAGGGGATTATTGAAGCTTCCCAGACGAAGTTACCTGGGATGTCTTCAAAGAGGCTTTCTACCATAAGTACTTCCCCCTCTGAGGAACGCAAAGGAATTAGAGTTCATGGCTCTTAAACAAGGACCTATGAGTGTAGAGTATACTGCTAAATTTGAAGAGCTTTGCAAGTTTTCTACGATTTACCAATGAGACCCGAACAAAGCTTGGAAGTGTATGAAATATGAAGGGTTTACGTGAAGATATAGAAGGCTGGAGCCTCCTGAGATTCGAGACTATCCTACTTTGGTAAATAAATGCCGAGGCCGAGGAGTTTAACAAGAAGCTAGCAAGTTTTAAGTATGCGCAAAACAATGCTAGAAGAGGATTAGCACCCCAAGGCCCCCAATTCAAGCCTGCAATCAGCCTAGGAGAAGATTTCCACCTAACAACAACAGGAACCGAGGAAAACAACTTCAGTCCCATACCAGAGATGGGAAGAGTGCTAAGTGTGGAAAACACCATGGAAACAGGCCTTGCTGGGCAACACAAATTGTTTGTTTCGGCTTGGAAACCAGGACACAAGATATTCGATGCCCCAACAAGAAAAGTCACAACCCGCCCCAAGCCACAACAACATGCACACGTTTTCACTATAAGTGCCAAGGAAGCTTCTCATCCTCTCTACCGAGGTAAGTGTGAAATAAATGGTAATATCCTAGGTATACTGGATGATTCGGGTGCCACTCATTCTTTCATGTCCCATGACCGTACAAAAGTTGCAATTATCTGTTTGAATTGCCTTATGATCTTCTTGTATCTACTCCTACTCCTATTAGAACTTGTTATGCATGCATGAATCTTCCTCTTCAGATAGGTACTAGGAGATTTATTGCTAACTTGGTTTGTCTTCCCTTGTCCTTAGATGTAATCTTAGGTATGAATTGGCTAGTACCCAATGATGCTCTTTTACATTGCCCAAATAGAGTTGCTATGTTTCTTTCTACCTCACTTTCTACCCTTGTGATTCCTTTTTCTTTTTACTTAGACCTAGTGACACCTAACTTTAGTAAGGTGGACCATCAAGAATATGTTCTCCTCTCAGCTAGTGAAACTGAAGGTGACCATGAGTTGAGTGGAATCCTAGTGGTGGGAGAATATCCAGATGTCTTTCCAGAGGATATCCCAGAATTCCCTCCTGAAAAGAAATTGAATTCTCCATTGAATTGATTCTAGGAATGGGTCCTATTTCAATTTCTCCTTAGGGATGTCCCCTTTAGAGTTGAAGGAATTAAGTCACAGATTGAAGAGTTGTTGGGAAAACATTTCATTAGACCAAGTGCCTCTCCATGGGAACCCTTATCTCTTCTGGTAAAGAAAAAGGATAGAGGTATGAGACTTTGTGTGGATTATAGGCAGTTGAATAAGGTGACAATCAAGAACAAATACCTTTTGCCAAGGATCGACGACCTCATGGATCAATTGAAAGGGGCAACCGTATCTCAAAGATCGATCTTAGATCAGGTTACCATCAGATTCAAGTTCTGGATGAGGACATTCCAAAAATTGCTTTTAGGACTCGATATGGACATTATGAGTATAGAGTGATGTCTTTTGGATTAACCAATGCTCCTGTATTTATGGACTATATGAACCGAATTTTTCGCCCTTACTTGGATAAATTTGTGGTTGTCTTTATAGACGACATACTTATCTATTCAAGGACTGAGGAAGAACATGTGAAGCATCTTAGGATTGTGTTACAAATCCTAAGAGAAAGGAAATTGTATGCCAAGTTGTCAAAGTGTGAATTCTGGATGGAAGAAGTTAAGTTCCAAGGTCATTAGTGTCACGAGGGGAATCTCCGTAGATCCAGGAAGGTGGAATCAGGACTTCATTGGGATCGACCAACAATAGTGACTGATTCGAAGTTTCCTAGGGTTAGCAGGATACTATAGACGTTTTATTATGGGCTTCTCTCAGATAGCCCTACCTTTGACTAAGTTGACCCGAAAGAACACCCCTTTAAGTGGATACTGAATGTGAAAATAGTTTCCAAGAGTTGAAGCAAAGGTTGACCATGGCCCCAGGATTAGATTACTTACCTCATGAACCTTTGAGGTCTATTGTGATGCTTCCAGGAAGGGTTTAGGATGTGTGTTAATGCAGAACTTGAAACGTAGTCGCTTATGCTTCTTAAGCTAAACCCATGAAGTAAGCTATCCAACACATGATCTAGAACTTGCAACTGTGGTCTTTGCTCTAAAGATCTGCGACACCATCTATATGGTGTGAGTTCAATGTTTTTTTGACCACAAAAGTTTAAAATATCTTTTTGACCAAAAAGAATTAAATATGAGGCAAAGGAGATGGATGGAGTTCCTTAAGGATTATGAGTTCAGTTTGAATTACCATCCAGGTAAGGCAATGTTGTTGCTGATGCCCTTAGGAAAACCTTAAGTGTAGCATGTTTGATGATTAAAGAGATTGAACTGGTGGAAAGCTTTAAAAAGCTTAGTTTGGATATGTCTGTGACCCCTCAAGGTGTTATGTTAGGACAAATAAAGGTAACAAGTGAGTTCAAAGATCGGATTTTGGCTGCACAACATGAAAATTAAGAGTTTCAAGAGATTTTGAAGTCTGTCCAGGCAAAGAGGTTACCAGAATTTACTCAAGACCAGCAAGGTATATGGAGGTACAAGGATAGGGTGTGTGTACCTGCAAGTGGTAATCTCAGAGAAGAAATTTTAAAGGAGGCTCATAGGGCGAATTCACCATACACCCTGGGATTAGTAAAATGTATACAGACCTCAAGAAGATGTTTTGGTGGTCGGGATGAAGAGAGACATAGTAGAGTTTATTAGAATGTGCCTAACTTGTCAGAGGATTAAAATAGAACATCAAAAGCCAGCTGGGACCTTACAACCCTTAGAAATCCCGAATGGAAATGGAAAGTATCTCCATGGATTTAGCAATGGGTTTGCCAAGGACATCATCGGGTTATGATGCTATATGGGTGATAGTGGATAGATTAACCAAATCTGCTCACTTTTTACCCATTAAAGCTAGTTATCCCTTAGATAAATTAGCTTCCTTGTACATCCAAGAAATAGTGAGATTACATGGTATTCCTTCTTCAATAGTTTCTGATAGGACCAGAGATTTAATTTAAGATTTTGGGAGCTTTCCAAAAGGCCTTTGGAACCAAACTTTGTTTAAGTGTGGCCTATCATCCTCAAATTGACAGCAAAAAGAACGTACCATACAAACCCTAGAAGATATGCTAAGGGCATGCGTGATTGAGCAGAAAGGAAGTTGGGATAAGTTGCTTCCGTTGGTGGAATTTGCTTACAATAATAGCCATCACGCTAGTATTGGCATGGCCCCGTATGAAGCTTTATATGGACGAAAATGCCAATCTCGTTATGTTGGTACGACTTGAGGCAGGGTTGTTGGGACCTCATGAACAGACGACAGAGCAAATTCAGAAAATCAGAAGTAAAATCCTTACAGCAGAGTCGTCAAAAGAGCTACGAGATATTCGAGAAAACCTTTAGAGTTTCAGGAGGGAGAACATGTATTCCTAAAGGTTACGCCCACTATGGGTATAGGGAGAGCACTAAGGGTTAAGAAGCTTCACCCAGGTTCATTGGGCCTTTTCAAATTCTTAAACAAATCAAGTCCTGCCTACCAAATAGCTTTACCCCCACATTTATCTAACCTTCACAATGTCTTTCATGTCTCCCAACTTAGAGGTTATCATCGGACCCAAACCATGTTATAGAACTCGAGTCCATACAGTTAAAGGATGACTTGACATTTCAGGCCCCTCCTATTCAGATCTTTGATAGAGAAGTCAAGCTACTTAGAACTAAGCCTATGCATCTAGTAAAAGTGGCTTGGGTGGACAAAATGAAGAATACACATGGGAGTTAGAGGCAAACATGAGGAAAGATCATAACGTTTCCAGGTATGAAATTTTGAGGGCAAAATTTTTTTTAAGGTGGTGGAAATGTAACATCCAAGATATATATATATATATATATATATACACATATATTTTAAAAAATTAAATTAAGCTTTATTAGTTGGAATTTTAAAAATCCAATAACGTAGAAATGATGAGAGTGATTCAATGATTCTATAAAAAAAACGTGAATAGCATTTTGCGGGCCCGCAGGCTTGTCCTGGCGAAACCCTAGATTAGGGACCGAGGTGCCGAAATTTGGAAAATATGGGAATGAGGTTAGAAATACATAGAAATGAAAATTTCATACTTAGAATTACTTTTCGGGTAATATTTGGATTACCCGGTACATTCCTCCCGTTCGAAATTTCGTGTGCGATTTCTAACAAAAGCTAATTTAACCTTTACAAAATGATTAACCTTATCTTTTTACATTACATGAATGGCTAAGATTCAATTTTAAAATTTAAAATTTGAATCATAGCCATCCTTTTTATCTTTAAAGATTAGAAACTATCCTAGACTATTACATAACATTATGACATCATTACTTATAAGATAAACATGACCCAAAGCTTCTCCAAGAAGCCAAGCCATTTGGCCATTCTAGGAGAGAGAGCAGCAGCTGGTTCCTCCATAGCCAAGAGCTTGAGTTGGCTTTCAAATTCCATAAACCCTAGCTTAGAGCCATCAAAACCTAAACCTTCCTTCACTAAAATTGATCTACACTTCAATCTCTACCAATACAACCGATTAGAATTTCCAAACCTCATCATATTCACCTCATCCATCACTGGTCAGAGGAGGGTTTGAAGGTGTTTTGGGAGTCTTGGAGTGGAGGACTCTCATCTTGAAGCAAGCTAGAGACAAAGATAGACTAGCCTTCAAGTGTAGGGTTTTCTATAGTTCTTTCTCTTGAAATTTTTGCTAACCTGTTCTGCCTGGTTTATTTCGAAATTTTGATTGTATTTGGTTGATGATATATTGTTATTGATGTGTGAATTTTGGTGGTGGGTTTGGATGGTGTTAAAAGGGGTTTTCACTAAAGGAAATCTGGACTAGGCTTGGATTTCAGGCTGTTGCAAGCAAAATTATACACGAATTTTCTGATATATTTGTGGGTGATTTCATAACCTACAAAAATTATATGTTGTACTTGACATCTTAAACTAATTGTATAAATTTTCTTGGGTGTTAACTTTAAAGTTTACTACCTCAAAAAAATCAAGAACCGAATTGTGACTGATGCTGCCTAGGTTGTTGAAACTGAAGCAATAAAGTTGTCTGATTTTATTATCATAGCAAATGATTGAATGAATCCTTGAAATTTTTACCTGAAGTTAGTAACATATTGAGGTATCACTGTGAATTTTATTGTGCACTAATTCAATCATTTGCTAGGGTTAAAAATTTTGAGAATCCGGGTCTGGTCTGTGAATTTGTGGTCCCTGACCACTAAATTTGTGCAATTTATTGAAGTAGCTAGAGAGCTTTACTTGTCCTGAAATTTTTACAGGTTATTCTAGACATGTTGAAGTGTCATGGAGAATTTTTGTGGCATATGAATTGGCCATTTGATATAGAAATAAAATGCTACTACTAGCATAGTGAATCAGCCCAAGTGCTGAAATGGTAGAATTGCACTAAAATGATGATAAAATGACACTTAGTCCAGGTATAAATTATATTCATGCATGTTAGTTACTTTAAAGAGTTGTTTATGAGATATAAATGAGACCCTAATGTGATTGAATGCCTACAAGTGATGTATGCTATGCCTTGTAAAAAGAGAAATACATGATACCTGGCATGACAAAAGAGAATCTATAACTTCTAACTAGGCATGTTTTAACATATGGAGAAAACAGAAACAAGGCTTATATGAGTTAAAGAGGGAAGGCAAAAATAAGGACTTCCCTAAGAATTGTATGAGTCGGTAGACGTATCGGCTAGGAATAGAACTGTGTGTGATTCGAAAAAAAAAATGAAGTCCGATGATCACGAATAGGAATGAGCTCATGTCCTAGCAGTCTATTGTCCTTTATAAAATTATCCACTGAGATGTTGTTAATGTGAAATCAAGCCTTCCCTATATGAAAGAAAGAGGTAACGTATGAAATTGAGTTGGTTATTTATAAGATAATATGTATGATTATTATTGCTAATTCTATCATTTTTGCATGGGACATAATATAATACCACTCACATGAATAACCTCATTAATTAGGCCTATCTATGCTAACCTATTACCCTACTGAGAATTTTATAATATTCTCATCCCTATGTGCATGTATGTTGTATTGTGCTCAGATCCACAGATGCGACCGTGATCTTCTTTCTTGATTCGCCTAGTGGAGGTGGCATTATGACGAGTTGGATTCACTGTATGTGGTAGCGTATTCCCAGATCCGAGCGTATACTCGTTACTTTAGTAGCTCCGTTTTCACCTAGAGTTTGACCAGGTTTCCCTTTTGATGGTGTGCCCGTTCACATGGCACACCCGAGCTGTGTTCATACCTCCTCCTCACCACCTATGCCCCCTCCTGAGATGGACCTTCTTCATCCTCCTCCTTAGATTCAACCCATCGGAGGGTCCACGCCCCTGGTGGAGGTGAGGCCATATCCCGATGGCCAACGGTTTCGCCTAGGAGGATGCTAGATCTATAGGGACTTTTGACTTGTATGTAGTTGTAGTGTAGTGATAGGACCGTGCCAGCCTAACTAATTTTATTTGAAGTTATAAGATCCATTTTTATGTGTATACGATTTTTGTGGATCTTAATATGAGTAGGCTAGGCTTTATGTTACCGATAGGTCTTTTGGATAAAAGTCCCTATGTGGTATTATAGGTGTACTAACTTATCTACCTGGTTGGGCATGTGTAAAGATAGTTGTGTACAAAATATGTATATAGTGGAACTTTGGTGGTTGCTTTACCTTATGTTTTTATTTTATTGTATTTTATTTATTTATATCTCTCAACTATCCTATAGTATAATCAGGAGTAATACTCTCCTAATTACGATGCTAATGCTCGAGTAATATAGAGTAGTTAGGAGGGTGTTACAACTTGAATATAGAGCCTTAAGCGAAGACGGAACTTAAAAAAGGGTCAAAGACGTGAAACCCATAATTGAATGATAATCATCCGGCCCAATGTATGTAATGTTGTTTGGATAAGTTAGTAAGCAACAAAATTAGAGAGAATTACAAGTAGTGATCCCTTAGGTGCATAAAAGGTGGAAAAGTTAAGAAAGGAACTCGAAGAGTTCGATTATGATAAAGTAAAAGATACATATGCATATGTCACATCATTGTCCTATTGATGCATTTTATCTAATTATGTGAGATGTGTTTTTTATACTATTAGGTATTGTCATGCATACATGAGATATCTTATTCATGTCATTAAGACCCATGCTAAAAGACACCCACTTTGGATAATAGGATTTGAGAAACTTAAAATTGAACCTTATGCATGAACACCTCATAATAAAAACCGAAGTGCCTGGGACGACGACAATGACACTTGTGTTAAATTCAAGAGCCCTACTAAGAATCTTGAATAAGTTTCTTAGCCCCTTTCCTTTTTTTCCATGTCGTCTCTAGACGGGAATATGCGGATCATTCGTGATCTTTCTGAGACGCGGGTGTAAGAATCACCTTATCTAGTCGAATCAGGTTTAGGAGAAGCGTGAAGGCTAGTCAGCCTTGTTAAAGTCAAGTTTTGCATTAGTTAAACTTGCTGATGTATTTAGTGTCTTAAGGTGTCCTTATATTTATAAGGACATCGTTGTTAAGTTATGATTATGATATGATACTATAAGTTGTGTTGTGATTACTCTATGGTTTATTTATGATTGCTATGATGACGGGTATATGACTGCTATGTCTTACGTATAATAGTCGGTATCTATACGTACGCGGCTCGCATTTTAAGTTTTAAGTCCAAAGAAAAAAAAATTTGGTCATATTTTCCTACTCGTATTTTAAAAGATAAAGTCAATATATGAAACAAAAGCGTGACAACTAATAACTAATGAAATGCGACTCGAGCGTATTAGGTTAAAAGTTAGGGTGTTACATTTTGGTATTAGAGCAAGTTCTTTTATCTAGCATGTAACACCCTAATATTTAACCCCAATACGCCTAGGACGTATCAAGACTAATTATTAGTTATTACTTCTCTTTAAATTCATTTATAAAAATACTTAGCGGAAAATAATTTTTTTTTGAAATGATTTATATAAAAAAAGTGCGAGCCTTTGCGCTTAACATAAACAACGTGAAGTGGAAGAATAAATAAAACATACAGAACATAAGCATTAAAGAACATATCCATCATAAACATCATTCCTCATCACATTAGATAATATAGTTTAGTACATCACAATAGAAATATAACAGAAGCATAAAGTCTTACCCATACAGTGGAGAGCTTGCAGGACAATAACATAAAATAAGAAACATGATAACAAATACATGGAACAACCCCAAAAGATACTCCCAAGCTAAGACTCTCCTTCCCTCGAGCTATGGATGACGCTCCTACTCATCTCTCAGTGGCACATATCCAATGAACTGGGCAAGCTCCTCTGATGCGTGAAGGGGAGAAGGATGGCAGCGCCCTGCACGGTGAGGGTGCATCTCCGGACGTCATGCTAACCTCCGCTGCATCACCGTCTCCTGCTACCCATCCCCGATATCATGGTACGGCAGGGGCGGACCTATCGAGAAAGGATGAGAAGGAGGGATCCTCTTATGGGTCGGTCTCCGAACGCCTCGAGCGAGGCACATACTCGGGTAACCTGACAGCTGAAGATGCCTACTGGCGACGTTCTGCCCGTCATCCGTCCTCTCAAAATGGCCGTCGCCAAAGGGTGAAGTCGGGTGAAGCGAGCCTGAGACGGAAAGGCAACGGACGTCCCACGTATGCAAAAATGCGTATGGCGCAACGACCTCGAAGTGGTAGACTTGCTCTGGATCGTAGTGCGCTCCCACACGGGTGCATCAACAAAAATCACGACGACGCCATCGATATCTGAAGACGTAATGGAAAGGAAGAGAGAGGGGTGAGAATTCTGCTAAAGATCTCAGGAGGAAATCCTTTATCCTAGTGTCATCGTTTACGTCCCCAGGAACTTTGGGTTTATTATGAAAAGGTTAAGCATGCATAAGTTCATTATGAGGTTTTTGCAAAGGTATTTATCCAAGGTCCATGTCTTTTATAATGATTCTTAATACATGTATGCAACATAATAGTTCATGGATGCATGGCAGTACTTTAGGTAAATCAAACAATTATCAATCAACATATAAGTGGCATGTAACTTTTTTCTTGAACATCTTTCCTTCTCTCATACTTGTGACACCAATCATAATAGTAACCGCACCCCATAAACTAGGCTATGAGCTCATACCTTAACTAGTCGTCACTAGTTCTTACTTATCCTCTTGATAAGCGAATCATAAACATAATCCTAATCATCATAATCCCGACTCCCAGAGATTTAAGGGGCTAAGGATCACCCATCATGGGACTTTTTCCTTCTTCGAAACGCATCGACTGGTTAAACCAGCGACTTTGTCCGCTTTGGTAGGCTAATGTCTATGCCCTCACGGTTTTACCTTCTCCTACCGGAGCAAGAGAAGTACGTCTCGTGTGTCACCTTAAACATCATATACTTTCATTCTTCGAAACGCATCGACTGGTTAAGACCGCGACTTTGTCCGCTTGGATGGCTTAAACGTCCATACCCCCACGGGTTTACTTTCTCTTACCGTAGCAAGAGAAATGCGTCTCGCATATAACTTTAAACTTCATATTTCTCAAAAACTTTCTTTTTGTCCCTCAAATTTGACGAAAATTCGACGCATAAGTTACTCTCCAATTTCCTCAAATTTTAGTCATGCCACATGTAACATCCTCCCAAGTACAACCACATTCTTAAGCTATGATATCATACTCGAGATATGTTACTTCTTAATTACGGACCTCTCTTAATTATCTATAGCAAGCTAATTACATACGAGATAACTAAGCGTAATTCTATTAAAACATCTTACAAGTAAACATCAAGTTTATTAAACATACAGCTAAAAATACATAAGGAAGCTCTCTATGAGCTTTAGTACATATCCTCTTCTAATACATTTACATACATACTCATTTTACTAAGTAGGCAATAAAACAATAACTGCTATACTCAGCAATCCTACACTCCTTTGCATAGCAGCATTCCCATCCTCTGGCTTAACCTGGAAGGACATTAAAACAAACACATAGGGGTAAGAATATTATAAAATTCTCAGGAGGGTAGTTTCCCCCATACTACACAGGAGGCATAAGCAATTCATGCATATACAATATTCATACAAAATCATACACAGAAATCTTGAAAACCTGGAGGCCAGGGAACTAAGGATAATATCACCATAATCGATCGAGTAATAATATGTACAATCAGAAACTTCATTCCTCATATCTTTCTCAACATAGGGAAGGCTTATTCTCATAGAGAGATACATTCACACTTCACAATTTCACAGAGGACCATAGACTAGGACATGAGCTCATTCCTATTCCATATTTAAACTTCATTTTTTTCCATTTCCTATCACTCAGAGGTCTATGCCTAGCCAATACGTCTATCGACTCATAACTTTTCTAGGGAAGTCCTTCTTTTTGCCTTCCCTCTCAATTCTTTAAGCCTTGTTTCTTTTCTCCATATGTTTTGAACATACACAGGAAGATATGTACATACTATCATAGAATTTCAGCCATTTCCACATCTCATTATCCTGCAGAATTGATGTTCTAGGCACAACAATTTGTTACCATACCAAACAACCATTCCACCCTTAAGGAAAATTTCACATGACACTTCAATGTGTCTAAAACAACCTGTAAAAATTTCAGGGCAATCAGAGTTATATAACCACTTCAATAAAATAGGAAAATCTGGTGGTCAAAAGCCACAAATTCATAGTCCAGACTTGTGTTCTCAAAATATTTAGCCATAGAATTCGATGGAATCATGGTACAAGAAAATTCACAGAGGTATTTCAACATGTTATTAGTCTTGTGTAAAAATTTCAGGAGCTATCTCGATCAATTGCTATGATGAAAAATTCAGCAATCTTGTTACTTCAATTCTAAACAATCAGAAGTTACAATTCGGTTCTTATTTTTTGAGGCATCAAACCTTAGAATTAACCTCTAAGAAAAAAATTTTATTTAGTTTAAGGGGTTAAATACAACATATAATTTTCATGGCTCATGAAACCACCCACAAAATTTCCAGAAAATTAAAAATTCTGATCAGGCAGGAATTTACAAGCAAACTAGTTCCAATTTCACTTTAGAGAAAACCCATTTTAAAACCATCCAAACACAACACAAAAATTCATACATCAATATCAATATGTTAACCATCAGTATCATCAAAATTTTCGGAATTAGGGCAAGCCAAAATAGAATTGAAAAATTTCACAAGGAAGGCAGCAGAAAACCCTACTCTTGAAGGCTAGTCTCTCTAGCTTGCTCCAAGATGAGAGTCCTTCACTCCAAGACTCCCAAAACACCTTCAAACCCTCCTCTGATCAGTGATGGATGAGGTGAATATGATGAGGTTTTGAAATTTTAATCGGTTAGATGTTTGGAGTTTGAGGTGTAGAACAAGTTTAGTGAAGAACTTTTGATGATCCAACAACTCTAGCTTGGAGTTTTTGGGCTTGGAACTCAAGAACAAGCTCAAGGAAATAAAAATGGTGGCTGTTCTCTTCTTCCTCTTGCTGACACGAAATTGTTTGGCCTGGAGGAGAAGAATTTGTGACTAGGCTTGCTTAATAAATGACATGAAGATATTTAACAAAGTAATGATCATTTAGGTGACAAGGCAATGATGGATGGCTAGGATTTGATCTTGGATTCCATGATTAAATCTTGGCCTTCCACATGTCTTGATTAGGTGGGTATCATCCATTTGTGGTAATGAAAGTATCTTTCGGTATTAAAAAACCGCATATCGAAATCTTGCCGAACGGGTAACGCCGTACCCAATCTAACCGATAGTATCCGAAAAATTAATTTTAAGTATAAAATTATCATTCCCACCTATTTCTAACCTTATTCCCATATTTTCCTAATTTCGGGCACCTCCGAGTCACTAATCCAGGGTTTTGGCTGTCCCGGACCTAGGCAGCAAAACACTATTCATAAAAACTTTTTTTTTATACGTCCATTGGGCCGTCCTATCATGCCAACTGTTAGATTTTTTAAATTACGACTAATAAAGCTCAAATTAATTTTTAAGTGAATTTTTTTTCGAGGTGTTACACCACATCATTTAGTCACATGCATCATTTTCATAGAACTTTCTCATTGCAATAACTTTCTAGTTCACATGAGCATATTTCTCAATTTCATTCATATTTTCAAAACATTATGCATCTCAAACACAACATTTCATCATATCACCATATCAAATTTGGCACATAAAGTTTCATGCTCAAGGAACTAACATAATCACATCATCATAAGTGTGCACGAGGTTCATCATCATAATCATACTCTCTCGTCCACCTATCTCATAGTACCTTATGTTTTGACCCTTACGGGCTTTAAACTTGTATTTGCATCATTATTACCCTCAAGGGTTGGCACTTAAACTTTTCTCTAAGATTTGAACCCATCAAAATTTCAATCAGCACTTATCATAAAAGGGCAGAAATATCGTATGCTAGGGGCTCTAAAATCTCCATTTGTGACCCTTTTTAAAATCCATGTTCGCCTAAGGCTCCATAATTAATTCCTAGACCAATTATGAGGGATTCCTAGGCATGTTCTCTAAGTTATAAACCACTTTAGATCTCTTATCATCATCTTAAACTTAGAAATTAGCACCTAATCATTTATGAAGGGATCTTGTACATGTCTTACTAATTATGAATCATTTATCCTTGAATTAATTATGCTAGAAAGATTTGCACTTCTTTGTATTAAGGTGTTCTAGAATTCTCATCTCAAATCCCTTTTAAGTTACTTATTCTTTTCTAGCTTCTCTAAATCGATCCTTGCTTCACTCAACATAATTTTACACATTTAACACCTTAGAACAGCATTTATAAGGAGCCAAACATAGAACCAAATCATGAACCCATAAGATCACATAATCTCTTGGGTTGAAATGCATATAAGTTACTAATTTTCTCTTGGGATGTTTCTGAAACAAAAGGTGTTTTGGTAATCGATTACCAGTCCTTTGGAAAACCCTTTGGTAATCGATTACATGGGTGGTAATCGATTACCAAACCTTCGGAATTTGAGAAAACATGATTTTGACACATTCCAAACTATTTTAAACATCTTGAGACCTCATAAAACAGTTTTTCAACATTTTCTTGAAATTATTCATGTATTTTACAAAATTAAACCATTATTGAATCATACCAAAACTCATCCATTTCTTTTTTAATGGAGTTTCCTTTTTAGGATAGTTAGGGCAAGTCTTTGAGCTCTAGAGTATTTAGGTGATGAAAAAATCTTAAACATGTCATGCACTTTATTTTACTCTTCATTAGAAAGTAAAGTGAGAGCATAAAATAAATATGAGATACAACTTCATTATTATCTTTAAGGATTAAGTGATGACTTGAAATATAGACATGAAATGCAAGCTTGGAAATTTAAATATGGTAATGCAAGTTCATTCATTTACTCTTGTGAAGTTAGTGATAGCATCAAAATAAACATGAGATGCAAGACATAAATTTAAACATGAACGCAACTTATTTTTATCTTAGCTAGAGCTCTTGCAAGACTTTTAGAGGAACATAAACCTCAACCCATTATGTATCATAAGGCAAGCTTTAGAGTTCTTAGCACCTAGACTTCAAGAGAAATCTTAAGGTTTGAACTTGTAACACCCTAATAATTAACCCAATACACCTAGGCAGGATCTGATTAATTACTAGACTTTACTCTTTGCTTCAGTTCCTTAATCATGCTTTGAAAATACTTAGTGAAATTACGAGCCATTTTTTTTTAAACATAATTGAAAACGTGAGCCGCGCTTAACGTGAATGATTTAGCAAAATTTAAAAGACACATAGGAATTTACAAACATCACATCATAATATATTGGCTCCATCATACAGCATCCATAATTACATATCATATAGATATTTTGCCTACCAGAATAAGACTAAGTGTAGGCAATCTAATAAAACATAAATAATATATGGATGGAAGGACATCCATTAATGGCACCTAGTAATAACACTCCAGGGATAGGGATAGATATCTGAAATATACGAGTGAAACTAGGATGGTTCAAGTACAGTGAGCCTCAATGTGATTCACGAACGCTTCCTTCCTTTGAAGACGAGATGGAAAGAAAAATAGAGGGAGTGAGAAACTTATAAAAAGAATCTCAGTAGGGTACTCACCTCATGATGCATTGTGTCATCATCATCGTCCCCAGGAACCTCGGGTTATTATGAAATAGTGAGCATGCTAAGATTGATTTATTAAGTTCGAAAATATACTTTACCGAGGTTCGTCGTTTTAATCATGCGTCTTATAATGCATCATAAACTTAGCATGTCATGTTTATAATGAACTTTTCCTTTCATATATAATAACATAGTTATGCATAAAATCACATCATATTCCTCATCATCATTTCATAATACTATGCATAGCATAATATACTCATGCATAGCAGAACATCATATTCACATAATGCATTTACTTAGTTTCTTAGGTGACTTAAAGTTACTTTCATCATCATTTTCCTGGGCCACCCTATACTCCACCCTTTTGGGAGTAATCTAGGTTATGAGCTCATACCTTGCTAGTCGTCACCAGCACATACTTATCCCTTTTGATAAGTAAAAATTCCTCTACCCTTTTGAGAGAACAGACTAGGGGGCAAGAATCACTTTTCACCGCCTATAGTTTGATGGTCCAAAGGATCATTTTCTCATATATTTTGAGTCACCTTTAAGTCTTTGCATGTTATATCATAATACAATTCTTCATTCATAATCATCATAACATTTTCTCATTTATAGTCTTATGCCGAAATAATATATACCAACTGTAATCATGCATCTGGAGATTCCAGGAAAGAGTGGGTCACAATGGACACGCTTAAATACCAAATCTTTCCTTAGCCAGAATCTTTCCAAATTGCACTCTTAAGAATACACTTTCTTCCAGGAAGAATATGTCTTTATTTCATGCATAAGTTTTCATTGTTTGCAACAACAACTATAACATACAAACCAGGGAATCAATCAATGACACCAAATTCTTAATAAGCATCAAATCACATTTTAAGTACACATAAATTACTAGCTTCCCATAAAATTCTTACAAAGTTTTAAAACTCTTTTAGAACTAATTCCTTTTGTTAAACTTGAAAGAAGTCATAGGACTTTAGGCCTAAATTAACCATGGGACCGATTTATAACTTGAAAGAATGTTCATAATTAAATCTTTCACTTAAGATAAAAGGAGCAAGTCTTGAGCTTTAGAGATTTAGGTGACATCTTTGAATTATTACCATGCTATGCAACCTTATTTTAATCTTATCTTTATAAGGTGATAGCTTGGAATTATAAACATGATATGCAATTCCATTTCTTTATCTTTAAGATTTAAGGTGATAACTTGAAAATTAAACATGATGCAAGAACTTGTAATATAAACATGATGCAAGAAACTGAGCGGCGGAATCCGCATAGGACTAGTGAGGGAGAGAATCTAAGCAACGGCGGTAGTCCATAGGATGAGGGGATGAGAATTACATTTTTAAGCTCCAATTCTCAAGACTTCTTAAAGAATAAATTCTTTAACTCCAATTATCTCATTTCTTCGCTTATGATTCATAAGCAAGTCTTTGAGCTCTAGGATTTTTAGGTGATGACATAAAATAAACATGCCATGCATTGACTCTTTTAGCCATTATAAAATAAAGTGAGAGCATAAAATAAACATGAGATGCAACTTCTTTATTATCTTTAGAGATTAAGTGACAACTTGAAATTTAAACATGAAATGCAAGCTTGAAATTTAAACATGAGATATGCAAGTTCATTTATTTATTCTTGAGAATTTAGTTATGACATAAAATAAATATGGCTTGCAAGGCATAAACTTAAACGTGGATGCAAGTTCACTTGATCTCTTTACTAGAGCTCCTTCAAGACTTTAAGAGAATTATGTTTTCAACCCAATATATGTATCTTAGCAAGACAAAGTAAAAATACATATTTCATATTCAAACCTCAAGATAAAAACATTATTCTTTAAAGTTTTGCATTAAATGGAATGTTCAAGCTTTAGAGGCCTAACTGTGATGGATTTACAACCCATATTCAAGGTCCTCATCATCAAGCCATCATTTCATTCCTTCCTAGGCCATTTGGCCGAAACCATGAAAGGAAAATAAGGAAAGAAAACTGAAATTTTAGAAGCTTTGGAAACTAGTGAAACCTTCAAGTTTTAGAGATCTAACTTGTGAAAGCTTTGCAACCAACACTCAAGAATCTCATCATCAAACCATGGTCTCATCATAAGCTAGGCCATATGGCCAAAATACTTTAAAAAGAAAGGAAGAAGAAACTGAAAATGAAAACTTAAAAGAAAGCTCATGAAAACATCATTTTTGAGCTAGAAACATAACTTGTCTTAGCATAAAATGAACTTAGAAACACCTCCCTACCTAATTTGATTTGAAAGAAAGGAAGAGAACTTTGTTTCCTTGAGTGAAATGAAGCAAAATATCCTTGAAAAGCTGAAGGGAGAATTCAACCAAGAGAAAGAAAGAAAGAAAGCTTTTGGTGCTCCTAAGACTAGAATTTGTGTAAGTTATGAACTAAGCATCTAAACTATCTTCAAGCATGCCTATTTATAGAGATTTTGCAGCTCATAAATGGACAAAGGAAGGAAAGAAATCTGACCAAAAATTAGGAAAAAAAAAATGGCTCGTAATTTCACTAAGTATTTTCAAAGCATGATTAGGAATGAAGCAAGAGTAAAGTCTAGTAATTAATCAGTTAGAGGTGTATTGGGTTAATTATTAGGGTGTTACAGAACTCATCATCAAGCTTAAGGAAATGGACCCAAAGTTCATCACTTTGTCTAAACAAAACTACAAGAACTAAGTCATATTCTTTATTTTATTGCTCATGGGCTTCAATCTAGAGTAAAACTCTTAGAACGGCTGACCAACTTTAAGGTTGGCAAGGGTAAGCTTAGAGCTCTTTGAAATCATAAGATTAACTTTCTTAACAAAACTTTTGTGATCTACTAGACATATTTTACAAACTTTGTTCAAATCCAAAGAAGAAAAACTGAAATCCTTAAGGGAAAGAGGAAAAGGAAACCAAAACTTAAGCCAAGAAAAGAAAGGAAATCCAAGCATGTATGGTCCAAGACCAAGTTGTTTCAAGCTTTAGAGGTTTCTCACATGACAACAACAAGTCATTATCTTGAAACCTCATCATCAAGCTCACATTCTTTTTGTAAAAAGGCCTCTTGGCCGAAAAGAAAGGGGAAGGGAAAGGAAACCAAGAGAAAAACTAGAACTTTCTTGAAAAACACACAGAAATCATCAAAACTTAACCCCTACCTTAAGAAGTCTTGAAGAGAGGAAGGAAAGCTTGAGTTCTTGATGAAATGGAGAGGGAAAATCCTCTTGAAACTTGAAGGAAGAAATCAGCTAAAGTGAGGAAGTTTGAGAGGAAATGAGAGGATTTGCAAGAAGTGTGAACTTACCAAGTGAACCAAAGTGTGGTTCATCAAGGCTTGGTATTTATAGAAGATGGAGAGCTCATGGATGGCCTTTTGGGGGAGTGGCCGGCCACAATGAGGAGGGAGGAGAGAAGAAATATCTCTTTGATTGGTATAGTTTAGGCATGGTGTTGGGTATGGGCAAGGTATAGGCAAAGCATGGCCTAAGGCATGGGCTTGGAGTGCATCAAAAATCAACATGTGGCACCATTTTTAGGGGGAAATTTTCGGTCAACACATCAGCCAAGGGAAGGGATTTTTGTTCATGTAATTGTGGTTTAAGGATGTGTTTAAGTGTTTCTTTGATTAGGTTTTTGATTAGGAGTTTGTAAGCAAGTGTTTAGGTGAGAAAATGGTTAATTAAGGTGGTTCAAGACTTGATTAGGAGGGTAACCTTATTAGATTAGTAATTTAAAATAATTCTTTTGGTCAAATGAGGTATGGCTCAATTCCTTAATTTAAGGAATTGGAGAGAGAAAACACTATTCAAGATTCCATAACTAGGAATCTTGAATTTAAAATGCAATTAGAGTTTATCTAAGCAATCTTAGGTTCTAATTAACCTTAATAAATTATTTTCACTCTAGATTAATTATCGAAATAAATTAATCTTCGATTAGAGCCTAATATTGCTTAGGTTTACTTAATTGCTCATTAGGCTCACTGGACACGTTCTAGGGCAAAATGGTAATTTTGCGCTAAACTGCCGGGACTTTCTTGCTTGACTAATCATCAAACATTGCTCATAAACATCACTCTAACTTTTGGAAAGTCTGGCTTAAACAGGACCTTTTACCCGTGTAGACACAGGGGTATTTTGGTCATTTTGAGCCGAAAGTTTAGAAAACGAGATTTTCCACCTCGAATATCATTCATAACAACGTAATCCCCTCTATACATTGAGTTGACCCATTTAGGTTGCCGGGCAACTGCCCTTTAATTTCGGGTAAAAATGACCTCAGGGGCATTTCTGTCATTTGTACTCTAAGACAGAAATTGGGCGTTACAGAGCATGAGGTTTGGACTGACCATGCTCTTAAGGCATGATGCGATAATTATGTCATGTGTAGTGCCTTATCGATAGGATAAGCTATAGGATAGAGAAACATGACCCCTGTGCGTATGTGTGCCTTAGTAACTAGCTCACATCGCATGAAGTGAGCCTAATCACCTCAGTGTTTGTCCCTGTGTGTGTTTAGGGACCAATGGCACCACGACGAAGAATAGGACCCGACCCCAAGTCAAGACAACAAGATCGAAGCCCTCCGCGAGGTGGCTAGGACCATGAGGGTGATGTTCAAGAGGATAGACCAAGATCGCAAGCTGGGCGGGACAGAGGTCCTGAACACGCTCATTTTGGGAGTTTGTAAAGCAAACCCGCCTTCCTTCAAGGGGAGCTTGAATCTCAATCATGCTGATGAATGGATCAAGAACATGGAAAAGATCTTCACAGTGATTCCATGCATGGAAGGGAGAAGGTGGCTTTTGCCACTTATATGTTGGAAGGTGATGCCAATTTCTGGTGGAGGACTGAGACTTCTAGAGGTTGGCACGGAGATTGACTGGAAGTTGTTCAAGGCTCACTTCTGAGAAGTACTTCCCAAGTCGGGAGGAACGCCAAGGACATCGAGTTCATGCAGTGACTCAAGGAGGCATGAGCATCGCTCAGGATACCGCCAAGTTCGAGGAGCTTATCAAGTTCTCAAGGATGTACCAAGGGAACCCGGGCGAGATCCTAAGTGCATCAATTATGACTCTGGGTTGAGGCTGAAGTTAATGTTGCTGGCTTACTTGGAGATTAGGGACTTCCCTACCCTAATCAATAAGTGCCGCATCATCGAGGAGAGGCATAAGAAACTGAGGGCATCAAGGGCCGAGAATTCCACTAAAAGGCTGCACTACAAGCCCCGAAGTTCAAGCTGAGACCAAACCATCGTTTCGACCGCCACAAGGACCAAATGGCCCAAGAGAAGAGGCACCTCAAAGGGACCCGCCTCGTTTGTTTAAAGTGCGAAGAATTACGAACCGCCCCTGCGGTGGCCAAAGAGCGTGCTTTAGGAATGGCAAACCTGGTCACATGGTCCAAGATTGCAAGCAAAGCCCCCACAGTTGGAAGTCGTTTCAAGACCTCAACACCAAGGACGAGTGTTCATGGTCAATGCGAAGATACCTCTTGTTCTCACCCCCAAGGTAAGTGTGCACTAGGTGATAGTATTTTGGGTTGTACTTCTTGATTATGGTTCCATGCGTTGGTTGGTAGCTTGATTTGGTATGAAAGCTTTGTGGCTCCTTTTGACCTATCATGCCTATCCTAACCAATGTGACCATATGCGTGTAACGAATTTCGAGGGCGAATTCTTTTTAAGGAGAAGTAATGTAATGCCCAAATTTCCTGTGCAAACAAATGCCCCTAAGGTCATTTTACCTGAAAATGAGGATCGTTGGTCCAGCCATCCTCAAGGGGATGTTTTGATGTTGATAGGGGATTATATGTGTTATGTGTGGTAATAGAGAAAAATCTCATTTTTGAGTTCTGACGTAAAATTACCAAAACGCCCATGTGGCTTCAGTCACCGATTATGTGCCTTTAGCCCGAACTTTACCAAAAGGTTTTAAATGATGTCAAGTGAAGTTTAACAGAGTTAAGCTTGGTAGCCTCGAGAGTTTTAGTATAAAATTACCATTTTGTCCCTAGAACAGTGTACAGTGAGCCTAATGATGTAATTAACCAAACCTAAGCAATATTAGGCTTTAATTGAAGATTAATTTATTTAGATAATTAATCTAGAGTCAAAATAATTTAGTAAAGTTAATTAGACCCTAAGATTGCTTAGTTAAACTCTAATTTCATTCTTTATTCAAGATTCCTAGTCATGGAATCTTGAATAGTAATCTCTCTCCAATTCCTTAAATCAAGGAATTGTGTCTATGATTTAATTTGACTATAAAATGGTTTTAATTTGTTAATCTAACAAGACCACCCCTAAATCAAGTCTTGACAACCTTAATTAACCATTACCTCACCTAAACACTTTCTTACAAACTCCTAATCAAAACCTTAATCAAAGAAACACCTAAACACATCATTAAACCACAATTACATGAACAATTTCTTTTCCTCCCTTGGCTGAAATGCTGGCCAAATTCATCCTCCCCCATTTGTGTCACATGTTGATTTTGTTTCACTCAAAGACCATACCTCAAGTCATACTTTGAACCATACCTAGCCATGTTTCCAACCATGCCTTTGAATGATAAGTTTTTGAAGATATTTTTCCTCCCCCATGGCCTTGAAACCGTTGGCCTCCTCCTCCCTTGGCAGCCCCATTGTTTCAATTTTCTATAAATACCAAGCCTTAGAGAACTTGGTTACACCTTAGATCATTTGCCAAATTTAAGCTTTCTTACAATTTTCTCTCTTCCTCTCAATTCCTCTTCATCTTGTTCTTCTTCCTCCACCATCAAAGAAACCTTTCCACCACCACAAACAACCTTGAACCACCACTCCCCACCTCAAACCATCTTTCAAATGACAAACCTTTCCATTTCCAAGCTTATTCTTTTAAGGAAAATCCATCTTCCTTGTGTTCTTCCCTTGGCCGAATCCTTATCACCATCCAAGAAAAGATTTTGTCTTCTCATTTCATCAAGGACCCAAGCTTTCTTTCATCTCTTTCAAGACTTCATTTGGTAAGGGTTTATTTTCAAAGTTTTCCTTGCTTTCTCTAAGAAAAGTTCTAGTTTTCTCTTGGTTTTCAAAGCTCTTCTCCCTCTTTTTCATTTCACCTTAGGGCCCTTTGTTAAGAAAAACTTTGGCTTGATGATGAGGTTTCAAGATAATGATCTTGTGATGCCATGTGAGAAACCTCTAAAGCTTGAAAACTTGGTCTTGGACCATATATTCTTTTGGTTTCTTTCCTTTTCCTTGCTCAAAGATTTCAGTTTTCCTTTCCTTTTCCTCCTCAAGATTTCGATTTCATTCCCTATTTGTACAAAGTTTGATAAAAATGTTAAGTAGATCACTAAAAGTTTTGTTAAGAAAATTAATCATATGTTTTCAAAGAGCTCTAAGCTTACCCTTGCCAACCTTAAAGTTGGTCGACCGTTCTAAGAGTTTACTCTAGATTGAAGCCCATGAGCAATAAAATAAAGAATATGAGTAGTTCTTTTATGTTTGCTTGGGTAAAGTGTTGATGTTTATCTCTTAGTCCATTTTCTTGAGCTTGATGATGAAGTTCAACCAAAACTTCTTTGAAGACTTGGTGCTAAGAACTCTAAAGCTCACTTTATGTTGTTAAGATACATATTGGGTTAAGGTTGTGATGTTCCTCTAAAGTCTTGCAAGAGCTCTAGTTAAGATAAAACAAACTTGCACTCATGTTTAAGTTTATGCCTTGCATACCATGTTTATTTTGATGCCATCACTAAGCTCTCAAGAATAAATAAATGAACTTGCATTATCATGTTTAAATTTCCAAGCTTGCATTTCATGTTTATATTTCAAGTCATCACTTAATCTTTAAAGATAATAATGAGGTTGCATCTCATATTTATTTTATGCTCTCACTTTACTTTATAATGAAGAGTAAAATAAAGTGCATAGCATGTTTATGTTTATGTCATCACTTAAATATTCTAGAGCTCAAAGACTTGCCCAAGTATTACAAGTTTTAGAAAATGGAAACATTTCAAGAATTTCATTTCAGCCTTGTGATGATGATGATGGACTTGACATGAGTTCATCTAATCATAAGTGTCCATAGCCTATGTCTTGGAATTTTTCTAAGCTTAGGTGAACTTAAAGAACATTGTAAACAAGATTTTGTGTTTTAAATCTATTTCATGAACAAAATAATTTAGCTACTGACTTCACCTATATTTATATGATTTTAATGAGATTAATTGGTTTCTAAAAGAGTTTTGAGTTCCTAAATTTGTTCCAAGAGAAAACTAGCAACTTATATGCATTTAAATCATGAAATTATGTGATTATGTGAGCTATATCTTTGTTCTTCCTTGTTCCTTTGGCCACTGTATTAATTCTATTTATGGTGTTAAAATGTGTAAAATTATGTTTGAGTGAAGCAAGGAATGATTTAGGAAGTTAGGAAAGAACAAGTAACTAGAAAGGACTTAAAATGAAAATTCTAGAACACTTAGATACAAAAATTGTAAATTCTGTTCCAGCATAATTGATCTTAAGGAAAATGGTTTATAATTAGTGGATATGTGTAGGAATCCCTAATAATTGGTTTAGGACTTGAATATAGAGCCTTAAGCGAAGGAACTTAAAAAGGGTCAAAGACATGGATTCTAAAGCCCGTAATTGAATGATAATCATCCAGCCCAATGTATGTAATGCATGTAATGCTGTTTGGATAAGTTAGTAAGCATAAAAATTAGAGAGAATTACAAGTAGTGATCCCTTAGGTGCATAAAAGGTCTATGATGGGCATTAGAATAACTAGAACACAAATTTAAGACCTAAGGGTCAAAGCATAAGATATTATGAGATAGGAGATATAATGTGAGTGAGTTATCGAGTGAGCATATGCTTATGTTATATCGAGAGCGTGTGAAGTATTAATGTTACGTGTATAAGGATATGTGAACTTATAACATGATTGTTATGATAATGCGTATGTTATGATGGAGATGCATGAGACTATGTGATATAGATGAATGGGTGAACATGCTTATATGATATTAAAGATTTGCTTGAATAAGAAATTGCATGAGAAAGTATGTGTTCGATGAGTTTTGTCGCATGACTCAAATTTGAGGAAATTCGTTGTACCTATGCTGCGAATTTCTGTAAAATTTGAGAGACTTAAGAAGTTTTGAAAAGAAAGATTTTAAATGTGACATGCCGAGACGCATTTCTCCTACTACGGTGAAGAGAAAGTAAACCCGGGGGTATGGACGAGCCATCCGAAGCACAAAGTCGCTGGCTCCAGTTGATGCGTTTTAAAGAAGGAAAAAGGCCCATGATGGGTGATCCTAGAAAGAGATATGATTCCCCCTCTTTTTCCCCATGTAAATCTAGTGACGACTAGTTAGGTTTGAGCTCATTCCTAGGCGATAGGTGATTTGGAGTTTTGGTGACCATGTTAAATCGTCTGGACGGCATGTTGGTTGGATTTTCTGATGATGATATGAGGGTGGAAAAGTTAAGGAACTTGAAAAGTTTGATTATGATAAAGTAAAAGATGCATATGCATATGTCACATCATTGTCCTATTGTGTACGCAATTTTTCCGTGTACAAATGACCGAAATGCCCTAAGGTCATTTTACCCGAAAATGAGGATTGCGGTCCAGCCATCCTCGAGGGGATGTTTTTATGATGATAGGGGATTGTGTATGTTATGTGTGGTAATAGAGGAAAAATCTCATTTTGAGTTCCGACGCGAAAATTACCAAAATACCCATGTGGCGTTTAACCTTGTTTTACGGTGAACCGACTTCACCAAAAGGTTTTAAATGATGTTTTTAAGTAATGTTTTATGTCGGGATAAGCCCGGGTGGCCCGGGCAATTTTAGTGAAAAATTACCATTTACCCCTAACTAAGTGCATTCTGGCCGAATGACACAATTAGCAAAACCTAAGCAATATTAGGCTCTAATTAAATATTAGTAAATTCTAATTACTAATCTAGAGTCAAAATAATTAATCAAGGTTGATTAGAACCTAAGATTGCTTAGAGAAGCTCAAAATCCTATTCTTGAATTTAAGACATTATGTCACATTTTCATGAATAGTGTTTTCTCTCTCCAATTCCTTAAATCATGGAATTGTGTCTATGATTTAAATTGACTAAAGTATGGTTTTAATTCTCTAATTTAGTATGACCACTCCTTAATCAAGTCTTGAACCACCTTAATTAGTCATTTTATCACCTAAACACTTGCTTACAAATGCCTAATCAAAAGCCTAATCAAAGACACACCTAAACACATCATTAAACCACAATTAAATGAGAGATTTTCCCTCTCCCTTGGCTGCATAATCTGACCAAAAATTCCCTCCCCATTCCTCACATGTTGATTTATTTTTTACACAAAAAAATGCTCATGCTTTGCCCATGCCTTGCCCATACTTCCCACCATACCTCACCATGCCTCCATGAAGCAAATTCTCTCACCTCATGGAACATGAGGCCAAGCCTTCCTCCCCAAATCAGCCACAAGGTCTCATTCCCTCTATAAATACCATGCTTGGATGAGCTTGGTTGCATTTTGTTCATTTGTCAAGATTAGCTTCAAAGAGTAATCTTGAGTTCTTTCTTTTCTCTCAAGACTCAAGAGTTTCTTTCCTTTTCTTCACCTCTTCAAGCTCCCAAAGAAAACACCTCATCTTCTTTCCCTCCTTGCCTTAGCCGAAAATCATCAAGCATCAAGGAAGAAGTTGTTCTTCTCAACTTGCTTCAAGAACCAAGCTTTCCTCTTCACCACTAGGTAGGGAGTTTTCTTTCAAGTTCTTTCTTTTCCTTACATGTTCGGCCTTCAAGGCCATTGATGATGTTTCATGATAGCTTGATAATGAGAGTTCTAGATGATGACTTTGAGTTAATCACAATGAAACCTCTAAAGCTTGAAAACTTGGTCTTGGACCATAAATGATTTCAGTTTCCTTTCCTTTCCTTGTTCAAAGTTTTCAGTTCTTGTTTCCTTTTTCCCTTAATGGTTTCGGTTTCCATTTCCTTTTGTTATAAAAAGTTTGATATAAATGTTAAGTAGATCACTAAAAGTCGTTTGAAGAACTTAATCACATGTTTTAAAAAGATCTAAGCTTACCCTTGCCAACCTTAAAGTTGGTCCGTTCTAGAATCCACGTAGATTGGAGCCTATGAGCAATAAAATAAAGAATATGAAGTAGTTTCCTTTATGTTTGTTTCTTTTATGAGTGTTGAGATTTATTTCTTAGTTACAGTGTTGGTTTGAAATTGTGGAAATATGATAATGATTTCAAAGAGTGTGATAAAGTGTTTTTGGAAAGGAAGGATACTTGAAAATATATTAGAAAGTTTAGTTTTTCGAAGGATTTTGGTATCGATTACTGGGCTATGTAATCGATTACCAGGAAGCAATTTATGAGATTATGGGTTCTAGTAATCGATTACCAAGAGGTGTAATCGATTACCAAGGTGTTCTCCGTACCCAGAACCAGTTCGAGACTCATGTAATCGATTACCAGTTCATGTAATCGATTACCATGATGTTCTTCTTTAGAAAGGTTTTGTCTCTAGTAATCGATTACCAGCACCTGTAATCGATTACCAAGATCTAAATGTGCCAGAAATGAGTGTTTTTATTTTAATGGGATGAACCTATGATATGGATGCTTATGTGATGTTGCCTTTTCACATGATTACTTAATGGGAATGTACATGATATGATGAAATGAAATTATGATGAGAATGCCTATGTGTATTGAAGTCTTACTTGATTATTTACTTGAAATGTATATGACGTGATGAATGTTACTTGAAATGTTAGAACGTTACATATGAGAAAAGTATATGATATGTTTTAAAATGATTCCATGCTCATGTTGCATAAATGGTATGTTAATGTAAAATTTATATGCCGAAACGCATTTCTCCTACTACGGTGAGAGAAAGTAAACCCGTGGGGGTATGGACGTCGAGCCATACCGAAGCGGACAAAGTCACGGTCTTAACCAGTTGATGCGTTTCGAAGAAAGAAAAGAGGTATGTTAATGAGGAAATGATCCCATTATGACTTCCCAAGTTAAGGGTTGTACGGATGATCCAAGAAAGATATGATTTCCCTCTATTTTTCCCATATAAATCTAGCGACGGCTAGTTAGAATGAGCTCATTCCTAGGCGATAGGTGATTAGGAGATTGGTGGCTATGATAAAATCGCTGGGCGGCATGTTGGATGGATTTTGGTGGCTATGACGAGGGTGGAAAATGGGAAAAATGAAAAAGTGAAAAAGTCATGAAAGGAACTCACAAGTTCAATTATGATAAAGTAAAAGATGGACATGCATATGTTTCGTTGAAGTTTCATTGATGCTTTGATTAAGTAAAATGTGTTATCTACGTGTACTGTCATATTGCCATGCATACATACAATATCTGCTGCATTCATAACATGAAGACACATGCTAAAAGAAACCCACTTCGGATAATAGGCTTTGAGAAATTAAAATTGAACCTATACATGAACACCCCTTTTTATAACGAAACCGAAGTGGTTGGGGGTGACGACGATGACACTTGTGTTAGAGTCGGAAGCCCTGAGAATCTTATATAGATTTCTCATCCCTTTTCCTTTTTTTCGTGTCGTCTCCAGAGGCGAGTGATGCAGATGTTCGTGATCCTTTGTAAGGCGCAAGTTTAGGAACCACGCTACCCATCTATGAGGTCAAGGAAAGCGCGAAGATTAGTCTAGAAAAGTTATAGTAATGTTTAACGTTGGGTTCGTGTACATTCATTTTTTGTTATGTTTAGTATCTTGAGATGTCCTCATGTTCGAAGGGCATCGTCGTTATGATGTGACTATGATATGTTAATATAAATTATGGTGTGACTATTCCATGACTTGTTTCTATTTGCTATGATAATGTGTATATGTTGGCTATATCATGTGTGTATTAATCGTTATGTATGCGCACGCGCGGCTCGCATTTTAAATCTTAAATTCAAAAAGAAAAATTTAGTTATATTTTATTACCCGTATTTTAAATAAAGATAAGTCAAGCTCTGAAACAAAAGGCGTAACGTTAATAACTAGCCAAATGCGACTTTAGCGTGTGAGGTGAAAGTTAGGATGTTACATGTTGATGCATTTATCTAATTATGTGAGATGTGTTATTTATACTATTAGGTATTGCCATGCATACATGAAATATCTGTTGCATTCATGTCATTAAGACCCATGCTAAAAGACACCCACTTCGGATAATAGGATTTGAGAAACTTAAAATTGAACCTTATGCATGCACACCTCTTTCATAATAAAACTGAAGTGGTTAGGACGATGACGATGACACTTGTGTTAAGTCGGGAGCCTTTGAGAATTTTGAATAAGTTTCTCACCCCCTTTCCTTTTTTTTCGTGTCGTCTCCAGGGAATAATGCGGATTGTTCGTGATCTTCTCGAGGCGCGGGTGTAAGAATCACCTTATCTAGTCAAATCAGAGGTTGTAGCAGAAGCGTGAAGACTAGTCTAACCTTGTTAAAGTCATGTTTTGCGTTAGTTAAACTTGCTTGATGTATTTAGTATCTTAAGGTGTCCTTATATTTAGAAGGACATCGCTATTAAGTTATGATTATGATATGATACTATAAGTTGTGTTGTGATTACTCTATGGTTTATTTATGATTTCTATGATGACGGGTATATGACTGCTATGTCTTACATATAATAGTCGGTATCTATACACGCGCGGCTCGCATTTTAAGTTTTAAGTCCAAAAGAAAAAAAAATTGGTCATATTTTCCTTACTCGTATTTTAAAAGATAAACTCAAGATCTGAAATAAAAGCGTGACAACTAATGACTAACCAAAATGCAAATCGAGCGTATTAGGTTAAAAGTTAGGGTGTTACAGGTAGACATATATACGAGCTTATAGAGAACTTTTTCTTGTATTTGTATTTATACTTAATGGATATTTTGTTTACTTTTATATGTTTCTGATAGAATTATGACTTAGTTACTACGTGTTTTACCCGATCTTGCTATAAATGTTTAAGAAAGGTACACAAATTTATAAGTAACAACTCTCGAGTCTAATGTCATGACTTAAGAATAAGGTTATACTTAGGAGGATGTTTCACTTTCTTAGGCCGAGTTTTTAGCAAAGCACTAGTCCCATGAGGCACTCTGCCTTCTGGCCGAAAACCCTGTCCTATCACCAAATGTCCTTGGCACTCATCGCTTGACCTATTACTAAAACAAAGAGAACTTAATTGGCCATCTCATTAAACCTGGTGTAACACCCTAATATTTAACCCAACACGGAGGACATATTAAGATTAATTATTAGTTATTACTTTCCTTTGAAACTCGTTTGTAAAATTACTTAGCGGAAAATATGGGTAATTTTTTTTTGAAATGGAATATGTATAGTAAATGCGAGCCATCACGTACAATATAAGCGAAACGCAAGCAGCAAAGGAAATAAATCATGCAATATAAAGCAAGTAAGAACGCCTAAATCATAGAAACAACCATCATAATATTAAGTCTCATAGTTTAGTACATTAACATAAACATAAAAAGCATAAAGTCATACCCATATAAGTGGGCAAAGCTTGCAATACAGGATAAGAAAATACAAGAAACATAAATAGCGAATACATGGAAAGCCCCAAAAGATCGATCCCAAGCCATGGCTACTCCCTCCCTCAAGCTACGAATGACGCTCCTCCTCGTCCTTCGATGGTACATACCCAATGAATTGTGCGAGCTCCTCGGTACGTGCAAACGGAAAGGTGGACGACATGACCTCTTCGACATGGGCGCATCTCCGGTGCCGAGCTAGCCTCCGCGTGTGCTCCTCGCGCCCTCCGATGTCCATGGGAGGTAGGGCAGATCCTCCGAAAGGGGTGAGTAGGGGAATCCTCCGACGGGTCGTCTCAGAATGCCTCGGGCGACGTACTCAGGATAGCCATGCACCTGAAGATGAAGGTCGGGCACGACGTTCGCCCGTCACGGGGTCGCGTCCTCTCGAAGATCAAATCATCGCCGTAGGGAAAGGTCGGAGCAAAGAAGCTGAAGGGGAATGCAAATGGGCGTCCCATGTATGCAAAAATATGCACGGCACAACGACCCTCGAAATGATAGGACTTGATCTGGATCGTAGTGCACCTCCCACATGGGCGTATCAACAAAAATCACGAATGACACCATCGGAATATGAAGACGTAACGGAAAGAAGAATGAGGGGTGAGAATCTTGCTAAAGAATCTCAGGAGGGAATCTTCTATCCAAGTGTCATCGTTTACGTTCCCAGGAACCTTGGGTTTATTATAAAAGTTTATACATGCAAAGGTTCATTATGAGGTTTTCGTAAAAGCAATTATCCAAGGTCCGTGTCTTTTATGATGAATCTTAATGTATGTATGCAGTATACAGAACATGAATGCATGACAATACTTTATGCAACAAACCAAATAAAACATCTCATCAATAACCAATTCTCATATAAGTGGCATGTACTTTCTCATCATCAACTTCTCTCTTTCATAAACAAAGTGCTTCACATCTTTTCTCATTTCTCAAACTTGTGACATCATGGTATGTAAAAATAGTAATCGACCCCTGATACTAGGCTATGAGCTCATACCTTAACTAGCCGTCACTAGTTCTTACTTATCCTCTTGATAAGTGAATCATAATCATAAAAATAATAACCCGACTCCCAGAATACGAGCAGGGACCTAAGGAATCACCCATCATGGGACTTTCCTTCTTCGAAATGCATCAACTGGTTAAGACCAGTGACTTGTCGCTTGGCAAGCTAATGTCGATGCCCTCACGTTTACCTTCTCTTACCGTAGCAGGAGAAGTACGTCTGTCCGAAATGCATCATTGTTAAGACCAGTGACATTGTCCGCTTCGAATGGCTCTACGACCATACCCCCCACGTTTCCTTTCTCCTTACCGTAGGGAGAAATGCGTCTCGGCATGTCACATATAAATCATTCTTTTCAAAACTTTTCTCAAGTCCCTCAAATTTGATGGAAAGTCGGCAACATAACGTCATCACTCGAATTTCCTCAAATTTGAGTCATGCCACATAACCCAAATCATACATGTTGTTCTCATGAAATTTCGTAATCAAATCAACCTTTTAAACATAGGAGCATACCCTCCTAACTCATTCATATTTCATATTCTCATGCATCTTAAGCATAGCATACCGCATCATCACAACAACATGTCACAATATGTAACGCCCGGGACGAGGCAGAGAGTGATCGCTGTGCGAGAAGACACGACAAGGAGCGGCTCCCGCTTCCAAGTGGAGGGGTATATGAATGAATCGATTACACACCTAAATGAGAGGATCTAGTCTGTATAGGTATGGGACTATACAATTAAGGATGGCTTATATAAATTGATTAGTACTACCTATGCCATAAAGATGCATCTTTCTTTTCGGTAGCCCATCACGAAAGAACTCCACAGTTAAGCGTGCTTGACTTGGAATAATTTTGGGATGCGTGACCTCCTAGGAAGTTTTTCCTAAGCGTGTGAGTGAAGACAAAGCGTATCTGAAAAGACCCGTGTTGGTTTGTGGGGACTTCAATCCATAAAGCAGGGGGATGTTACAAATAGTATTAGGGCCTACACCTCTCCCAGGACGTGTGGTTCGGGAACGAACCAAGCGGAAGCTAGTGGGCATGTAATGCCCGGGACGAGGTAGGGAGTGATCGCGATGCGAGAAGGCACGACAAGGAGCGGCTCCGCCTCCAAGAGGGGTACATGAATGAACCGATTACACACCCGAATGAGAGGATCCTGAGTCTATATAGGTATGGGACTATACAGTTAGGGATGACTTATATGAATTGATTGGTACTACCTATGCCACAAAGATGCATTTTTCTTTTCGGTAGCCCATCACGAAAGAACTCCATAGTTAAGCGTGCTTGACTTGGAGTAATTTTGGGATGGGTGACCTCCTGGAAGTTTTCCCGGAAGCGTGTGAGTGAGGACAAAGCGCGTTGAAAAGACCATGTTGGTTTGTGGACAGTGTCCAATCCATAAAACAGGAGGGGATGTTACACAATACATATATAGTCTTATGTTCATGGCATTAACATATTCATATCATCACGAGTATACCCACTTGGTCTCATTCTCACATCACACCTTCTATCTCATTGTGTCTTATGCTTTGGCCCTTACCGGCTTTGAACTTGTGTTCCAATTATCCTAACCTTTATTATGGATCCTTATAACACCTAAGGGATCATTACCTATAATTTCCTCTAATGTTTATACTTTATAACATAACCAAACAACTCTACATCTTTTGGGCAGAATTTTTATCATATGATTACGGGTCCTGAATCTTCTTTGACCCTTTGTAAGTTTCATCTTCACCTAACGCTCTATAATCAATTCCTAAACCAATTATGAGGGATTCCTACACATATCCACTAATTATAAACCATTTTCTTAAGTCCATTTATGCTGGAGTAGAATTTACAATTTGTGCATCTAAGTGTTCTAGAATTCACATTTTAAGTCCTTTTTAGTTACTTGTTCTTTACTAACTTCCCTAAATCGATCCTTGCTTCACTCAAACATAAAACAAAATTTAAACAGTGGCCAAGTGCACAAGGTAGAACCAAAACATAAGCATCAAATAATCACATAATCTCATGATTTAAATGCATATAAGTTGCTAGTTTCTCTTAGAATCATTTTAGGAACTCAAAACTCTTTTAGAAACCAATTAATCTCATTGAAATCACATAAATGTGTTCTAGGTCAGTAGCTAAATTATTTAACTCAAGAAATAGATTCAAAACATAAAACATTGTTCATAATGTTCTTTAAATACACCTAAGCTTAGAAAAATTCCAAGACTTAGACTATGGGTACTTATGATTAGATGAACTCATCTCAAGTCCACCATCAACATCACAAGGCCGAAATGGCATTCTTGAAATGTCTCCATTTTCTAAAATTTTATGTAAGATACTTGGGCAAGTCTTTGAGCTCTAGGATATTTAAGTGATGGCATAAACTTAAACATGTTATGCACTTGTTTTACTCTTCATTATAAAATAAAGTGAGAGCATAAAATAAATATGAGATGCAACCTCATTATTATCTTTAAAGATTAAGTGATGACTTGAAATATAAACATGAAATGCAAGCTTGGAAACTTAGACATGATAATGCAAGTTTATTTAGTTATTCTTGAGAGCTTAGTAATGGCATCAAAATAAACATGCTATGCAAGGCATAAATATAAACATGAGTGTAACTCATTTTATCTTGACTAGAGCTCTTACAAGACTTTAGAGGAACATTATAACCTTAACCCAATATGTATCTTAACAACATAAAGTGAGCTTTAGAGTTCTTAGCACTAAGTCTTCAAAGAAGCCTTTGGTTTTGAACCTCATCATCAAGCTCAAGAAAATGGATACAAAGCTCAACACTTTGTCTAAACAAACATACTAAGAACTAAGTCATATTCTTTATTTTATTGCTCATGGGCTTCAATCTAGAGTAAAACTCTTAGAACGGCCGACTAACTTTAAGGTTGGCAAGAGTAAGCTTAGAGCTCTTTGAAACCATAGGATTAATTTTCTTAACAAAACTTTTGTGATCTACTTAACATTTTTAACAAACTTTATTCAAACAAAGGAAGAAGAAACCAAAATCTTTAAAGGGAAAAGGAAGAGGAAACCGAAAACATAAACAAGAAAAAGGAAAGAAACCAAAAGCATATATGGTCCAAGACCAAGTTTTTTAAGCTTTAGAGGTTTCTCACATGACAACAACAAAGCCATTATCTTGAAACCTTATCATCAAGCTAAAGTTTTTCTCATGAAAAGGCTTCATGGCCGAAAAAGAAAAAGAAGAGAAAAAGAGTTTTGAACCAAGAGAAAACTAGAACTTTCTCAAAGAAAACAAGTAAAAACTTTGAAACAAAACCCCTACCTAAGGAAGTCTTTGAAAAGGATGAAAGAAAGCTTGATCCTTGAAGAAATGAGAAGACAAAATCTTCTCTTGAAGGTGGATATGGATTCGGCCAAGGGGAGAAGTCAAGGAAGATGAATTTTCCTTGAGTTTGTAAGCTTGGAAATGAAAAGGTTAAGTATTTAAGAGGTGGTTTGAGGTGAGGGTGTAACACCCTCCAAATTACCACATTTACTCGAGTATGGACATAGTAATTAGTAGAGTATTCCTGGCAAGTTTGGATCTATACTAATTGAAATAATCAATGACACGAAATTTCGCAATACATATACTACCATAACGAGATTTACTTATAGGGGCATAAGTCGTGTCACTATATATATACATCATAAGGGCAAGACCAACAAAATGACCCCGAAAAGTACAGGACTCGATGCAAACGAGGCTAATCCCCCTACTTAATACCTAACCTACTCAAACACCCTGCGACAAACACATATGCACATATACAACAGAGCAAAAGAAAACCAAAAGTACATCAGTTGTAGGTAGGTAAGGTCCTAACACTATCCTATGTCTATGTACAATGCATCCGTCTCTAGAGGTCTCTACTCCTCGTGCAGGAAGCCATTGGCCATCTGAGCGATGACCTCTCCTCCATCGGGCACCGGGGTCCTCAAAGGGATCTGAGTCAAATGAGGAGGATGACGAAACGGGTGCGTTGCCCGGCTGATACACGGGTGGAGCGAGGGGAATCTCAAACACTACAGGATGGGCCATGTGAAGGGGCACACCGTCATAGGGGAAAGCGGGGTCGAAGTCCGCGGCAAAGACTGAAGTACTGAAGGAGCGATCAAAGAACATATAGATCCGAACTGGAATAACCAACGGCGTACATGCAGTCCAATGCCGTCATATTGCCACACCAATTGTGGCGAATCACAGAAAAACACTAGGGACGGCATCTGCAAATTGAACAATATAATACATACAACTAGGGGTGAGAATAATATAAAATTCTCAGGAGGGTAATTTCCCCCATATACAATATACAGAGGGATAAGCAATTCATGCATATACAATATTCATATAAACACCATAGAAATCTTGAAAACCCGTAGGCCGGGAACTAAGGATAGTATCACAATAATCAATCGAGTAATAATATGCATAATCAGAAACTCCATTTCTCATGTCTTTCTCAATTTTCTCAACATAGGGAAGGCTTATTCTCAGAGAGAATACATTTACAATTCACAATTTCACAGAGGACCATAGACTGCTAGGACATGAGCTCATTCCTATTCGATCATCGAACTTCATTTTTTTCCATTTCCGGATCACTCAGAGGTCTATGCCTAGCCGACACGTCTATCGACTCACAACTTTTCTAGGGAAGTCCTTCTTTTTGCCTTCCCTCTCAATTCTTTCTAAGCCTTGTTTCTGTTTTCCCCATATGTCTCAAACATACACAGGAAGATATGCACATACTATCATAGAATTTCAGCCATTTCCACATCTCATTATCCTGGCAGAATTGAAGTTCTAGGCACAACAATTTGTTACCATACCAAACAACCATTCCACCCTTAAGGAAAATTTCACATGACACTTCAATGTGTCTAAAACAACCTGTAAAAATTTCAGGGCAATCAGAGTTATATAACTACTTCAATAAAATAGGCAAATCTGGTGGTCAGAAGTCACAAATTCATGGTCCAGACTTGTGTTCTCAGAATATTTAACCCTAGAATTAGATGGAATCAAGGTACAAGAAAATTCACAGAGGTATTTCAACATGTTATTAGTCTTGTGTAAAAATTTCAGGAGCTATCTCAATCAATTGCTATGATTAAAAATTCGGGCAAGTTTGTTACTTCAGTCTCAACAATTTAGACAGGAAGTTACAACTCGGTTCCTAATTTTTTTGAGGCATCAAAACTTAGAATTAACCCCTAAGAAAATTCGTGTGTTTAGTCTAAGAGGTTAAATACAACATATAATTTTCATGGTTCATGAAACCACCCACAAAATTTCCAGAAAATTCGTGAAAAATTCTGATTACAGAACAGAAATAGTCCAGCAACCTAGTTCCAATTTCACTTGAGAGAAAACCCATTTTAAAACCATCCAAACACAACACAAAAATTCATACATCAATATCAATATGTTAACCATCAGTATCATCAAAATTTTCAGAATTAGGGCAAGCCAAAACAGAATTGAAAAATTCCACAAGAAAGGCAGCAGAAACCCTACTCTTGAAGGTTCAGGAGTCTATCTCTAGCTTGCTTCAAGGTGGGATTTCTTCACCACCAAAACTCCACACACAACCTCAAACCCTCCTCTGATCACTGATGGATGTGCAAGAAGGATGGGGTTCTTGAAATTTCAATCGGTTATAATTGTAGAGGTGGAAGTGTAGATCAATTTTTGTGAAGGAAGATTTGGGTTTTGATGATTCTAAGCTAGGGTTTTTGTGAGATGAACACAAGGTGAAGCTCTTGGCTATGGAGGACTTCCAAGCTCTGATTTCTCCTTGAAATGGCCGAATGAGGATGGCTTTTGGGAGGAAGGTGGGTGACTAGGCTTGTATTAAATACAAGACAAGATATTTGTAAAAGAAATCATGATGGATTTGGTGACTAGGCTATGATGGATGGCTAGGATTTGATCTTGGATTCCAAGATTAAATCCTAGCCTTCCACTTGTCTTAATTTGGGGATATTATTTAGTTGTAGTGATGGAAATGTCTTTCTGTGTTAAAAACCATACACCAAAATCTTACCGAACGGGTAAACACCGTACCCGATCTCACCGATATTACCCGAAATTTAATTCTAGGTATAAAATTATCGTTCCCACACATTCCTAATCTTATTCTCATATTTTCTTAACTTCGGGACTCTGTCCTAAATCCCAGTTTGTTCCGGAGGCCGCGGCCCGCCAAGGACTATTCACTTTTTTTTGTACTCCCTCATGGAGTCATTCTCATCACAACTGTTCCTGCCAGAATTCTAATATTCCTATTAAGTTTTCCTCAATTAATATCTAAAGAAAACTAGGATGTTACATTACCACCCACCTAAGTAAAAAATTTTGCCCTCAAAATTTCGTACCTGGAAACAATTTCTGATAGTTCTCTTCATAGTTGACTCTAACTCCCATGTGAATTCTTCATTTCCTGGCCCACCCCAAGCTACTTTGACTAGTTGCACTGCTTTATTCCTTAGTTGCTTGATCTCTCTATCCACGATTTAGCGGGAGCACTTGAAACGTCAAGTCATCCCGTAACTGGATAGATTCGGGTTCAATGATATGGGTGGAGTCTAGGTGGTACATTCTAAGTTGAGATATATGAAAGACATCATGGAGATTGGATAAAGACTGGGTAGGGCTATTTGATAAGCAGCGACCCAATTCGTCGAAGAATTTGAAAAGGACCTATAAACCTAGGTGACAACTTTTTGACCTTCAAGACTCTCCTCCGCCGTAGTGGGTGTGACCTTCAGGAACACATGCTCTCCCTCTTTAAACTCTAAAGGCTTCCTTCGTTTATCATAACTCTTTTGACGACTCTGCAGTAAGGATTTTATCCTTAATCTTCTGGATTTGTTCCGTCGTCTGATTAACTAGATCCGGAACAATCTTGCTTCTCCTAAATCGTACCAACACAATGGGGACTGACATTTCCTTCCATACAAGGCTTCGTATGGGGCCATGCCAATACTAGCATGATAGCTGTTATTATAAGCAAACTCCACAAGGAAGTACTTTATCCCAACTCCCTTTCTGCTCAATCACGCATGCCCTCAGCATATCTTCCAAAGTCTGTATGGTGCAGCTGCCCATCCGTTTGGGGGTGATAAGCCGTACTCAACAGCTTGGTTCCAAAGGCCCGTTGGAAGCTCCCAGAACCTTGAAGTAAAACGGGGTCCCTATCGGAAACTATTGAAGAAGGAACACCATGTAGCCTTACTATCTCTTGGATATACAAGGAAGCTAACCTATCCAAAGGATAATTAGCTTTGATGGGTAAGAAGTGAGCAGACTTGGTCAGCCTATCCACTATGACCCATATAGCGTCATAGCCTGAAGACGTCCTCGGTAAACCCATTACGAAATCCATGGAGATACTTTCCCACTTCCATTCTAGGATTTCTAAGGGTGTAAGGTTCCAGCTGGCTTCAAGTGTTCTATTTTGACTCTTTGACAAGTTAAACACTTGCGAACAAACTCCGCTATATCCTCTTCATCCCAGGCCACCAAAACATTCTCTTGAGATCTGCATACATCTTACTAGTCCCAGGGTGTATGGTGAATTCACCTTTGTGTGCCTCCTTCAAAATCTCATTCCTGAGACCACTTGCAGGTACACAGACCCTCCTTATACCTCCATATACCTCGCTTGTCTAGGGCAAAATGATAACTTTGCACTAAAACTGCTCTGCCAACTAAACATCAAATACCACTCATAAACATCATTCCAAACTTCCTGAAAAGTTCCGAGCTCAAACAGCACCTTTACCCGTGTAAAACGCTACATGGGTATTTTGGTCATTTTGAGCCAAAGTTAAAACGAGATTTTCACCTCCGATATCAAACATAACAAATATAATCCCCTTCAAACATTGAGTTTACCCATTCGGTATTGCCGGTCGGCTTTCCTTTAATTCAGGAAAAATGACCTCAGGGCATTTTGGTCATTTGTACTAAACAAAATTGGGCGTTACACTAGGTGTAACGCCCGAATTTTACTATCGTTAGAAATTACCGAATTACTCTAGGTAATTCTTACATAAAATTTGAGACCAAACAATCCTTAATAAAGGAATATAACGTTAGAAGAGAATTTAGGAGCAATTCGTGCAAGTATTGCAAACCTTTTAAAATGAAAAAAATGCCCCGAGGTTATTTTACTCAAAAAATGAGGATCGTGGGCCCCACCCGTCCTCAAGGGGATGTTTTGATAATAATAAGGGATTGTTTGTGTTATGTGTGTTAATAAAGGAGAAGAATCATAATTTTGAGCTCTGACGCGCGAATGACCAAAACGCCCATGCGGCTTTTAACCCGATTGCATGCCGACTAAGCCCGAACCTCACTAAAATGTTTTAAAAGGTGTTTTTAAGCCATGATTAATCATTGGTTAAGCTCGGGTGGTCTCGGGCAATTTTTAAGTAAAATGACCGTTTTGCCCCTATCTTTGTGCAGTTTTACAAATTTTGAGATTTTTGATTCGTGTAAGAAACCTAAGCAATATTAGGCTCAAATTAAAGCTTATTAAATTCTAATTATTAATCTAGAGTCAAAATTATTTATTTAAATTGATTAGAACCTAAAATTGCTTTAAAACACTCAAATTGCTTACTAATTCATCTAAGCCCTTAACCGTAAATTCTCTAAATTGCATGAATACCTTGCCTACACCTAAATAATATATGGAACACACAAAACCCTCTTCCATGAGGCTGTAATGCACGAAATAATTCAGCCATAATCATTAGAATTATTGCAAGATAATGCACTAAAACAAAATCCAAAAAATTCCCTAAAACATGGCATAAAACATGCCTTAAACAAGAAATGATTTTCCTTCCTTTGTTCCCCATGAAAATCCGAAAATTATGCCTCCTCCTCTTGTCATACATGAGCTTGAATTCCTCTATAAATATGCTTACTTGAGGAGCCTTGGAAGCCTTGCTCATAACTTACACAAATTCTAGTTTTAGGAGCACCAAAAGCTTTCTTTCTTCCTCCTCCTTGGCCGAAATTTCTGCTCCATTTTCAAGATTTTCTTTCATTTCACTCAAGGAAACCAAGTCTATTCCTTTCCTTCAAATCAAATTAGGTAGGGAGTTGTTTTTAAGTTTATTTCTATGCTTTGCTAAGTGTTGTTCTTGGTTCAAAATGATGATTTCATGGATTTTCTCTAGTTTTTCCATTTGGTTTTCTTCTTCCTTTTCTTTGAACAATTCGGCCATATGGCCTAGGTGGGACTAAGATGATGGCTTGATGATGAGGACCTTGAGGGTGGGTTGTGAATCCATCACAAGTTAGGCCTCTAGCTTGAAAGTTCCACTTGATGCAAAACTTTAAAGAATAATATTTTTATGATGTTTTTATGATCTTGAGTTTAGAACTTGAAAGATGTATTTCTCACTTTGTCTTGCTAAGATATATATATTGGATTGAATTTATATTTCTATAAAGTCTTGAAGGAGCTCTAGTAAAGAAATCAAATGAACTTGCATCCATGTTTAAGTTTATGCCTTGCATAATCATGTTTACTTTCTATGTCATCACTAAAATTTCAAGAATGAATAAATGGACTTGCATACTCATGTTTAAATTTCCAAGTTTGCATTTCATGTTTATATTTCATGTTGTCACTTAATCTCTAAAGATAATAAAGAAGTTGCATCTCATATTTATTTTATGTTCTCACTTTATTTTATAATGGCTAAAAGAATCAACGCATGACATGTTTATTTTTATGTCATCACCTAAAGATCCTAGAGCTCAAAGACTTGCCCAAGTATCACAAGCAAAGAAATAAGATTATTGGAGTTAAAGAATTGATTCTTTAAGAAGTCTTGAGATTGGAGCTTAAAAAGATGTAATAATAATTCTCTTCTCCTTCACCGGTCCAGTGCGGATTACCGCCGCTTCGGTTTCTTAGATTCTCTTCTCCTCCACTGGTCCTATGCGGACTACGCCATTCCGTTTCTTGCATCATGTTTATATTTCAAGCTCTTGCATCATGTTTAATTTTCAAGTCATCACCTTAAATCTTAAAGATAAAGAAATGGATTTGCATATCATGTTTATAATTCCAAGTTATCACCTTATAATGACAAGATTAAAATGAGGTTGCATAGCATGTTTATGATTCTAAGATATCACATAAATCTCTTAAGATCAAGACTTGCTCCTTTTATCTTAAGTGAGAATTTTAATCATGAAGATTCTTTCAAGTTTAGCAAAAAGAATTAGTTTCTAAAAGAAATTTGAGGTCTTGCAAAGACTTTACAAGAAACTAGTATTCCATGTACACTTAAAATGTGATTATGATAGGTTCATGATTCAGCCACTAATCTGAGTTTATTACCAATGTATGATGATGATTTAATATGTTTAAAGTTGTGATTATTATGTTTATTGATGAGGGAACAATTATATGCAAGTTAGAAGAGAAACTAGCTATATAAAACAACGTAAAGCAAGATTTCTAGAACTCTAGATAATGAAATTTATGCAATCTAGAACCTTTAGTGGCCTTAAGAACCAGATTTTATTATGTTTAGATAAGGGAGAATGATTCATAATTGGGTTGGTAATTAATTTTGGCATCGTAGGGAAAGACGGTAACGATAAAGGGTTAAAAACGCAACTTCTAGCACACGTAAAACCTTAAGAATGACTTACTGTCTATGTTGCCCCATATAGTCTAATAATGTTCCTAAGGCTTATAATTAATGGTAATGATGGTAATGAATCCCTTAGATGCATAATTAATTAGTTCAATAATTGAGGTTGCCCGATTCTAGAGTTTCAGTTATTGAGACAGCTTTCGGTAAGAATTGATGATGATGCCTCCTTGATGTTTTAAATGATAAGTCTATGTAGAGATTTGATGCTTATTAAGTATTTGATAATATTAAATGATTTCATGGCTTGCATGTTATAGTTGCTATTACAAACAATGAAATAAAGAAATACCCTTGTTACCTGGAAGAAAGTGTACTTAAAAGTGTAATTTGGAAAGGTTATGGCTAGGAAAGACTTGGTATTTAGGCGTGTCCATTTGTGACCCACCTCTCTTCTGGAATCTCAGATGCATGATTACAATCGGTATATATTATTTCGGCATAAGACTTAAATGAGAAAATGTTATGATGATTATGAATGAAGAATTGTATTATGATATAACATACAAAGATTTAATGGTGAGTTAAACTTATGAGAAAATGATCCTTTGGACCCATCAAACTATAGGTGGTGAAAAGGTGATTCTTGCCCCTAACCTGTTCTCTCAAAAGGGTAGAGTCGGGATTTTAACTTATCAAAAGGGATAAGTATATGCTAGTGACGACTAGTAAGGTATGAGCTCATAACCTAGATTACTCCCAAAAGGGTGGAGTATAGGGTGGCCCAGGAAAATGATGATGAAAGTAACTTTAAGTCACCTAAGGAACTAAGTAACATATTATGTGATTATGATGTTCTTCTATGCATAGTATTTATGAGATGATGATGAGAAATATGATGTTCTTCTACACATAGTATTTATGATATGATGATGAGGAATATAATGTAGTTTATGCATAACTATGTTATTATATGTGAAAGGAAAAGTTCATTATAAACATGACATGCTAAGTTTATGATGCATTATAAGACGCATGATTAAAATCGACGAACCTCGATAAAGTATATTTTCGAACTTAATAAATCAATCTTAGCATGCTCACTATTTCATAATGAAACTCGAGGTTCCTGGGGACGATGATGATGACACAATGCATCATGAGGTGAGTACCCTACTGAGATTCTTTTTATAAGTTTCTCACTCCCTCTATTTTTCTTTCCATCTCGTCTTCAGAAACGAAGGAAGCGTTCGTGAATCACATTGAGGCTTTCACTTGGTAGCTGAACTTGATCCTAGTTTCACTCGTATATTTCAGATATCTATCCCTATCCTTGGAGTGTTATTACTAGGTGCCATTAATGGATGTCCTTCCATCCATATATTATTTATGTTTTGTTTGATTGCCTACACCTAGCCTATTCTTTGGTAGGCAAATATCTATGTGTTATGTAATTATGAATGTTATATGATGGAGCCAATGTGATATGATGTATTTAATTTCTAATATGTCTTTATATTCCGTTAGTCGTTCACGTTATGCAGCTCACGTTTTCAATCATGTTTTTTTTAAAAAATGGCTCGTAATTTCACTAAGTATTTTCAAAGTATGATTAAAGAACTGAAGCAAAGAGTAAAGTCTAGTAATTAATCAGATACAACCTAGGTGTATTAGGTTAATTATTAGTGTTACACTAGCTTGTCACTTTAAATTTAACAGTTGTCACTACAACAACGGTAAAGGCATGCCAATTTGAGCATAACAGGTTGATTATTGAGTTCCACGTAGTCCTCAGACACACCTCTGTCATGACACCTTGCACCAGCTACTCAACGACCAACTGGGGGCTATGTACTAGTTTAGAAATATGGGCCGACACTTCGCCAAAACGAGAGCTAGACACGGGTCCCATCGGACATGTGGTGCTTAGGTCTTTCGTGGATTTGTAATGCCCAATTTTTATTTACTGTCATTAGGAATTACCGAATTCCGTAGGTAAATATTATATAAAATTTGAGACCAAACAATCCTTAATAAAGGAATATAACGTTAGAAGAGAAGTTAGGAGCAATTGTGCAAGTATTGCAAACCAAATTCTGTACGAGTAAAATGACCAAAATGCCCGAGGTTATTTTACTGAAAATGAGGATCGTGGGCCCCACCCGTCCTCAAGGGGATGTTTTGATAATAATAAGGGATTGTTTGTGTTATGTGTGTTAATAGAGGAGAAGAATCATAATTTTGAGCTTTGACGCGTGAAATGACCAAAACGCCCCTCTCGTTTTAACCGAATTTGCGTGCCGATTAGCCGAACCTCACTAAAATGTTTTAAAAGGTGTTTTTAAGCCATGATTAACCATTGGTTAAGCTCGGGTGGTTGGGCAATTTTTAAGTAAAATGACCGTTTTGCCCTGTCTTTGTGGTTTTACAAATTTTGAGATTTTTGATTCGTTTAACGAAACCTAAGCAATATTAGGCTCAAATTAAAGCTTATTAAATTCTAATTATTAATCTAGAGTCAAAATTATTTATTTAAATTGATTAGAACCTAAAATTGCTTTAAAACACTCAAATTGCTTACTAATTCACCTAAGCCCTTAATCGTAAATTCTCTAAATTGCATGAATACCTTGCCTACACCTAAATAATACATGGAACACACAAAACCCTCTTCCATGAGGCTGTAATGCACGAAATAATTCAGCCATAATCATTAGAATTATTACAAGATAATGCACTAAAACAAAATGCCAAAAATTCCCTAAAACATGGCATAAAACATGCCTTAAACAAGGAATGATTTTCCTCCCTTTGTTCCCCATGAAAAATCTGAAAATTATGCCTCCTCCTCTTGTCCATACATGAACTTAAATCCTCTATAAATAGGCATGCTTAAGGAGTCTTAGATGCTTGCTCAAAATTGTACACATTTCTAGTTTTTCCAAAACACCAAAAGCTCTCATTTCCTCCTCCTCTTGGCTGAATTCTTCTTCAAGTTTTCAAGAATATTTTCTTTCATTTCACTCCAAGAAACCAAGTTCTCTTCCTTTCCTTCAAATCAGATTAGGTAGGGAGTTGTTTTTAAGTTTATTTCTATGTTTTGCTAAGTGTTGTTCTTGGTTCAAAATGATGATTTCATGGATTTTCTCTAGTTTTTCCATTTGGTTTTCTTCTTCCTTTTCTTTAACCAATTCGGCCATATGGCCTAGGTGGGACTAAGATGATGGCTTGATGATGAGGACCTTGAAGGTGGGTTGTGAATCCATCACAAGTTAGGCCTCTAAAGCTTGAAAGTTCCACTTGATGCAAAACTTTAAAGAATGATGTTTTTATGATGATTTTATGATCTTGAGTTTAGAATTTGAAAGATGTATTTCTCACTTTGTCTTGTTAAGATATATATATATTGAATTTGTATTTCTATAAAGTCTTGAAGGAGCTCTAGTAAAGAAATCAAATGAACTTGCATCCATGTTTAAGTTTATGCCTTGCATAATCATGTTTACTTTCTATGTCATCACTAAAATTTCAAGAATGAATAAATGGACTTGCATACTCATGTTTAAATTTCCAAGTTTGCATTTCATGTTTATATTTCATGTTGTCACTTAATCTCTAAAGATAATAAAGAAGTTGCATCTCATATTTATTTTATGTTCTCACTTTATTTTATAATGGCTAAAAGAATCAACGCATGACATGTTTATTTTTATGTCATCACCTAAAGATCCTAGAGCTCAAAGACTTGCCCAAGTATCACAAGCAAAGAAATAAGATTATTGGAGTTAAAGAATTGATTCTTTAAGAAGTCTTGAGATTGGAGCTTAAAAAGATGTAATAATAATTCTCTTCTCCCTTCAGGTCCAGTGCGCGCTTTTAGCTTTCTTCTCCTCCGGTCCTATGCGAACTACCGCCGCTTCAGTTTCTTGCATCATGTTTATATTTCAAGCTCTTGCATCATGTTTAATTTTCAAGTCATCACCTTAAATCTTAAAGATAAAGAAATGGATTTGCATATCATGTTTATAATTTCAAGTTATCACCTTATAATGACAAGATTAAAATGAGGTTGCATAGCATGTTTATGATTCTAAGATATCACATAAATCTCTTAAGATCAAGACTTGCTCCTTTTATCTTAAGTAAGAATTTTAATCATGAAGATTCTTTCAAGTTTAGCAAAAAGAATTAGTTTCTAAAAGAGTTTTAAGGCTTTGCAAAGATTTTACAAGAAACTAGTATTCTATGTACACTTGAAATGTGATTTTATGAGATTCATGATTCAACCACTGATCTGAGTTTATTACTAATGTATGATGATGATTTAATATGTTTAGAGTTGTGATTATTATGTTTATTGATGAGGAAACAATTCTATGCAAGTTAGAAGAGAAACTAGCTATATATAAAACAACGTAAAGCTTGAATTTAGCTAGTCTTTGATCTCTTTAAGTTTAGCCACTGCCAAATCTGTTTTAGTATGATATAATTCTGTTTAAGATTGGTTAAGCCATGAAAAATTTGGTAACAATTAGTGTAGGATTGATCCAAACACTAAAAATGAAACTAGTAACTAGAAAAAAAACCATAAAAGCAAGATTTCTAGAACTTTAGAGAATGAAATTTATGTATTCCCAGAGCCTTTAGTGATCTTAAGAACCAGATTTTATCATGTTTAGATAAGGGAGAATGATTCATAATTGGTTTAGTAATTAATTTTAGCATCATAAGGAAAGACGGTAATGAGAAAGGGTTAAAAATGCAACTTCTAGCACACCGTAAACCTTAAGAACAACTTACTGTCTATGCTGCCCATATTGTCTAATAACGTTCTTAGGACTTATAATTGATGGTAATAAGTCCCCTAGATGCATAATTAATCAGTTCAATAATTAAGGTTGCCCGATTCTAGAGTTTCGGTTGTTTAAGACGGTTTTCGATAAGGATTTATGATGATGCCTCTTTGATGTTTTAAGTGATAAGTCTATAAAGTGATTTGATGCTTATTAAGTATTTGATGCCATTGAATGATTCCTAGCTTGCATGTTATAGTTGCTGTTGCAAACAATGAAAATGCTTATGTATGAAATAAAGAAATAATCTCTGTTATTTAAAAAAATTACCTTTGTTGCTAGAAGAAAGTGTACTGCCTAAAAGTGTAATTTGGAAAGATTCTGGATAGGAAAGACTTGGTATTTAAGCGTGTCCATTTGTGACCCACCTCTCTTTCCTCTCCAGATGCATGATTAGTTGGTATATATATTATTCCAGAATAAGACTATAAACGAGAAAATGTTATGAATGATTATGAATTGAGAATTGTATTATAATATAACATGCAAAGACTTAATGGTGACTTAAATTTATGAGGAAATGATCCTTTGGACCCATCAGACTATAGGTGATGAAAAGGTGATTCTTGCCCCTAAACCGTTCTCTCAAAAGGGTAGAGTTGGGATTTTAACTTATCAAAAGGGATAAGCATATGCTAGTGACGACTAGTAAGGTATGAGCTCATAACCTAGATTACTCCTAAAAGGGTGGAGTATAGGGCGGCCCCAAGGAAAATAATGATGATGATAAGATTTTAAGTCACCTAAAACACGAAAGAAATGAAATATGATGTTCTTCTATGCATGTTATTATGATATGATGATGAGGAATATGATGCGCTGATAAAAGGAAAAGTTCATTATAAATATGACATGCTAAGTTTATGATGCATTATAAGACGCATGATTTAAAAATTGACGAACCTCGGAAAGTACTTCTGAACCTAATAATGAATCTTAGCATGCTCACTATTTTATAATAACCCCGAGGTTCCTGAAGACTTGATGATGACACTATAGAAAAATCCCTCCTAAGAATTCTTTAGCAAGATTCTCACTCCCTTTCTTTATTTCCGTCATTGTCTTCAGATACGATGGTGACATTCGTCCTATATGTTGATACCCCTACATGGGAATTTCACTACGACCTGGAGCATCGTTCATATCACTTTGAAGGGAGGTGCGCGGTTCGTGTTTTTGTTTTCGTAGGACGTCCATTTGCACACCCCGTTCCTAGTTATCATTTTTCCGTCTTCTCAGTATGGTGACGAAATGGTTATTGAGCACGCCCGCCCACATGATGAAAGGATGCTACGTACTTACTCCACCTCATCTGTGTCCATGTTATTCCATTATGTCCCTCAAACGAGGTATTCTGAAATCCATCAGAGGATACCCCTACTCATGTATATTCGGAGCTCGCTCTACTCCGCGTGTGAGAGGGTAGTGAGGAAACTGGTGCAGCCAAGATTGGCACGAAGACCATCTATGCGTCCTACCCCAGGACATCTCGTGTGCCCCTTCTAAAGGAATTCGTAGTAGATAGGATATATTCCACCATTTAAGGGCGTGGGTAGAAAGTTCTTAATAGATTTGAGCGTGATCATATACCCTAGTTTTAGGATAGCTCTCTTCGGCATTTAAGGTTATTTACTTTAAGTGCATATGTTGTCTTATGTATTATAGTTTGATGTATTTGTTTAAGAGGGGAATGTATGAGTGAGGTTATTATGTATATGTATTATGGTGTGCTTATGGATCCTGTATGATGGAGCCAATACATTATGATGTGATATTTGTAAATTCCTATGTGTCTTTTAAATCTTGCTAAATTATTCACGTTAAGCGCTCACGTTTTTCAATTATGTTTTAAAAATGGCTCGTAATTTCACTAAGTATTTTCAAAGCATGATTAAGAACTGAAGCAAAGAGTAAAATCTAGGAATTAATTAGATACTTAGGTGTATTGGGTTAATTATTATGGTGTTAATTACCAAATTTAGTCGAGGATCTCTTAAATCTTATGCATGATATATTTATATTCTCATTATCTTCTATTATTAATTGTATTCAGTTATAATAGTTATAATTGTGGAAGCGATAGTAATCCTTTAAATCACATGAAGAACATGCTTGCACATTCAAGATATTATTCGTGTTTTGATCAATTTTATTAAAACATTTAAAAAAAAATTAGTTTTGCGAGCCCGTGCAACGGGTTTCCGACTAGTTTATAATAATTTTAGATTTATTCTATAATAGTTCCGAAGGGAGCACCGTTGCTCCAGAACACAAGGGGCACCCCAAACGTTACGGGAACAAGCAGCAGAGGGGTGGGAGCAAAGAAGAGCATACATGGATCTTCTGTGCGACGCATATTCCAATTCCTCAGATGATGAAGAACAACCGGAACAGCAACAACCACCACCACCACCACCCCCCAAACGTCAGAGGCTCTCACTATCTTCATTGAACCCACCAAAACCCTATCTTCCTGCAACTCCTTCTACTTCACCTTCTCCTTCTTCACTTTCCAACCTCCAAACACAAGCTCCCTTTCCCATTCCTGGAAGTTACGTTTCCAAGCGACAACGTGCACTTCTGGGTTCTCTCCCCTCTCTTCCTGACCCTGTCCACACCCCCTCCCCGGTTCAATCTTCATCTACACTCTCTGGTACTATTCTTTTCCCCTTAACCCCATTACTTGTTTTTGCCCCTTTTCTGTTTTCTTGTTATTCTATTCATTATGTTCTAATTCAAGTTTTGTTGTGTTAATTGGGTTGCATTGTGTTGATGTGATTGCTATATTTTATGTGCTAGACCAATATTATACTTTACCGTCTCTATAAAAACTTTGCGGTATTTGAGAGACTCTGGGGGGTTGGTGATCCTTTGTGTTTTCTCTCTGTTATTATGTTTGTGTAAATGAGGTAAGAGTGCGTTTTAAAAGGGTGAAGAAAAGAGAAACATAAGTTGTCATGTCATCATTTGCCCATTAGAATAATGCTTCTTTCACAGCACTTGGGAAGACGTTAGACGCACTGTGTGTAAATATGTGTTACATTATTTGGATCCTTGAGTTAGTGTGGGAAAGAGAATGATTTTTTCTGAAGGAGGTGGAATTTAAATGGTTAGGGTTTTAAATAGCTGTTCTATCTTTCTCGTGATTTTTATATGCATTCCTTTATATAATCTCTTGTATGTTCATCCCACTCAATTTTTCTCCACAAGTATTTAGTTGGGGTATTTAGGAGAACTAAATAATTGGAAAATGAGTAGTTTACTGTAGTAAAGAGACTGCAAGAACTGCTGCCTCAAAATGGTTTTCGTTGGCATGGCTGTTATCCCTGTTCAATGTCCACCTCCCTGTTTAATTTCCTCCACTGCTATTTAGTGATGAAGGTCCATAGAAGCGCAGCAGCTAAATTTTGAAGCATTAGAATTACAAAATCTTCTAATATGAGTCTTGGATGAGTGATGAGCTTGCATCATTTGTAATTTCGTTTTTTCCTCTAACACTGACTTTTTCTTGTTGGTAGTTTCTTCTGTCATAGATGTGCTGGATTGTTTGATGCTTATATTTGTTGACATGATTTTATTTGAACTTTTTACCAGGGTTAGAGACAACTCCTCTGACCTTATTCTTCTTGTTCTTGTTCATAATCATAGGAAGTATCTCAGACGATGATATACCACATGGCATTTTATCATTGTTGAAAAATAAAGCAAAGTGTCATCGAAGTGTGAGCTCGATGCCTGGAAAGCTATCTATAGGTCTATATGGGCATACAAAAGCTGTCAATGCTATACATTGGTCATCAACTCATGGTAAGTTCTCTTTTATGGCTTGATACGTGATATATACTTTTAGTAAGGAATAATTTTCTTAAATTGTTTCTTAGTGATGGAAGTATTGTTTATCATTTTAATTTATAAAGCATGTACTATTTATTCACAGCTTGATTAAATTTAAAATCAAAGTATCGAAAAGTGTTGTCAGCCCCACACACACATGCATGGAGGAAGAAAGAGATAGAGAATAATGGTATGTTTGTGTTTGGGTTTTGGAGGGAAAAAAGTAGAAGGAAGAACTTGTAGTGTAAGATTTTAAAATTTTACACTACAAACCCTTCCTTCCCCTCCCTTTCTCTCCAAAATCCGAACTCACAAACATACCCTTCCTCCCTTTTCCCTTCAAAATCCAAATTCACAAAATACCCTAAGAGAGTATGCTTTTTTTACATATTACTTTTACAATTTACTGATCTGTTCATTAGAGTTAGCTTACAGCTCATCTCCTTGCATCCGCTGGAATGGATCATACAATTTGCATATGGAATGTGTGGAGCAGAGATCAAAAGAAGGCATGTGTGCTAAACTTCCATAATGCTGCAGTGAAAGATGTGAAATGGTCTCAGCAAGGGCTCTTTCTACTTTCTTGTGGGTATGATTGCACATCAAGATTGATTGATGTTGAAAAGGGATTGGAGACTCAGGTCTTCAAAGAAGATCAAGTTGTTGGAGCTATAAAGTTCCATCCAGACAATTCAAATATTTTCCTTTTTGGGGATCCAAGGGCCATATCAAACTATGGGATATTAGAATAGGAAAAGTAGTGCATGACTATAATCAAAATTTAGGTCCAATTCTGGATGTTGAGTTTACAATGAACGGAAAGCAATTCATTTCTTCTAGTGATGTATCTGGGACCAATGTTAGTGAGAATTCCATTATTGTTTGGGATTTGTCAAGAGAGGTTCCATTGTCTAATCAGGTGAGAGAATTGTATACTATTTTTAACTTTAATATATTTTTATTGTTAAATCTTCTACCAAATTGCTATGGATCAATGTCATTCGAAATGGAGCATAATTAATTGATACAACTAGCCTAGAAATAGTCATAGCTTACATGCTCGAGTAGCAGCCATTCAAATGGTATTGCATTTTGTAGTTTGGATGTTGGTAAGGAAGTGGAAGGAAGGGGAGGGGAAACATTGTTAAGACATGAATGTTTGGTCGAGTGTATGCTAGGAGAAATAAGGGAAAAGGACCATGTGCTAGGTGAGCCCAAGTGTAACCGATAACTAGTTAGTACGTCATTATGGGAATTAGTTAGACTATAAAAGAAAGAGGTCTAGCTGGTTAGTCCTTGTCTTGACATTTTGTTGTAATTGAGCGGGTTGAGGACTATTGTGGTTCCTCGAAGAGAGAGACCTAACTTGTACCATTCTTAGGGTTCTAGACACATTGTCTCGAACTCATAATAATAAACAAAGATTTCATTCATTTTCTTCTTTGATTCTAGTATTTAACACGGCATCAAAGCTTTGTTGATCCAGGGAGAGCTTCCATTGTTGGTACCTGAGTGGAGAAGAAATTGGATCATTTGGAGACATCCATTCAATTGGTAGAAAAGCAAATGCAGGAGGACTAGGCCAGAGTGACCTCATTCATAATTTCCATCGCATCCATCACAAAGATGTTGCGACAGATGAAAGGACGCTTGGATGTCTCAGAAGAATCAGGGGGAAACCACCACGAGCGTTTGCAAGAGGAGGTCAATGCGAACTTCGACGACTTGGGTGGAAGTTGGAGATCCCAATCTTATTGGTAGAGGATGCGTATACTTGGGTGGATCACTTGGATATGTGGAGTGCCTGAGGATTAGTTATTGACCAAGGTAGCCATGAAAGGGCTGGTGGGAGGATATAGCGATCCTATAGACATAGACCACATTCAAGAACGTGGTGGTGAGGAGATTTCAACCAAGAGTTAGTGCACAATCCTTTCAAGTTGTTGCTAGGCATGCGCAAAGAAGGGACGAGCCTTCGCGAGATCACGGAACGTCGTGTTTGTTGGGGCTTTTCCTCAATGGGTTGAAGGACGAGGTAAGAGCCAAACTCAAACTCCAATCATTTCATACCTTGGAGGAATTAATGGATTTGACCAGGATGGTTGAGAATCGTAATCTGATGCTGCAAAAAGCGAGGGAAATACCTACAATCATTACAATCTAGGTTCGGTGAGTGGTAGGGTTTTCAGCGGGGTTCATGTAGTTGGTGAAAGGCAGGTGTCAAGTATGGAAGAGGATAAAGGAGGTGGAACAGGCAATAAAGGGAGGGGATTTAGGCAATTATTTGGTAAAGAATACCTTGAAAAGAGGTTGAAAGGGTTGTGTTTCTCTTGTGATGTGAGGTTCACCCCTAACCATGTGTGCAAGAATAAGAATTTCAAGTTTATGATTATCAAGGATGAAGTAGGCTTCTGAGAAGGGGACTGGCATGGCGTGGTAGAAGAGTTGAGTAAGGGGGCCTCCCTTGCACCTTGATTTCAAAGGCATGACACTTGATTTCAAAAGCATGAGAAGCCATAAAACTTCACGTTCCATGCACTTATGGGGAGAGGTTGGAGGAGAGGGTGAGGGTGTTGATAGACACAGGTGCATCCCATAATTTCATCTGCCCTTCATTGGTTAAGTGTGTTGGTTTGAAAAACACGACACCCAAGTTCATGGTCCATGTTGGCAATGGGGAGCAAGTGTCCAGGAAAGGGAAGATCAAGGGGTTTTGGTGCAATTTCCAAACCTGAAAACACCCAAGACTTTCTCTATTTGTTTCCTCTCGAGGGCTTGAATTGGTCTTGGGGCTGGAGTGGTTAGATACTTTGGGGTATGCCTAGCCAACTTTAAGAGATCTCAAATCATCATTATGAGAGGGGAGGGTTTTGTTATGCTGGAGACCCAGAGCTATGCTGTGGGGCAGTGGCTTTGCGTTTGGCATTAAAGACTCTCCAAGATGGGGGGCATGGATTTTTGGTGCAATTGTGCCCTCTGCAGGAAGTGGGACAATGAGTGATGGAAATCCCTGCTGAGGTTTTTGTTGTGTATGCTGCAAATGAGCAGGTATTTCAGGCTCTCCCTGGTCTTCCACCTCATAGGCAGCATGATCACTCCATTAGCTTGAAGGAAGGGGCCGAAATACCCAACTTTACAGCCTTACCGTAATCCACATTACCAGAAAAATGAGATTGAAAGGCTGGTTCATGAAATTTTGGCAGCAACCATTGTCAGACCAAGTGTAAGCCCTTTTGCAAGTCCCATTATTCTTGTTAAGAAGAAAGATGGCAGCTGGCGATTTTGTGTGCATTACTGAGCTCTTAACACAGTAACAGTGCCCGATAAATTTCCAACCCGTTATCAATGAATTACCTAATGAGTTAGTGGGTGCTTCCCCTTTCTCTAAATTGGATCTTAAGTCAGGATACTACCAAATCTGCATGGTTGAGGAAGATGTGAAGAAGACGGCTTTCTGCACTCATGAAAGGCACTGCAAGCTTTTAGTTATCCCTTTTGGTCTCACCAATGCCCCCTCCACTTCTCAAGTACTTATGAATGATGTGCTGAAGCGGGAAGCCCTTCCTCCAGAAATTTGTTCTAGTTTTCTTCGTTGACATCCTCATATATAGCAAGGGTGTGGCTACACATGCAGAGCATTTGAGGGAGGTTTTTGAACTTCTGAAAAATCAGTCTGGTGCTCAATAGAAAGAAATGTGAGTTTGCAGTCTCGCAAGTTGAATATCTTGGTCACATAATTTCAGCAAATGAAGTGGCAGCAGATTCTCAAAAGACAGATGCAATGAGGCAGTGGCCTGTTCCCAAAGATTTGAAGGCTCATGGAGGAATTTTGGGACTAACCGGGTACTATAGATGCTTTGTTAAAGGGTATGGACTGCTAACTAAACCCCTCACAGCACTGAACTTACCAGGAAGGATGCCTTTTTGTGGTCTGAGGATGCACGTGGGCTTTTGATGACTGTTAGGACTGAAATTGGTATCTGAAGAAGAATGCTCTTTATTGATCACAGGTTAGGTAAATCACCATAACCTTAAGAGTATGCAAGATGAACCCTAGGGGAGAGATTTCCCCAATTCTAATTCTGTTACAACAAAATGAATACTCCCTTATCCTACTTATTCTTTCTGCTATTTATACATTCTCTAACCACACTAACTAACTTTCCCTTCAAACTAACTGCTTCCCCAGCTGTCAACTAACTCTCAGTTGCAGGAATCGTTCCTGGGACAACTCCCAGCCCACTCGGGCCCACCTTATTCCTTCTCTCATAGACCTTAGAGAACCTGGGGTCCCTAACCTCCCTAACAATGACCTCAAGTTGGCCATGGCTGATCTTCCTGTTCTGGCAGTTCTAGACTTCTCCTTGCCATTTCTTTTAGAGACTGATGCTTCTAGCCAAGGGTTAGTGGCTGTTTTTCTCAATCTGGAAGACCTTTTGCTTTTCTCAGCCAACCTTTGTCTCCTTGAGCTCAGATGAAATCAGTATATGAAAGGGAGCTAATGGCAACAGTGATTGCAGTGCAAAAGTGGAGGCAGTACTTACTGGGGAGACATTTTATCATCCTGACAGATCAGAGAAGTTAGAAATTTTTGACTGATCAATGCTTACTTGGTGAGGTGCAGCTGAAATGGACTTCTAAATTGTTGGGGTTGGACTTTGAGATTCAGTTTAGGCCTGGGCAGCATAATAAAGCTGCTGATGCTTTGTCCCACCAAATGATGTATTCGGCAATTTCTGTGGTGCATACTAGTATGTGGGACACCATTGCAACAGAACATGACCTAGATTCTCAGCTGCAACCAATTATCCAAGGCCTGCAGCAAGGTCAGGGGAATTTCCTGGTTATTCCCTTCTTAAGGGCAGGCCGTCATCCTACACAATTCCTCTCAGATTTTCTTTTGACCGTCTTACAAAATGCACTCACTTTGTTGCCCTCACCCACCCATTCATGGCTACGGATGTTGCTCATCATTTTGAGTAGATTGTTCGTTTACATGGGATTCCCCAAGTGATCGTCTCAGACCGTGACCCATCTTTCTTAGTCATTTCTGATCTGAATTTTTTCAGCAAGCTGGGACAAAGCTTAAGCATAGTACCTCCTATCATCCGCAAACCGGTGGTCAGACAAAGGTCACTAATAGGTCTTGAGTATATTGATTTGGTGTGTTCAAAATACAAAGAACCAATCCCTATTTATAATGATACTAGGATCCTAATCCTAACTAATTAAGGAAACAAATCAAGAAATAAAGATAAATATAGAAAACTAATTCTGAGAGATTATCTAAAATGTGATATAATATATTATAAGATATTAATAGATATTTTCTTATTTCTAACACATTTCCTTCTTTGATTCCAGTGTTCAACAAAAGTGAACCTTAATCTTGTTGCATGATTTTTAATGAGGGAAAGGAAGTGAAGTGGGGAGGAACTTCCCCCCTTCCCTCTTAAAACTTGTTAGAAATAAGGAAATATCTAATAATATCTTGATTACATCTTTGAATATTTCATATCATAAATTGATTTAGATTGATTTTATCATTATGTTTAGATTTTAACTTTGGTTTATAAATATGATTGCCTCGGTGCATTAGATATCAACACATAATAATATCAATATATTTTCATACTATTAAGTGTCTTGATCCTCTCTCTTTTCTTCCTCCACTATCTAAAATCCTCAATTTCAACATGTCTTGAAAGCAGTACCATTCTCAGTGACTTGTAGCGCTCCTTTCGCTGCCAAGTTCCTACCAAAAAATAATAGGTACCTGTAATTTTCTTTTTTCTAGTCTTTTGGCCCCATTTTCAGTTGTGTTGTCACTTTTGGCAGCCACGCACTCTCACGCGCATTCTCTCTCTCTCTCTTTGCTACCAGCCGCTGATCTCTGCCGCGTGTGGCAACGCGACTGGGTCGTCTTTGATCACTGCACCCATTGTCGGACTCACCTCGCCCTCCTATTCTTGGATTTGGCCTTAGTTTCTGCGTCGGTGCACTTCATCAATTTCAACTTTTTCTTATTTTCGATATAACCCCTGCTTTGTGCAACTGATTTCTTCCCATGGCTGAGTGATGAATATTAGGTTCTGCTTCCTACCAACCTCCTATTGGGAATCATACCATAGTGATATTTGTCTTTCACTCAGTCAATGCCGTGATATGCTCTTATGGCCGCTTTGGATCTCCTTTTATTGCAATTGTTCAAGGCTGCTGTTCTTGCGATATATTGTTGCATGTATAGGAAATTTCCACTACCTTCATTGCGTCTCTTCAGCAGCTGTAGCTGTGTGTCTCTTCTTTCCTAGTCATGCAATTATCCAATAGTTTGTTCAAGCTGATGTTCATTCCAGCTAGCTTGTTGTGTTATCTTTTTTTAACTTATTCAGCATCCCTAACTTGCCTTGCTAGTCTTCAATGGAGGAGATCCTTTTTTATTTTGAGGTTTTAATTATAACAAGTTTAAAGCATAGGAAGTTTTAGCTTCAGCGGGAGTGTTAGAAATAAGGAAACATCTAGTAATATCTTCATTATATCTTTGAATATTTCATATAATATCTTAGATTGATTTAGGTTAATTTTATCGTGATGTTTAGATTTTATCTTTAGCTTATAAATAGGATTGCCTCACGTATTACATATCAACACATAATAATATTAATATATTTTCATAGTCTTGATCCTCTCTTTTCTTCCTCCACTATCTAAAACCCTCAATTTCTACAAAACTCAACTTCTACACCTTTAATTTGGGTCAGAGGAGGGGGAAGGGATTCTTCTTTTCAATTGAAAATTATGAAATGACATTTATTGCATGACTAACAGCAAGGGCAATACTGGAAATTTAAAGATATAACTAGTCTTTTTCCTCTCCTTTATTTCTAACTCCAAGAACAGAGGTATTTCCTCCTTTTGTCCCGTCAAGCATCCAAACAATGGTAAATAAGTCCCCCTCCATCCCTTTCACCCTTCCTTCCCTTTCCCCCTTTTCCATCTCCCAAAGTAGGTAAAAGATATGTTGGTATTTATTTGTTTTTGTTGTATGTGATAAGCCATTCAAAGATCTGCATCAATAATGTTATTTCTGCTGTCCAATATGAAAATTAGAACACAAAATGTACCCTGATAATTGAATAAATGTTCTAGGACTGATGTGGTGTAAAGCACTAAATCCTGAAGTATGATCTTATGTTTGGAGACTCTGGATATTTCCACACTGTGTAATATGACCCGTGGACCCCTTATGCTAAGTGTATGTCAGGAAACACAGTTGTCGAATGGCGGCGCCATTGGCGTGGAGGATTTTGGCCACCTCGCCATGAGATATAGGATTTTGTTCACTATGGTGGCCATGGCGGCACCATGGCAGTCTTATGGCGGAATGTAATATAGGGTAGGGGAGAGCCACCAAGGGCAGCAGCTTGGAATTAGATTGGAACTTGTCTTGGGAGAGTGCTCAGTCTCTCAAACACTCAGCAACCTATCTTACTGTATTTCTCTTTTCTGTGAGGTTGATGCCCCACTGGTGTCTTACTCTGCATATTATACAGCAATTCTAACTTATCTCTTTTGTCTGGTACCAGCTCTCACATCTTACAACGTTCTTACTGTCTTACAGTTGAAATAACCAATACTTAAACTTTAACATGGGAAGACACAATATTCTGGCTGCTGAAGTTACCCTTTGACATTCATGTTGTTACCTTTGCTGGTTAATGAGGCTAACTGTCTTTACGGCATGCTGCTTCAGTTTTTAGGGTTCAGACTTCCCTTTTATCTTTTCTATATGGTTTATGCTAGTTATTTTGTGAAGGTGCTTAATCTTAATCTGGCTAGCCCTATGCAGTTTGGCTCTCAGAAAGTATTTAGAGACTCCTGAGTTTAAATGGAGGGCTTCAAAATATTCTATTAGACTTCATTTTCAACTCATAACCCACACATTTATACATTCAAAGCACCCAGGAAACCTGCAAGTTTTGATGCCTAGAAAGTCATCGTTTCTTATTAGTATGTAACATGCATCTTTTCATTCATCATGTTGTTCTACTCTTGGAATCACTTTAGGTAAACCGGTTACTGAAGTTACATGTTCTAAGTGGTGAAATGCCCTTTTATATTGTAGGCAACTATCCAATTTCATGTCGTCATTGCCTGCATATCAGATTAATGTGCCATTTTTTTCCTTTTTTATCTATCTGTTATTCATGAAACTTGTTTTCTCTTGAGGGATCCTATCTTTTGGCAAAGTATTGCACTGATCTGTTGACTGTTGGTAATTATATTGATGCAACAAATAGATTTGTACGATTCAAAGAAGATAGTGTGTAAAAGGTAAAACATATTGATAGGTACCAAGCCATATAAGTGAGTAGTATCTGTATTGAGAACAAACAAAAATTGTAAAATAGCTCAGAGTATTAGAGAAACCCTGAAACTCTCCTAAGTCCAATTAATTCCCAGATACCCCCTTGGTATCTCTTCCTTGCCCTTATATTGCATTCCCCCATCCTCCCCATAACAGAATACTCACTCCCTCACTCCACTATCCTTGCCTATGTGGAGAGTTAGTTAGAAAACCCTTTCCTCACTCCCTTAGTCACATGCTCCCCATTCCCCATGTGTCTTCCTATTTCTTGTAACATCTACATTAGCATAAGGGGTACATGGATTATATTACACAGTGGGAAAATATTCTAAGGGTCTAACAATACTCCCCGGAAAAATCACCTTGTTCTCGAGGTGATGTATATAGAGGAGAAACAACGTGCTGAAAAAAAGGGTTTTCTTGTCCACCAAACTCATCCCTTTTAAGGTAAACATCAAAATTGGATGTCTGAACCTTTAGATGCAAAACAAATACAGCAGAAACATAACCAACAGGTAATGCATTTATCTGTGTTTCTGATGCCTCCGCTAGCATCTCCAAAATACCCTTCAGCTGTAGGTGAGTCCATTTCCCAAAGTAGTTCACCTCTATGGCTGCCTCCTTCCACTTCACATAACTTGAGCACATCTACTTCTTAGGCCTTTCAAGCTTAGGAGTTTGAGTGTTAAATGAAAAGAACTCCATATAGTGTCAAACCTCCCATATGGGTAGTTGCTCCTTGTCCCTATCAATCATAAGAGTAGGAAAACCAATGCAAAATTGAGAGGTATGTGATGTATACAAGGATCTGAACCCATGATGACATGTAGATTCTTCAATGTAACGGGGTTGTGGCAGAAGGTACAACCTCATTATTTGGAGCCACTTTTGTAATTGTGACCCACTATTCCCATGAAATAATCCTAAGAGTAATCACTCCTCTCCAAATTGATGGCGCTTAAAGCTCAAGGGAACAAATATAACCTTGACAATGAAAACTTGATAAATACCTCGGATCTCATGGTGCATGTGTGAAAATTACAAAAATCCATCCACCTGACGTTGAAGCAAGTTGCCTTGGTTTGTGAATGGGTTACGTGAATTCAGGCTTTTAGAAAATAGAAGCACTCCTCTGTATGGCCCAATAATGGTATTTGGCCCATTAACTTCACGAAATGATCCTTGGCCAGGTCCATTAAGTCGAAATAAAATTTCAGCCAAGTCTTCTTCTTTCCCAATAAGATCCTCCTGTTTGTAACCTTTTGGGCTTGGCCCATCATGCCAAAAAACAAACCCAAACCCTTGTCCCCCCATTGCCCATCTTTCTTCTCTTTCACGCAGCATCTCAAAGGAACTTCCAAGGCCTCCATCTTTGAAGAGGCCTCCTCACGCTCTCGCGGCCAAATCAGGTGGCTCAACGGCGGAAATGTTTCACAGGTACAACAACCAGAGCTTGGTCAACCCCTGTTCTTCCCTCCCTGATTAACTCGATTCTGGTGGTTTTGGTGGTCGTCGCAGAAGCGGTCGAATATTGCCAGCCACTCCAACCATGTCCGTCCTGCTCTGAGATGAGGTTCTGGTGGCTGAGGTGGTGATTGAGCTTCCTTCACCAGTGGCTGGATGGATCTAGCTCCGTGACCACCATCGCTCCAGCACCTCCTTTGTTGTGTTCGCCTACGGGTTTGGGCAGCCTCGGTGGTCGGGGGTTGACCAAATTTTGGACCGAAACCCTCCACTGTCACATGTCCTCTCGTTCTTCTCACTCACATCCCTGCGTGATCGTTCGTCTAGCCGTCGTCTCCGACCACGCTTTTGCCTGTCATGCTCGGCTCATTGGGATCTCGCCTTTCAGCGATGGAAGCTTGGCCGCTGTCTCGAAACTCTGCAACTCCTCGCAGACTCTTCGCCACTAGATCCACGGCACCGGCTCCTGAGGTGCGAAGGCAGGGTTGCTGAGGCCGAAGCTTCTGGTGATTGTGAGCTCTTCTTCCCTCTGCCCCACCGGGAGTCCAATGCACGTCCTCTTCGGCAAGAGCATTTTCATTCAAATCCAGTGTCACAACCAGAGCTCCGCAGACGTTCTATCACCCTCGCGCCTTCCACTTATTATCACCTTGGAATCCATCAGCTGCTGACATCCTTCAACGGTCCCTCTTCGTTCACGATCTCCCACTCCAATGCTTCCTCAGATTTATGCGTATCGTCACCTTCATCATCAACGTCCTCTAGTTCAACATCTCCATCTTCTTCCTTCACTTCATTCTGCATGCTGTGAAAACGCGAACATAGGAGGCCAATCATCCATGGAGGATCTCCTCCTCCTCCTCCACCACCAATCTTCATTACCCTCCCAAACGGATAGTCCGACGATGCCAGTGGGATCTTCCTTTTACTAGATTTTGAATTTTCTTCATATGGTGCTCCATCTCTATCTTCTGCTTCATTTTCTTCTGAACTCTGACTCCATGGAAGCAACTCGCATGGTATTTGGCACAGGGCTCCCAAGGTCGGAGCTCTGATACCATTTGATAGGTACCAAGCCATATAAGTGAGTAGTATGTGTGTATTGAGAACAACAGAAATTATAAAATAGCTAGAGTATTAGAAAAACTCTGAAACTCTCCCAAGCCCAATTCTAATTTCAGATATCCTCCCCATAACGGAATACTCACTCCCTCACTCCACTGTGGAGAGTTAGTTAGAAAACCCTTTTCTCACTCCCTTAGTCACATGCTCCCCATTCCACGTGTCTTCCTATTTCTTGTAACATCTACATTAGCATAAGGGGTACATGGATCATATTACATATTGGGAAAATATTCTAAGGGGTCCTAACACATACATTGCACCAATAATGAATAATCTTGAAGATAACTTTATTTGTATTTTGATGAAAAGAAGAATTATATTTTTGCTTCTTCCAAAGACTTTCCATGCTGTTAACGGTATCATCATTTTCACAACACGCACCACATATTATTTAGTTCTGAACACTATTTGTATCTCCAGAGATGCCTTCCAAACAAATCATCAGCTCCTTCAGGAATGGAGACATGACATCATACAAAATGTGTTTAACCTGGCATTGCATCATCAACTACTAATTTTCTAATTCTCTGTTTACCTCACACATGCAGCATCAAGTTATCACAATCATGTTGCACTTTTCAACTTAACTATTCATCTGCATTTTTGCCTAAGAAAATGTTCAGAGAAAAATGAAATCTTGGATAGGCTTCCCTTTAACAGAGTTCTAATGAATTAGAAGTGATTGAAACCATGAAGCTGAATATAATAGACCATCATTCGTTTCTAAGTCTGGAGACAGAAGTGCATCTTCCAGTTTTGTGCTTGTACTCATGGTCGTGTGCTATTTGACAAGGCTGGCGCACCTTCCTATTTTTTCTTGTAACCCAGATGTGCTATCTTCGTAGAGCTATTGCATTGAACTGATACATCAAAATAAGTAGTCATGGGCATTAAAAGTGGGCATGTTTCCTGGGCTAAATAATATCTTGGATTCCTATGGCATTGATTTCTATGCAGCGTATGATGCTTGAAATCTTTCATTCTCGGTGCTATATGCATTTTCGACTACTGGATTCATCTCTTGATATTGTGGACCCTTCATACATGCAGAATTTGTTGTGAATGTTTCAACTTATATTTTAACTTGCTTATTTTGGTTCTGAATCAGGTTTATGTGGAAGCTTATACCTGTCCCTGTGTAAGATGCCATCCATTTGATCCGATTTTTGTTGTCCAGTCAAATGGGAATTATGTTGCTATTTTCACTGCCACCCCACCTTACAGACTCAACAAATATAAGCGGTACGAGAGCCATGCTGTCTCTGGGTTCCCAATTAAGTGCAATTTCAGCTTGGATGGGAAGAACCTTGCCTCAGGCTCTTCAGATGGTTCTATTTATCTTTATGATTATCAGTCATCCAAAGTTGTTAACAAAATTAAGGCCTACGACCAAGCGTGCATAGATGTTGCCTTCCACCCTGTTATACCTAATTTTATTGCTTCATGCTCTTGGGATGGAAGCATTTCAGTATTTGAGTAGAGATACCTATTATCATTCTATTTTTTCCTAAGGAGGGAAAGGCTATCCATCATTTGGTTAATGAAAGAAAATAGCTTCCCAGGAAACGGGAATCTGAGAGGGGTGCACAGTTCTAGCTTTCTATGTAGTGGTTTCCAGTTTCTTACAAATGAGGTTTGAATAGAGAAACACATCCCACAGGCTGTTTATAATTTGGCCCCCACAGGTTTTGTTGCTTGAAAGTTTGCGTTTTGACTGTTCTGCCATGGATTTAACGCTGATTCTCTTAAAGTATACACTGGTCAATCATACTATCAATTGTTCTGAAAACCTGAAAGCATTAGCCAGAACCTTACCGAAAGAGAAAAAAGTATTAGCCAGAAGTGAGAAATCTTAGGAACTATAATGATGTGACAGCTTGTTTCTGAATAATTAGGAACTTGCTAGTAACATTGGATGAGAATTTAAAATTATGCAGATGTATCCTAATGACGGAATAACATTTGTTATTTTTAAAGTTCATTATTCTAATCGTCTCCTAATTTTTAAACTGGAGAACTGATTCAGATAATAGAGACACTGGTCTGGTCCTAGTGTGTATAAAGCTACAGAGATGTGTTTGCCATTAGCATCTAAATTGGCTGATTAAATCAATCTGCTTCCACTAACATTTTGGAATAAAAAGTAACGACAAAAAAATAAGGCCCATGACTGACGAGATTCTTGAAGATCTATTTAATTTCCTAAATATTGCTATGGTCAAAGGATGCTAGAATGGAATGTATACTGTGTGGCAACAAATATCATAGTGCAAGTTGCAGGGTCCTGCCTCAAATGCTCAGGGTCCATGACCAAGTTTCGTTCACTTTTAAAGTTTTAACAATCGTTCTCACAAAATTGAAGTGGGTTATCCATTTAAGCCTCCAACAAAAGATATGCCATCGAGGGCAGATTTCGGCAAGCCTTTGAACCCGGGAATGGTCACACGTATTTGCAAGATCTTCACAGTTCGGGACAAGGATTTCTCCTCTTATGTGTAGTAAAAAAGAACGCTAAAAGTGTGACATGATTCAGTGGTGCAGCTCACAAGTCACAAACAGTGTCTAGATACTTGTAACCAGTACGTACTACCATCATGGAAGAAACTGAAAATATGACTTCATCTGAGAGGAGCCTGTGGGGGCAAACTGAGCTGTTGTTGCGTTCATCCACCTCTTCCCATAAGAAGGAGAGGTGGAGGGGAGAGGGGGGGGGGCCAAACAACGTCTTAAAAAAGACATAATTATGCAACTCCCTTTACACTCTTCATGGGGGTCAATCGCAGGGGGGACAAGGCATACCACTCTAGTCTCTTTTTAGATGCATTTGCTAATGGGACCGGCTTCGCCAATCCCCTAATTTATTTTTTCCAACATAACCTCACAAAATTTGAATACAAGTCAAATCTTAATTCTGGAAAACATTGTTATATCTGCACATTGCACAGCACTATCTAGAGAAGCCAGCGTCTCTTGCAAAACAATGATGGTCCACACCCCACAGGCCACAGCTAGCCCCCCTCTTAGAACTGTTTGTATTGGAAAATATGGTAATCTCTAATCCCATTTAAAGCAAGGAACACCCTTATGCAGCCTACTATCCTATGAATATATTTTATTTTCAACATCTACATGAATATGTTCCCCACCTTACATGGTCTTAAGTAATCTCTCTCTCTCTATTATCCCAATATTTATCACTTTGTCCCACTAGTCTTTCCCCAAAAAAACAAACTCAAAAGGCATAAAGGGAACGAGAAAGATGGAACTAAGAGAGTGAGCAAAGCATGCCCCTACTCCACAGTCCATATGACTGCAATCATCATCTAAAAGAGAGACTTTTTCTGGCGTACTTTGAGGTCAAGAGAGCCTTCGCGCTTCAAGGCCCCACAAGCTAACTTATGGGGCGACACGAAACGATGGGCTGAAAGGTTTTTAGGCGGAAGCCAGTTGAAGACTGTAGGATTTGACATGAACTTCATGCTCTGAAAATCACTTTAAATTACAATATTTTGCGTTTAATTGGGGGCGCTAAACATAAACAATTATTAGGGAAAACAAAGTTTGTGCTTTGCAATAAACATCGTTTGCTTTGGAATCAGAAAACCACCTAGCCATTTTTTCACCAAATAGTAAATACTTCGCTAATCACATTGTCTGTTTTTCTTTTGATCCATCTTGTCATGCATGCTTTCCAACTTTTGGATTAATGTTTATCCTCTGCTACATGCTAGACCATAATCAAAATGTTTGTGCCTTGCTCACAGTGTTATCACTAGGCTTCCAATCCTGGCCCTTGAAAGTAGCCGACAAACTCATTTTATTGGTTCTGCCATGTGATTTGTGGCCTCAACCAAAGTCACCCATTTGGTTGGTTCTTCTTTATTGGTACCTCCAAGGGGCCAAAGAACTTAGAAAAACATAAAGAACCAATCATGATTTTCTTAAATGCCCCCCTTGGTCTCTATTTCCCTAATTAGGAAGGATGCCTAATAAGGTGTTTATTCAATAGGGCATTGTGGCCACTAACCGCTTGCATTTTCGTTTTATTTTTTCATAACAATAACACTGTGTCATGAAGTAATATGCTTCAAGACCAGACAAGAATGATTATAATCTAAGCTCTCTGTAGATGAAAAAATCTTGGAGGGATTGTGTTTGCTCAATGCCACTAGATGACACCAAGTTCATAGAAAGCTGAGTCCAGCTACAGAGAAGACAAAGTTGATCAATTAGATTCTGTCAGCTCAAACTTTTCTTATAATAGTAATTTTCTATATTTTATTTCACCTTCTACAGAGTTTGGTCTCACTCTCACTGACCATGTTTGAAATAATGTGAATTATGATGCAACTTGCATGAATATATATTGTGTTTTGTTTGGAGCAAGACCCCATCTTGTATTGCTATCCAAAAAACGAAAAATCTTGTATTGTACTGCAGTCATTGCAAACCTGCTTTGGCAGGAAGCTGATTACTCTAAGCAATTTCATAGACTAACTACAGTTGTCTTGGTCCTCTTCTCTTTTCATTTCTTATTATTTATTCTAAATATTTATAAGAGTGAACTATCAAAATTGTCTGTAAATAAAACATCAGATGCATTAGTATCTGAGATATAAACATCTTCAACATAGTTCTTACGAATTAAAAATTGTCATGTTAATCTTTTTAGTCTTTAACCTCAGACATATTAATTTTAGAAAATAACTATCATAATTGATAAATGTAATTTTTAAAAATTATTTTCAGAGTTGTTTTAGGGAAAATATCAAAGTAATGTGTCAACTATGCTCTGTTTAGAGAAAAAATTGGAGTTTATTAATAAATTGAGGACTAAATAATCATTTTAGTCGCTTATAAATACGTCGAGGGACATATTAGTATTTCATTTGAAAATCTTTTATTAATCTCTCACAATTTGAAAAGGCGATAAATTGGTCCATCTTTCTTCATCTGTATCGTGTGTTTTTTAAAAGATTAAATACATTTGATCCCCTAAATTTTATATCGTTTATACCATGACTTTTTAAAATATCTATTACGACGTCATAAACTTTCAAACTATGCAAAACAAACCCCTACTTTTCAAATAGTACAAAACTTTAAGTTGATAGCAGTGTTAGATTGCGCGATAAAAAAATCAAAGAGGTTAATTGGCGTGGTATTCACGACAAAGTATTAGGTTGTACAAATTAGAAATATTAGGGGGTTAAGTGCACATAAATCTTACCTTTATTAGTTACCAAATTATACCACGGGGTTTTGCAAATTTGAAAATTTAAGATATCGCGATACACATTTAAAAAATAAGGGTATAAATTGAACTTGACCTAAAGTTAAAAATGATAAAATATATTTATTCCTTTTTTTTAATTATATATACCTATATACATAGAAATCAATTTGTCCCTACTTTAAATTGTGAGCAACTAATCTATTTCCTATATATATTAGTGAGGGACTAAAACAGAAATTAAATATAGGTCCTGTCATATCTTACTACGTGTCATTGGCTCGTGATATAGAAAATCAGAAAAGCAGGGAATCCTTTCTTTGAGCTTGTGTCATTTTATATATTAGTGTTTTCCAGTCATATCAGTCATTTTAGTGTGATAATACGTGTGTATGTCTTCACTAAGAAAACTTGTGCACATAATTAACAGGAATCAAAAGTAAGTGAATGAAAGGGCAAGTAGTGTGATTTAAATCATTTTAAATGAGGCATGACCTTGTGATGTGAATGTTAGAAAATACATATAAGGCTATTCTTGCTTCCAACATTGTTCAATATATCTGGATTCTTCTAGCAGCATATGGATTAAGCTCGTAGGCATTCATGGGCACAATCCTTATTCTGGTGACATTTGACCGACAAGAAGGCTTCAACAGTAAGTGGATGGCGAAGGCCTCTATGATCACTAGCCATGAACAAACAAAACGTTATCATCTCTCTATTACAAGGGTGAACGTGAAAGCGAAAGCAAGACGATATGAGACAGCAAAAAGTAAAAGCACGGTATATAGAGCAAAAGAAAATAATAATAAATTAAAAACAAAATAAAATAACTTATTTTAAAGTACAAAATTATTGGCAAACGGTTTTATGGCTACATGTCCTTTGATCAGGACATTGATCACCTTCCCAATAATGGTATGCATGAAGTATGAACCAACCAGTGGTTATAAAAAGGTACTTAAAAAATTTTTCGCAAGTAACAACTCTTGCAATTCTGTAAAATGCTTTCTACTTGACAGTTTGTTGAAGAAATGAGAATTTGACAGCGAATCCTACTTTTGCAGTAATGGTGTACTGTGTTATCCATTTGTTGCATGAAGTGGTGGACAAGGTACCATAATTCTTATCAACCATTGAGTTGAGCTCGGTGAACTTTGCCTTTATACCGTTCCTTTTCCTTTTTCCTTGTTATTCTTTTTTTAACTTTCTTCTTTTTTATTTTATTTTTTCCTTCTTGTTTTTGTATTGAGGCATGCAAGGACACGTCCTGTTGGAGGTACAAGCATAGTACTGACCCCTTTGCGTAGATATACAAAGTCATATCACTTTCATCTCGCAGCATATGATGATGATCCTGTTGTCGGTCAAATGAGGCTAGCTACGTGTATCGGTGAGAAAGGTTTTCCACTATAGAAATGAAGAGTAATATAAAGGAAAAAAGCAATGGAAAATGAGCAACATTCCAAGTTATTTGATCTTCTCTGATTCTGAAATCAACCCCACACACATTATCCCGAGCCAACATGTATAAATCATAAAAATGTGGTCTAGGTATTTGATTGGAAAACACGCTTGTGGTCTGTGATGTAGCATCAATTTTCCTGCCTCAAACGTGCTGCAAACGAGTCATCCATCATTTCAATGCATTAAACTAATCATATTCACATGAATGAATAAAAAAACATGTTACATACAATTCTTTCAGGCCTAATACATATATGGCACAAATTATTACGAGCTCCGAGTTGCGCCCAAAAGGATTCGTATTCAGGAGTTCATATTATATTTTCTCATAGGAATGGCCAAAAAACTCATTCAAGCGTGCTCCAAGCTTTGAGACAGTTTAGTCCCAATGGGGATGAGGGTGGAGTCTCTAATTATTAAATGGGTGGGGACGAGCAATGAAGTATTTGTCTTATAAAGACCCATTAATTTCTCATTTATATAAATCATTTCAATATTCACTATATATATAGATATATATAGACACACACACGTAAGTATATTCTAAGGAAACCTTACCACATATTCATTTTTAAATTATTTTTATTGGATTTCAGTATGTATGTATGTATTATCATTTTTAATTTGTATTATTAATACTAGTCGTGTAACCGTGTATTGCACGGGTAATAATAAAAAATAATTTTTTTTATCATTAAGAAAAATAAATAGTAATTTATTTAAATATATCTTATAGAAAATTGAATATATAAATTTATTTTAAAAATAAGTTAATAATAAAATAATTAAATAAATGAAAAAAATATATATAAATGTGTCATTCTATTTTATATCTTATTTCAAATATCATGTTTATAAGGTTAAAAAAATCGGTAGATGATCCATAATTAATAATAAAGAACATGTTTTATGAATATTTTGCACATTTTGAAAGTTGAAATTGTTAAAAAAATGAAAGGGAATAAGTGGATAATTTAACTATATCATAAACATTTATAGGAATAATAATGGTTATCCTTGAGAAGGGGGACATGCCTCAGCGCCCATTCAATTTGAAATTTTGTTTCAATCCCATCCCCATTTCTATCAGGTACACATTCTTCCTCGTAGGGATTTGAATCCTAGCTATTCATGGGTTTATTAAAAATTTTCAAAAAGAGAAAGAATAAAATATTTTGAAATTGAAAACATGAATATCCATAGGAACAAATACTACTAATACAACATAATCCAAATTAAAATTAAAAATGCATATATAATACAAATCTAACAAAGATAATTGAAAAAAAATAAGGGTGTGTTGTCTTCTCTACTTTATTTAACAAATAGAAACTTCTCCCCTATTAGCTGTTCCCAAGAAAACAAAATTTGTCATCATTCTCATCCTATTATTGCGGTAATCCCTGTGTGTATACACTTTTATTGGTTTTAGTTTTTGTCATCCCTAGTCATTTACAACTTTATAGTAAATTAAAGTATTTAATTTATAAAAACATAAAAACATATTTTTGAATTAATAAAAAATTAATGATTATATTTAATTTATGTGATTTCAATTACATATCCTCTCCTTGTACATCCTTTTAGTAAATTAAAATATCAATTTTAAAATATATATTATAATTAATATGTTATCATCAGTAAAAAATCATTTATTTATTGAATTAGTATATCAATTACATAATTATTTTCAATTAAAAAATTATTGTAATTATTTAATTTTAAAAAAAATTAATAAATAATTAGTATCATTATCAAAATAGTATAAATTGTGAAACTGATTTTTTAAAATATTTTAATTTTGAAAAATTGAAGTTTTTTTTTCAAAAAAATAATATGAAAAAAAAGTGGAATTGATAAATTGAAATGTTTAAATTTCAATAAATTAAATATAGCATAGTGAAATATATATATATATATATATATATATATATGATTTTCCAAAACTTTAGATTTTATGTTGAAAACTTTTCTCCCATCCCCATCCTCATTTAGGATTTTCCTCTCATCCTTATTCTCATCCCCGTCATAGGTTCCTATTCCTCATTTTTTGTGAAGATTTGAATCCCTACGTGTATTCATGGATTTATTAAAAAAATTTCAAAAAAAAAATTTTAAAAATGGTAACAAAGGATAATAATACTATTAGTATGTATACATTATTTATTGATATGGATACCAATATCAATTATAATATTAAGCTTATAAAAAAAGGAAACAATATTATTTATTATAAATTTTTGCTATGTTTTTATTTTTTTGGTGTGTGTGTAATATTAGCTTTTATAAATTAGAAAATGAAATTTGTCACTTAAATAGTTAGGTAGGGATTTGGAAAATAAAATAAGCAATCTATCAATAATTATATTTTTTTAAATAAAATAAGATATTAATAATGATTATACCTTAAAAAAGCAAACTCAAATAAATATGGATTGTATATGGTTACAAAAATAATATTTTAAATTTTATCAATTAATTAAAAGTTTTAGCATGAGAAAAGAAAAGGGAACAATAAATGCATATATTGAAAGAAAAATCAATCAATAGCTATACATATATTAGTATATTCGATTCATATCAAAATCAAAAAGAATAATAGTTAACAATTAATTTGTACAACGTTAATGCACAATGGAAATTTTAAATAAAAAATATAATTTTGTTCCAAAATATTATTCATTCTCCATAATTAGTGTTTGTAAATATAATTGAAATTATAATTCAATGGCTATGTATATATTGAATTCGGCAATATTTAAGCCTTACAAAATAATGAAGAAAAAATAAATTGAAGAAGGTGGAACAACACAAACAAATTCTAATGGAAATTAGCTTATGAATTGTGTCTAATATTGTAATTGGAATCAACAGTTAGTTTGGTTGTGTATTGAACAACTAAAGAAAATGTTACTTTCGCCACAACAACAATTCCCTCTCATATAAATGTTCTGCCAAACAAATAAGCAAAATAGAATCAAAGGTAAAAAGAAGTAAAACCAAACACAATCTTCAAGTATTCTTAGTTCTTACTCTTTACTACCTTAAGTTTAGTAAAATGATCAGTTAAGATAGTTCATCAATAGCATATCCTTTACTTAATTATGGCTTCAAATTCTAAAATAAAAAAATTATAAAATCATTAATACTCGTTTATACAACAATAAAATTAATCTCAAATTCAATAAAATGTTTGTTAAATTATTTATGAAAAAATACAATTACCTTTACCACAAAGGATTGAACAATACGCAATTGAGCCTAAGCCTAATGATTGTCTTCTGCGCAAAACATAGGAAAAAGACCATTAAGATATATGCACAAAGTAAAAGACTAAATAAACATAGAAAAATCTCTATACAAAACAAAAAAAAAATCACAAAGAAGAAAGATAAAAATAAATTGGATATAAACAACGAAAATGAAAAGGATAAATAAATTGGTTTATTTTAAGAGAACTTAAAAAAATCAAATTTTTATTTCATTGAGGAAACATTTAAATGTATAGAATATATATATACAAATTAAAAATACTAAACAAACATAAAAAAAATGTTGTACAAAAAAAATCTCACAAAGAAGAAAAGAGTTTCAAAGAAGAATGATGGAACATTTGAATTTTCTAACCTACAAATTCTTATTCTTTAATATAAACCACGAAGAATAAAATTAAAAGATGAAGTAAATTAATGTTTTTGAGAAAACTAATAGATAATGAATGAAGAGAAATGAAAAATCTGAAAATATGAAAGGAAGAATGGAAGAGAAAAGAAAGTTGTGAAATAGAAGAGAGGAGAAATGAAATAAGGTATTAGCATTTCAAGACTAAAGTTTTAGTAGAAATCTCAATAACAACTGATATCAGGTTTTAAGAAAAGTTAAGGGTTCTATTTTGATTAGTATAAGTGATAATCTTTTGTAGCAATGAATATCTTATAGATTTTAGGAGTAATTTAAGGAGTTTATACTTCGATTATAGTATATCTTTCTTGATAGCAATAGTTTTTGCTTCCATTTTTGTTTTTGCACTAATTTGATTGGATTATTCTTTTTGGAATAAAAATTAATTTGTCTATTGAATCCAAAATTCAAAATATCAAGGTAAATTCAAAATTTAAAATTTTATAATTAATATGAAAAAATATGTGTTTAATTGAAAAAAATAAAAAAATATTATACAGAAAATAGAAAAAGATATGTATCACGTGAATATTTATTTTTAATGTTAAATAATTTAGATTGACATAATTTAATTAGTTATATCATTTAAATTAAGAATTGTAATGGTTTGAAATTAAATATTTAATGTGAAATATTTATATTGTATTAATGAAATAGATATGAAGGTAATTTTTATAACAAAATAATTAATAATCAATGTTATAAAAATTATGGGTCACAGGTTGCTCTATGAACGATATCTGTAAAACTTTCCCTAGAATGAGTCTAAAATATTAGTAGTATAGATAGATTATAGATTTGTTATTATAATCTTTATGTTTCAAATTTCAAAATATTTTTAAAATTTTTCTCCTTTTTGAATTTTGTTTTTTAAATTTTTTCAAAACTTGCAAACGTCTCAAATCCATGGGGGAATGGATAATGAGGACACATGACCAAGATGGACGGACAGGAAACAAAATTCTAAATGAATACGAGGAAGGAGACATATCCCCACCCAATGGATCATTGACATCCTTAGTTTCCCCCTTCTCAAATTTAAATAAGGTTTAGTAACAATATAATATACGAGCGAAGAGCTTATCCATTACCTCCAAGTTCAAGAAAAAAAAAATACATGACCTTCGAAACTCAGTTCAACCAAAGGTTTAGCATCTAACTCAAGCTCACATTCTTTCACATAGACTTCACTCCTAAACCCATATTGAGTCACTATGATTGATATATTAGTGAGGAGTTTGGATAGTATGCATAGCCTTTATTCTTAAACCCATATTAATTTATTATGATTGATATAGTGGTAAGAAGTTTGGGTAGTATGCATGAACCCAATTGTAACCATTGTGATTTCAGAAGTATAATTAAAAAAAAAACTGAGTTGCGCATGAGAATTATTGTAGGTACCACCACCAGTACCACATTGTGCTAGGAGCGCAGAATTGAGCTCTCAAATAATTGCAACCCCTATGATATTACTTGTGGACAGAAACTAAAAATTTCGCTGGTTAAACTCTTGAATTTTACAGGACCAGGATTTTCTGTTTTAGCAGTATATGGCAAACCGTGTAAGCAAACAAAAAAGATAAAGATTTCATGATCTAGGGTTTTGTGTCGTATTATTGCAATGTTACTCTTTTGACCAATTTTTTACATTGAGAGTCTCAAATTGCCACGTTAGAGTACTGTTAAAGTCACTTAGAATATGGACTAGGTTGTAGGACCACACTTTTGAACGTGTTAAAGTTTATGGCTTGAGTAATACAAGATGTTGCCCTGTAATACAATAAATTGACCTCAAGTTGCTGTAGCTTAGACTGCCATGCATATTTTTCCTGCTTTCAACATGTTTTTTCTTTTTTCGAAAAAAAAAAGAAAATCTCATCATGTTGTTACTTGATTACTCTTTCATCTGTAGAAGATAAAAGGATTCACGCAATAATACAACCAGGTGGGGCTGCTGAACTGGCCTGGTAGAAGTTCGGGGGTCTTGAAACCATCATTGCATGTATGTGTAGCAGACCTGGGCAAAGCTTAATGCAAAATATACCATTTCAAAATCAGGATCTTTACTACCTCATAAAGTAATCAAATTTACAAGATTCAAAGCCCTTTTGATGTGTAAAGGAAAAAAAAGTTATCACCTTTTTTCCTTGACCGTGCTATGTTATATCCTAAGCAAAAGGTGCATGTGATCAATAAATACTTTACAATTCTACTTCTGCTTGGATCTCTGATAGCCAATTAGCATCGAGCCAGATAGACGTAATTTACTTGATTATGGTAAATTTATTCTAAAATATCATATTTTAGGCAGAATCCTAGCTTAACGACGGGGTGATGATGATTTCCTTATGGATTCATTCAAATGTTCCTTCATGTTAGTGCTGACACTGACAATTTTCTTCCTTGTTACACCAAAATGGAAGCATGAAACTAGGGACCACATAATTGGTTTCATAAAGTTAATCATGCCTTAAGAAGATGTTTGCATCTTTAATGATCAATTAGCTTTACCAATGTACTATGTGCTAGATTTTGGCTGTAACCACATTGTAAAACTCAATTCGTGTGTTCCCCATCTTTTTTGGAGAAATGATTTTTCAATCACCTATTTTAAACGTTATCCAACACTCAATCTATCACTTTTAAATTATATGTGATCTGTATTTTACAATAAAAACCTTGACTTTTCACTTTTAAATTTAATTGAGTATCCATAAACAGCTACTTTTTTAGCTTTGAAATAACACCCGTATTTTTAGTTATTTGGGCGACAAGTAACAGTATAAACATTCTAAAAAACACGTACCAAAGTACTTTATTAGTCCGAGCCTTGACCTAAGACGAGAGAAGTTCCAAACGATTTTGTACCATGATTTCTTCAATGTGTACGAGACTTTCAACGTATTACAAAAATACCGAGCTCAGGAGCAGAAAAAGCAGGACATAAAAATTCTAAACTACACCAAGCATGCCATGAAAGTATGTTGCAATGATTAAACAAATGCTGCAACAATTTTGTTCCCCCATTGGTGCTGCTCCAAAATTAAATTAATATTTACTCCTTCTATTTTTTATTAATAATCATCTTGAAAAATTAAGATAATTTGATATATTAAAAAATTAATGTATTTAACTATATAGTATTTCACCAACACAAGGCACGAAATTTCACTCATATGAAAGATAGTTTAGTTAAACTTAAATTATCATTAATTAATACATACAAATATTGATACGGGTATTGAAAATAGTATGATATGTAAATAAGTTAATTTTACCCAAAAATAAAACACAGGTAACAATATATGACAAATAAGATATTATAATTATTTAATGAAATAATACATATTAATAAAATATTTACCAAAAATAATATTATAACAAGAAGAAATTAAAGTATTTGTTAAAGATAAAATTTAATTTTTTTTTATTAAGAATTTGTCAAATAATAGAGCTTTAAAGATGAAAAATATTCACCAAAAAGTAAATTTTAAGAGATATGCCAATTTCATGAATACACAAATATTATATGAGTATTAATATTACATACGTATATGATATGGACATATTATAAGTTTTGAGATATTTATGCATCAAACTATATGTATTATTCACTCTTAATTTAATCTAGAGGTCATCTATTCTTTAAACCAAGTTACATGTATATACTGAAAAGATTTCTTACTTTCACTCTTTTGGGGAGCTCCCGCGAAGGAATTAGTATTTATCATCGACGTATATATATATATATATCCGTCCTGGTTTCAGCATGGAGTATTTTGCAGTAACACAATTTACTGTTATATCTACTAGGATAGTTTGTTCTTCATAGCCAACACGAATAAATGTCCAATGTTACATTGTGCTTGTACTTTTCCAACGAGGCATTCTGCGTGCCATCACTGTTAACTTGGATATTATGGATCCATTTCACTAGTAAGTGGCTCTTACGTAATCAAGGTTTGATCTTTCAATTGACCACCATATCATTCTCAATAGTGCTTACTGATCATTTCCATCTCATTAGGTATTAATTATGCTATTAATTTGCATGTATTTTCTTTTGTCTTCCCACTTGAGTAACAACAACGGCACCTTGATTATTGAAAAAGACGAACCCAAATTGAAATTAACGAAGATACAAAATGATTTCCAACTTTCAAGATCCTATCTTAAAAAGCGTTATGTTTCTACTTATCTGCTAAATAATATTAAAGTATATTACTTCCTCTTGGGATGTGATATATTTTAATTGGATTAAGACATTTTTCTGATGCAAAAGTCCCTTTCTTTTCGCTCACAAATCCTTTCCCCTCACTCAATATCATATTTTTATGACTTCAAGCCTATATAGCAGCCACTACCTCCTACCTCCTAGTGCCTCGTAAGATAGTCCATTGAGGGTAGGGGTCTAAAGATTGACATATAAAACTGATATTTTGACCAGAAAAAAAGGAATAAATTAATGTTCTTCCCAATTTTGCAATTGAACAGTATTATTTATATTTATAATATGTGAAATATTATCTTGATATATTTTTATATATTTTTGGATAAGATATGAGATTTAAATTAAATGAAATTTACATTTCATCCAAAAATAAAATAAATATGAATGTATTGATGCGATACCTAATAAATTATAATTATAAATAACATTATATTTCTCATCTAATAATTATGCAATGGTTTGTGTGTATACAATATAGATAACAAGTGTCAACACATTCTTATGTATAAACAAATTTATCTTCTCAAATTTATATACACTTACAATAAAAGTGAAATTTGTTAATTTTATTCGACATACATCACTTATATATAGGTCTCATCCATTTTTATGTGAGGGTACTAGAATTTAAAGTGGTAAACTCGTGTCCATGGAAGAAAATCCACAGCTAACAACCAATGTAATAGTGGCAAATTGGGTAATGGAAGACACACGGTGGAGTGGAGCAGGCCATTTAAGGGTATTAGAAAAACATCACTCCTCTCTGCTCATATTATTTCCTATTCATATTTGTTTAATACCAAATTTCCAATCCTACATGTTAGATCTCAGCATTTTTTTCTCGAGATGTTAAACGTATCATAATAAAAATTAAAACATAAATTTTTCTTTATATATAAAAATGACAAACATCTATTGTGAAAAAGTCAACGGTCAAAGATTTGCTTTACTGTCTATGTCTCCCACACATTTCACACTCACATTCTATCGCTAACAAATGACATTCACTAAAATAAAAAAAGCACGGACATATTGATTTGGTGGCGTGTCCGCATATCGGACACTTTTTAAATATGATACCTATATAATATGTGTTGAACATGTATTTATACACATCCAATTAAAAAATAATTTTTTTAACTCGGGCACTTATCGAATACAAAAAAATTAGTTGCATTATTTTAAAAATTTCGGTTGATAAAAAATAAAAAAAAATTAATTAGATAAAAAAAATTATACAAAAATGATAAAATAATTCAGACAAAAAAATCATATAAGAAAATAAAAAAATTATATATATATATATATATATATTTATGCCATATAATTTTTTAAGTTTGGTATATTTCTTTATCTGTATTTGTGTGATATTCTATCTCTGTATCCGTGTACGTGGTTCGTAGCCTGAAAGTACCCTTTCAACGCCACCAAGCACAATGCGCCCCACTTGGGGGCGGGCCTACGTGATGCCTCGGTCAACCCGCCTTCCCACAATCGCTCCCTACACCAAGCAAGTTGGGTCCCACTTGAGTTTTTGTCACAATTATTTTCAAATTTTTTAATCAAATCTCTTCTCATTTAAATGTCGTTGCTGGGATCAGAGCCATCCGATCATATTACTGGTCGGGGAGTTGACCTTTGACTTTTTTTAGCCACTGGTTGTTAGACACGTGATAACTGCTTTGAGCAAAGATGAAGATATGAAGGAATTTAGTTTTTGAAAAATAATTTTTATTATCAGATTTTTAAAATTAAAAAATATATTTTATTTTTAGAAAATAAAAATAATGAAAATATATTTGATTTGTCTATTTTTAAAATATAACTCTTAAACTAAAATTTAAGATAATAAAATTATATTTAATTTTAAATAATAAAAGTAGTATATATTTGGTTCTCAAATTTGTTTTCTAATGGCAAATTTTATCTGAAACATATTTGATTTTGAAAAAGACAATTAAACCAAATGATAATCAGTATTCTCATTAATTATGATATTATTGACTTTAACCTATCACTATACCAAAAACGACAAAAATTTATTATTGCAAATGTTATATTTTAAATAGAAAATGTTTATTATAATAAGAATGTTATATAATATATCTCTTTATCCTAATTATATAATACGTCCCTTTATTTAGACGTATACGTAATAAAAAAAAATAAATTCACGTAAAAAAGACATGTATTTTAACCTATCACTATACCAAAAACGATATAAATGAATTTAATTAATGAGCTTTCATAAATAATAATAAACAATAAAATTTTTGTATATAGAATATTAAATTTAATAAAATAATATTAACTTGAAAGAGTTAGTGAACCACAATGGTGTTGGCTTAGTGACATTTTTTTAGTAATTAATACCAAAAAAAAAAAAAATTGAGAAAGGAGCATGGGTGTTCAACATGTGGTGATTTGCACTTCCTACATGGGTAATTCGCGCTAGATAAATTGTTAATAGTTAATGAAAAATAATCTGAAATTTGCCTTCAGCAGGATCGAACAAGTTACGTTGAGGAAAAACAAAACACACTCTCTCTTATTTACCATCTTGCCACCAGGTTTCCATCTGAAAACGTTTTCAGCAGCTAACAAAGAAAAACTGAAAAGGACAAATATGGTGTTTTCATATTTTCACTCATTTTAGAAATATTTCCTAAAAATATTTTCAATGAAATGAAACCAAACACACTTCCACTTGTGTTTCCTGTTTTCAATGAAAATGAAAAGGGAAAATGGTGAAACAAAACGCACTCTAAAATTCTGTATAATTTTACGTTAATTTATTATTTTTTATATTAAAAAGTTTGGATTAAGGAAAAACTTCGTCCCAATTCAAGATTAGGTACATCTCCAGACTCATCAAGTTCTTATATATATATATATATAATAAATCAAAACTTTATATTTGTTTATGGTTAATATTATGGAGGATAAATTAAAAATACTCTTGTGATTCCCCACTTTCTGTAAAAGGTGATACATTATTTTCTATGTTAATTCATCATTTTAAAATACATGTCACATGCATAAATTGAAGATATATATATGTGTGATTAATGAAAAATAAGATAAAAGAATGTGGTCATTTTGATGAAAGATTACCACTATGAAAGGTGAGATGCCATGGGAAATTTTTAAATCTTGAAAAACTATTTTATTCTCTACTCAATGTTACTCAAGAACGAATTTAAGATTTTCCTTTAAAATGTAGACTAAACTAGTAATTTAGTCCTTCTGTAATGTCCGATTTTTCCCTTTTGTGCAAAATGATCAAAATGTCCCAAGGTTATTTCTATAAGAATCGAGATGCCCCAGCCCTCAAAGGGTTAGTTTAATGTATTGAAGGGGACTTTATGTGTTTTAAATGACAATCGTGTGAAAATCTCAATTCTGAGTTTTCCATGCGCGAAATTATCAAAATGCCTCTGAAGGTAATTTAACGTGGATTAAGTGACGGCCAGATCCAGTTATCACTCGAGAGTTGGATATGTTAATTTGAGAGGATATATGATGTTTGGTTGAGTCCTGGTGAGATTTTATATAAATTACCATTTTACCTCTAGTTAGTGCTAATGAAACTTAATTAAAGTAATTAAGGGCATGTAGGCAATATTAGATTCAAATTAAAGATTAATTATTTTTATTAATTAATTATAAGTCAGATAATTATTTTGAGTTAATTGATGATCACGATTGATTAGAGAAACTTAATCTCAGTCTTAATAAAAAATTAGTTAGAAAGAGACAAAAAATGCTTTATGAGACAAAAAAGTAAAAGTAGAAGACAAAGTTAATTTATTACTTTTGCTTTTCCTTGAGATTATGGATCATGCTTGTATTTGAAATTTGAATTAATTGAGTTTAGCCTAATTAATAAGCATGTAAGAAACACCCTAGCCTAAGCTTGAAGTGCCCTAGACATATAATTATTATTTCCTAACAATTCCCCTAATTAAACCCACATCTAACCCTAATTTCTGGACACACAAAACACAAAATATCCCCACCTACCCGCTAAAAATCGTGGCTGTTTCCTCCCTCTCACTCTCTTATTTTGATTTTTTTCCAAACACACTCACTCACACTCTCATTCTTTCCTATCATTTGTTTTGTCACAACTTGAGATCTAAGTTTGTGCAAAAATTCTCCCATTCTTTCCATTTCAAACTCTCTTCTTCTCCTTCACCAAGAAACTCCATTTTTGCTCACAAATCAATCTCTAAGCCTCAAACAAAAACACCTCCACCATGAATCACACTCCAAACACCTAAGCTTTCAACTCTATCAACAAAGCCATAAAAAAATCTCTCATTCCTCTCTTTCCCTCTTGGCAGAAGCTATCATCACCACCAAGAGAAGATTTTGTTTTTCTCTTCTCTTTCCGAAGAACAAGTATTTTCATCCTTGAAGCAAGAAACACACTTTGGTAGGGATTTGTTCTTATATTTTCCTTTCTTTTCTTCTCTTTCTCTTGGTTTTGTTGTGATTATAGTTATGGCTTGATGATGATGGTTCTTAATGGTAGTTGAAAAACCATCATGTTCATAACCTCTAGAGCTCAAAGCTTAATCCTGTTAGCTCAGAACCCTTCAAAAAGCTTCAAGATAATATGTTTTGAATGACAACAAAACCTATTTAAAGAAATTTTTTTTGAAGAATGACTGATGTCTACTTGAGTTTCTTGAGTTAGCAAGGGTTCTTTCGTTGGCATAACATAGCTCTTTTAAAACGTAAAAATTTCACTTTACATGTGCAAACATGCTTTATCTCGTTTAAAGAGATGGGAATCAAGTGGAAGTGATAATTATATCATATTTTGAGCATGTACATGCCTAATGAATTGAAGAAAATCATCCAGGACAAGAACAAGCTTCAAGACTTTAGAAAGTACGTTTAAAATGAAGATATCAATCAAAGTCTGAACCCAACATGTTCTACAACCTTCAATCATCATGTTTGTAATATCCCATACTACTTTATGGATTGACAACAGTTCGCACAAACCAACACAGATCTTCTCAGCATGCTTTGTCCTCATTCACACGTTCTGTACGACCCGATTTTGCTGTTGAGTGTAAATGATCAAAATGCCCTTGAGGTCATTTTTACCCTAAATTAAAGGACGGTTACCCGCAGTTCCGAATGGGTCAACTCAATGTTTGAAGGGGTTAGAATTGTTATGAATGATATCCGAGATGAAAATCTCGTTTAAACTTTCGGCTCAAAATGATCAAAATACCCCTCCTATTCTACAGGTAAAAGGTGCCGTTTGAGCCCGAAATTTTCAGGAAGTTTAGAATGATGTTTTTAAGTAATGTTTGATGTTTAGTTGAGCCCGGAAGGTCCCGGGTAGTTTTAGTGCAAAATTACCATTTTGCCCCTAGAACAGTGTACAGTAAGCCTAATGACGCAATTAAGCAAACCTAAGCAATATTAGGCTCTAATCGAGATTAATTTATTTTGATAACTAATCTAGAGTTAAAATAATTTATTAAGGTTAATTAGAACCTAAGATTGCTTAGTTAAACTCTAAATTGCATTCTTAAATTCAAGATTCTTAGTCATGAAATCTTGAATAGTGTTTTCTCTCTCCAATTCCTTAAATTAAGGAATTGTGCCATACCTCATTTGACCAAAAGAATTATTTTAAATTACTAATCTAGTAAGATTGCCCTCCTAATCAAGTCTTGACACTCCTAATTACCCAATTACCTCACCTAAACACTTTCTTACAACTCCTAACCAAAACCTTAATCAAAGAAACACCTAAACACATCACTAAACCACAATTACATGGACAAATTAACCTCCCCCTTGGCTACCCAATCTGGCTGAATTCATGGCCCAAGGAAAAGTGTCACATGTTGAAATTTTCTTCACTCAATGAGCCATGCCTTGCCCATACTTCACCATGCTTGAACCCATACCCAAAGCCATACTTTGTAAGAGATATTTTCCTTCCTTTTCCTCCCATTTGGCCGTCGGCCTTCTTCCTCTTGGCAGCCCTCATTGTGCCAAAATTTCTATAAATACCAAGCCTTGAAGAACTTTGATACACTTTAGATCATTTGCTAAGTTTAGTTCTCTTGCTTTTTCTTGCAATTTCTCTCTAAGTTCTCTTCATCTTCTTCATTTTCTTCCACCTCTTAAAGAATCCTTCCACCACCACAAACCACCACAAACAACCATAAACCACTACTACCTCACCTTAAACCATCTCCTAAACACTTAAACTTTCCATTCCAAGCTTAGAAACTCAAGGAAAAATCATCTTCCTTGAGCTTCCCCTTTGGCCGAAACACATACCACATCCAAGAGGAGATTTTGTCTTCTCAACTCTTCAAGAATCAAGCTTTCTTTCTTCCATTCCAAAGACTTCCTTAGGTAGGGGTTTTGTTTTCAAGTTTTGCTTGTTTTCCTTAAAGAAAGTTCTAGTGTTCTCTTGGTTCAAACTCCTTTCTTTCCTTCCTTTTCATTTTCGGCCAAGAGGCCATTTTATGAAAATAACATGAGCTTGATGATGAGGTTTCAAGATAATGACTTGTTGTTGTCATGTGAGAAACCTCTAAAGCTTGAAATAACTTGGTCTTGGACCATACATGCTTATGTTTCTTTCTCTTTTTCTTGGTTTCATTTTCGGTTCTTTCCTTTTCTTCCTTAAATGATTTCGGTTTCCTTTGCCTTGGTTTGAATAAAGTTTGCTAAAAATGTAAAGTAGATCACAAAAGTTTTGTTAAAGAAAATTAATCACATGTTTTCAAAGAGCTCTAAGCTTACCCTTGCCAACCTTAAAGTTGGTCGGCCGTTCTAATAGTTTTACTCTAGATTGAAGCCCATGAGCAATAAAATAAAGAATATGACTTAGTTCTTGTAGTTTTGTTTAGACAAAGTGTTGAATTTTGTGCCTATTTTCTTAAGCTTGATGATGAAGTTCAAACCTTAAGACTTCTTTGAAGTCTAGGTGCTAAGAACTCTAAAGCTTGCCTTATGATACATAATGGGTTGAGATTTTGTTCCTTTAAAGTCTTGCAAAGAGCTCTAGCTAAGATCTAAAATAAGATGCATTCATGTTTACTTTAATGCTTTGCATAGCATGTTTATTTTCAAGTCATCACTAAACAACTTAAAGATTAAAACAAGAATGTGCATCCTCACTTAATAAATCTCAAAGCCTACCTATTTCAACCTTAAAGTTGATTGTTGATTTGGGGTAAATACCTCAAGGGGCCTAGAGCACTAAAATAAAGAATTGAACCTTGTATCTCATGTTTACTTTCTTGCCTAGAATGTTTATATTCTATGCCATCACTTAAACTCCAAAGATAATAAAAATGTGCATCTCATGTTTACTTTATGTCTTCACTTTATTTTCTAATGAAGAATAAAAATGAGGTGCATAGCATGTTTAAGTTTATGTCAACACCCTAATGATCTAGAGCTGAAAGACTTGCCCAAGTATCCTATGTAAGGTTTTAAGAAAATGTTGGCATTCTCAAAGAAGCCATTCGGCCTTGTAGTGATGATGATGGACTTAGTATGAGTTCTTCTAATCACAAGTGTCCGTAGTTTATGTTTTGTAATTTTTCTAAGCTTAGGAGCACCTAAGCAACATTATGAATGAAATTATATACTTTAAATCTATTTTATGAACAAGTTAATTTAGCTACTGACCTCATGTGTAATTGCATGATTTTAATTTAAGGATTTGATTAAATCCCTAGAATTATTCCAAGAGAAAACTAGCAACTTGTATGCATTTCAATTCATGAGATTATGTGATTTTATGGGCTTATGATTTCGGTTCTACCCTTCATGATTGGCTACTGTATAAATGCTGTTCTAAGGTGTTAAAATGTGTAAAATTATGTTTGAGTGAAGCAAGGATCGATTTAGAGAAGTTAGAAAAGAATAAGTAACTTGAAAGGATTAGAAATGAGAATTCTAGAACACTTTAATGCATAAAAATGCAAATTTGTTCCAGCATGATTAATTCAAGGATAAATGGTTCATATTCAGTAAGACATGAGAAAATCCCTTCATAAATGATTAGGTATTAATTTCTAAGCTTAAGGTGATGATAAGAACTTAAAATGGGAATTCTAGCACATTTAGACATGGTAAAATGTAATTCTGTCCAGCATAGTTAAATTGAGGAATAGTGATCTATAACTTAGAGAACATGCCTAGGAATCCCTCATAATTGGTTTAGGAATTGATTATGGAGTCTTAGGCGAAGACGGATCTTAAAAAGGGTCACGAACGGAGATTCTAGAGCCTCGTAAGCATATGATATTTTCTGCCCTTATATGTACAATGCTATTTGGAATTTTAATGAGTTCAAATCTTAGAAAAAAGTTTAAGTGTTAACCTCTTGAGGGTAATAAAGATGTAATACGGGTATTAGAATGATTAGAACACAAGTTTAAGACCCGTAAGGGTCAAAGCATAATATACTATGAGATAGGTGACCGAGTGAGCATAGTTATGATGATGAACCTCGAGCATATTTATGATGATGTGATTATGTTAAGTACCTTGAGCATGAAACATTATGTGTATGATTGGTATGATGATATGATGAAGTGTTGTATTTAAGATGCATAAGGTTTCGAAATATGAATAAGATTGAGGAATATGCTCATGTGAACTAGAAAGATATTGTTAGAAAGTTCTATGGAAATGATGCATGTGACTGAGATTATGTGGCATGACTCAAATTTGAGGAAATTCGGAGAGTAGCTGTTATGCCGCCGAATTTCCGTCAAATTTGAAAGACTTAAGAAAGTTTTGAGAAATATGATGTTTAAGGTGATACATCGAGACGTACTTCTCCTCTCAGTGACGGAAGGTAAAACGTGAGGGCATAGACATTAGCCTGCCAAAGCGGACAAAGTCGCTCGTCTTAACTAGTCGATGCGTTTCGAAGAAGGAAAAAGTCCCATGATGGGTGATCCTTAGGCCCCCTACCCGTACTCTTGGAGTCGGGATTATGATGATTATGATTATGTTTATGATTCGCTTATCAAGAGGATAAGTAAGAACTAGTGACGACTAGTTAAGGTATGAGCTCATAGCCTAGTTTAAGGGGTGCGGTTACTATTATGATGTTGGTGTCACAAGAATGAGAAGAAAGAACAATGTTCAAAGAGAAGTTACTTGCCACTATATCATGATTGACTATTGTTTGGTTTGCTTAAAGTATTGCCATGCATCCATGTATTATTATGCTTGCATACATGCATTAAGACCCATTATAAAAGACATGGACCTTGGATAATTATCTTTGCAAAAACCTCATAATAAACCTATGCATGCTTAACCTTTTTACAATAAACCCAAGGTTCCTGGGACGTAAACGATGACACTAGGATAGAGGATTTCCCTCCTGAGATTCTTTAGCAAGATTCTCACCCATCTCTCTCTTTTCTTTTCCGTTACGTCTTCAGACATCGATGGCATCGTTTGTGATATTCATTGATGCACCCATGTGGGAACTGCACTACAATCCGATCATCAGTCCTACCACTTCGAGGGTCGTTGTGCTATACGCATTTTTGCATGCATGGGACGCCCATTTGCCTTTCCAGTCTCCAGCTTCCGATCACTCCGACTTCCTCCTTTGGTGACGACATGATTTTTGAGAGGACGCGACCCAGAGACGAGCGGAAGTCGTCGCCCGTCTGCATCTTCAGCGGTGCAAGGTTACCCCGATTACGTGCCCCGCTCGAGACGTTCGGAGACCGACCATCAGAGGATCCTCCTTCTCATCCTTTCTCGGAGGGTTTCGCCCTCCTGTACCCATGGATATCGGGATGGGTAGCGAGGAGACAGTGACGCAGCGGAGGTTAGCATGATGTAGGAGATGCACCTACGCCGTGGAGGGCATGCTCGCCCATCTTTCCCTTCACGCATCCGAGAAGCTTGCCCAGTTCATTGGGTATGTGCCATTGAGGGATGAGGAGGAGCATCATCCATAGTTCGAGAGGGAGTGTCATAGCTTGGGAGTATCTTTTGGGGTTGTTTCATGTATTTGTTGTTATGTTTCTTATTTATGATGTTGTCCTGGAAGCTCTGCCCACTAGTATGGGTAAGACTTTATGTTTCTTTTATATTCAGTGGTATTGTACTAAACTATGATTAACTAATGTGATGAGCAAAGTTTTCATGATTGATGTGTTCTTTAATGCTTATGTTCTGTATGATTTATTTATTCTTCCGCTTCACGTTACATTTATGTTACGCGCAAAGGCTCGCACCTTGTTTTACATGATTCATTTCAAAAAAATAAAAAAATTTACCTGTATTTTCCACTAAGTATTTTGTAAATGAATTTAAAGAGAAGTAATAACTAATAATTAATCTTGATACGTCCTAAGCGTATTGGGGTTAAATATTAGGGTGTTACATTATGGTATTAAGAGGTTCGATTCTCACGAGCCTGAGGATTGGACTGACCATGCTTTAAAAGCATGTTACGGTAGTATGTCATGTGTAGTGCTTAGCTATTAGAGATAAGCTATAGGATAGGCATTCATGACCTTGTCTGCTGTGCCATGGTAACTAGCTTATTTAGCTTGGAATATTGAGTTTGATCACCTCAGTGTTTGTTGACTTGTGTGCTTAGGGACCAATGGCACCCGGGACAGAATGGGAACGCGAATGAAGGTGAACAAGGGAATGAGACTGAGCTCCTCGCGTGATGGCTAGGGCGATGGAACGCATGTTCGATCGTATGAATCAACCAAGGGATGCTGCTCAAGGTCTCCTCCTGAGGCCGTGGAGCAAGCCCGTTTGGGGAGTTCAGCAAGGCCAATCCCCCAACTTTCCGTGGAGCTTTGAATCCGGACAAGGCGACGAGTGGATCAAGAACATGGAGAAGATCTACTCTATTGTTGCTTGTTCGGAGGAGCAGAAAGTCACCTTTGCTGCCTATATGATGGAAGCCGATGCAGAGTTTTGGTGGACCGGCACTCGGAGGCTACTAGAAGCTACGGGAACCGCTATCAATTGGGAAGTTAAGACGTATTTCTATGAGAAGTATTTCCCGAGTCCGTGAAGAACGCAAAGGACATTGAGTTCATGCAGTTGGTCCAAGGTGGAATGTCTGCGCCCAATACACGGCAAAGTTTGAAGAATTGATCAAGTTCTCACGAGTTTTCCAAGGGAACCCGACGAGATTTGGAAGTGCGTTAAGTATGAGGCCGGTTGAGGGCCGAACTTAACTTTGCTGTGGCACACATGGAGATTAGGGACTTCCCGACCCTAGTCAACAAGTGCCGGATCATCGAAGAAGGGCACAAGAAGCTGAGTGCCGCGAGACGGATCGTCCCTGTGGTTTGGGGCCTCAAGTCCCGAAGTTCAAGCCATCAAATCAGACTCAACCGAGGAACCATTACCATCCCTACCAATCCAATCAGTTCAAGCATCAACAACACCAACAACAACATCCTCAACAGCAACAACAAAGAGGACCCAACAATCAACCATTTCGGCAACACCCGCCGTTCAACCCCAACGGCCGAACCGCAACCATCAAGGAGGAGTGAGCGGTCCTCGCAACAACAACAACAACAATAACCAACAAGGAGGGCCCAATGGGAACAAGAACAAGGCACCCCAAGAGCCCCTCCTGTTGTCCGGACCGCGCAAGCCGTGGAGTGCCCCTCTGTGGAAAGAATCATGGCAATCGCCCTGCCTAGTCGGGCAAGGAGTGTGTTTCAGATGTGGCAAGCTCGGCCACTATGCGAAGGATTGTAGAAATAATGGAGGGTCATCAAGTCAAAACCCCGACCACTACACCAAGGACGGGTCTTTACCCTCAACGTTGAGGACGCAAATGGGTCCAACGACCTCATCGAAGGTAAGTGCAAACTAAATGGTAGAACCTTAACTGCTATATGACTCTAGTGCTACTCATTCTTTTATCTCACATGCTAGTGTCGAGTCTCTAAATTTGAAAGTTTCTAAGCTTCCTTTTGACCTCATTGTTTCTACTCCCACCAACCGTCCTGTACATACATGTAACTGTTGTTTAAATTGCCATCCTACTATTGAAAATAGATTCTTTATCATAGATTTGATTTGTTTACCTTTGAAAGACATAGGGATAATCCTTGGCATGGATTGGCTTCACGCTAACCATGTGTTGCTAGTGTTATACAAAATCTGTTATTTTTCGTCATCCCCTAGCAAGACTAGTCAAACCTTGAAACTTTATGTAAATGCCGTAGGTGTCTTCTGTAGTGGGGAGAAAACTAAGGGATATGTCCTTCTAGTCGCTAGCAAAGTAGACTTTGAGCAGAACATAGATGATATTCCGGTAGTAGAGAGTATCCCGAGGTATTTCCGGATGAGATACCCAAGTTCCCTCCTGAGAGAGAAGTGGAGTTCTCCATCGAGTTAGTTCAGGAACGGGACCTATCTCGATAGCCCCATATAGGATGTCACCCTTGGAGTTGAAGGAATTGAAAACCCAATTGGGGAGCTGTTAGAAAAGAATTTTATTAGACCTAGTGCCTCACCGTGAAGCCCTGGTTCTGTTTGTTAAGAAAAAGGATGGGAGCATGAGATTATGTATAGATTATAGGCAATTGAATCGTGTAACGGTGAAAATAAATACCCTTTACCTAGGATTGATGATCTCATGGACCAGTTAAAGGAGCGGTGGTATTCTCCAAGATTGATTTAAGGTTCGGATACCATCAAATTAGGGTGAGAGATGATGATATACCCAAAACTGCCTTTAGGACACGGTACGAACATTTGAGTTCGCCGTGATGTCTTTTGGACTGACGAATGCACCTCCGTGTTCATGGACTACATGAATAGGATCTTTAGACCCTATTTAGACAAGTTCGTGGTTGTTTTCATAGATGATATACTCATCTATTCGAAGACTCACGAGGAGCATGAAAGTCACCTAAGGTTGGTTTTAGAGGTGTTGAAAGAGAAGAAGTTGTATGCTAAGCTCTCTAAGTGTGAATTATGGTTGGAGGAGGTGAAGTTTTTGGGACATGTAGTATCGAAAGGAGGTATAGCTGTTGACCCTAGTAAGATAGAAGCCGTAATGAATTGGGATAGACCGACCACCGTATCGGAAAATACAGAGCTTTTGGGATTAGCAGGCTATTATCGTAGGTTTATCAAAGGATTTTCCAGATTGCCCTTCCTCTAACCAAGCTAACTACGAAGAACACCCGTTTTCATGGAATCCCGATTGCGAAAAGAGCTTCCAAGAGTTAAAGGAAAGGTTGACCTCGACCCCAGTTTTGATTTTGCCCGACCCCAATGTACCCATCGAGGTATATTGTAATGTTTTGGGGAAAGGTTTAGGCTGTGTGTTGATGCAAAATAGGCAAGTGGTAGCCTATGCGTCTAGACAACTCAAGCCTCACGAGGTTAATTACCCTACCCATGACCTAGAGTTAGCCGCCATAGTGTTTGCCTTAAAGATTTGGAGGCATCACTTATATGGAGTAAGGTTTGAAGTTTTCTCCGATCATAAGAGTCTTAAGCATCTCTTTGATCAAAAGGAGCTAAACATGAGGCAAAGAAGGTGGATGGAGTTTCTAAAGGATTATGATTTCGGCTTAAGTTACCACCTCGGCAAGGCCAATATGGTCGCCGACGCCTGAGTCGAAAGTCATTACGCCTATCTCATATGATGGTCAAGGAAGTTGAGCTGATAGAGAAGTTTAGGGACATGAATTTGGGGATGTCAATGTTGGAAAAGGTGTAAAAATGTGTCATCTTACGGTAACAAGTGGGTTTAAACGAGGGTTGTGATGGTACAAGTAGAAAATGAGGAGTTTAGGGAGACCCTAAGGCGGTAAAGGCTGGAAAGCTTAAAGGTTTTGAGCAAGGGGAGATGGTTGTGGAGGTTTGAAGGGCGGATTTGTGTCCTGCAAGATGGTGACCTCCGAGAAAGTATCTTGGAGGAGGCCTATAAAAGCCACTTCACCATCCATCCTGGTGCCACCAAGTTGTATCAGGATTTAAGAAGATGTTCTGGTGGCCCGGATTGAAAAAGGACGTAGTAGCCTAGGTTAGTAAGTGCTTAGTCTGTCAAAAAGTGAAGATTGAGCACCAAAAACCTTCAGGAATGTTGTAACCTTTGCCTATCCCCTAATGGAAGTGGGATAGTATATCTATGGATTTTGTGACCAGCCTACCTCGAACCCAAGCCGACCATGACGCTATTTGGGTAATAGTGGACAGGTTAACCAAGTCGGCCTATTTCCTACCCATAAAGATAACCTTTTCCCTAGGTAAGTTGGCCAAGTTGTACATCCAGGAGATAGTGAGGTTACATGGAGTTCCATCGACGATAATCTCGGATCGAGATCCGCGTTACGTCGCGTTTTGGGGAGCCTTTCAAAAGGCGTTTGGTTATAAGTTGTGTTTAAGCACGGCTTACCACCCTCAAATGGATGGACAATCGAAAGAACTATCCAAACATTGGAAGAAATGTTGAGGGCATGTGTTTTGGATAGAAAAGGGAGTTAGGATAAGTACTTGCTACTTATCGAGTTCGCATATAACAACAGTTATCATTTGAGCATCGGTATGACACTGTACGAGGCCTTGTATGGAAGGAAGTGCCAGTCGCCTTTGTGTTGGCATGATCTCGGAGAACAAAGCGTTTTGGGATGTAGTGAGGGAAACCACGGAGCAAATAAGAATGATCAAGAATAGAATCTTGACTGCTCAAAGCGACAAAGAGCTACGCGGACAAGCGGCGAAAGCCGTTAGAATTCCAAGAAGGCGAGCATGTTTTCTTGAGGATTACCCCCTCCAGGAATAGGTAGAGCCATGAAAGTCAAGAAATTGAGTCCCGATTTCTCGGACCTTTGAAATCCTTCAGAGAGTCGGGACAATTGCCTATAAAATAGCCCTACCTCCAAATCTCAAAATCTTCATGACGTCTTTCACGTCTCCAAGCTAAGAAAATATCAATCCGACCCTAGCCATGTGTTAGAGCCAGAGCATGTACAGTTAAGGGAGGACCTAACTTTCATCTCCACCAACGAGGATCGTGGACCGTGGTGTGGCAGTTGAGAAACAAGTCCGTTCCTTTGGTGAAAGTCGCGTGGGGACGAGACAAGACAGAGGAGTACACATGGGAATTGGAATCTAAGATGCGGACGAAGTATCCGAGCTTTTCTAAGGTAACGATTTTCGAGACGAAATTCTTTTTAAGGAGGGGAGTAATGTAACGCCCGAATTTCTGCTGTTGAGTATAAATGACCAAAATGCCCTTGAGGTCATTTTTACCAGAAATTAAAGAACGGTCCCTATAGTCCCGAATGGGTCAACTCAATGTTTGAAGGGGTTAGAATTGTTATGAATGATATCCGAGGTGAAAATCTCGTTTTCTAAATTTTCGGCTCAAAATGACCAAAATACCCTCCTGTATTCTACACGGGTAAAAGGTGCCGTTTGAGCCCAGAATTTCCAGGAAGTTTAGAATGATGTTTTTAAGTAATGTTTGATGTTTAGTTGGGCTGAAGGTCCCGGGTAGTTTTAGTTCAAAATTACCATTTTGCCCCTAGAACAGTGTATAGTAAGCCTAATGACGCAATTAAGCAAACCTAAGCAATATTAGGCTTTAATCGAGGATTAATTTATTTCGATAATTAATCTAGAGTCAAAATAATTTATTAAGGTTAATTAGAACCTAAGATTGCTTAGTTAAACTCTAAATTGCATTCTTAAATTCAAGATTCCTAGTCATGGAATCTTGAATAGTATTTTTCTCTCCAATTCCTTAAATTAAGGAATTGTGCCATACCTCATTTGACCAAAAGAATTATTTTAAATTACTAATCTAGTAAGATTGCCCTCCTAATCAAGTCTTGACACTCCTAATTACCCAATTACCTCACCTAAACACTTTCTTACAACTCCTAACCAAAACCTTAATCAAAGAAACACCTAAACACATCACTAAACCACAATTACATGGACAAATTAACCTCCCCCTTGGATGCCCAATTGGGTCGAATTCATGGCCCAAGGAAAAATGTCACATGTTGAAATTTTCTTCACTCAAAGAGCTATACCTTGCCCATACTTCACCACGCTTGAACCCATACCCAAAGCCATACTTTGTAAGAGATATTTTCCTTCTTTGTCCCTCCCATTTGGCCGTCGGCCTTCTTCCTCTTGGCAGCCCTCATTGTGCCAAAATTTCTATAAATACCAAGCCTTGAAGAACCTTGATACACTTTAGATCATTTGCTAAGTTTAGTTCTCTTGCTTTTTCTTGCAATTTCTCTCTAAGTTCTCTTCATCTTCTTCATTTTCTTCTACCTCTTAAAGAATCCTTCCACCACCACAAACCACCACAAACAACCATAAACCACCACCATCTCACCTTAAACCATCTCCTAAACACTTAAACTTTCCATTCCCAAGCTTAGAAACTCAAGGAAAAATCATCTTCCTTGAGCTTCCCCTTTGGCCGAAACACATACCACATCCAAGAGGAGATTTTGTCTTCTCAACTCTTCAAGAATCAAGCTTTCTTTCTTCCATTCCAAAGACTTCCTTAGGTAGGGGTTTTGTTTTCAAGTTTTGCTTGTTTTCCTTAAAGAAAGTTCTAGTTTTCTCTTGGTTAAAACTCCTTTCTTTCCTTCCTTTTCATTTTCGGCCAAGAGGCCATTTTATGAAAATAACATGAGCTTGATGATGAGGTTTCAAGATAATGACTTGTTGTTGTCATGTGAGAAACCTCTAAAGCTTGAAATAACTTGGTCTTGGACCATACATGCTTGTTTTTCTTTCTCTTTTTCTTGGTTTCATTTTTGGTTCTTTCCTTTTCTTCCTTAAATGATTTCGGTTTCCTTTGCCTTGGTTTGAATAAAGTTTGCTAAAAATGTAAAGTAGATCACAAAAGTTTTGTTAAAGAAAATTAATCACATGTTTTCAAAGAGCTCTAAGCTTACCCTTGCCAACCTTAAAGTTGGTCAGCCGTTCTAAGAGTTTTACTCTAGATTGAAGCCCATGAGCAATAAAATAAAGAATATGACTTAGTTCTTGTAGTTTTGTTTAGACAAAGTGTTGAATTTTGTGCCTATTTTCTTAAGCTTGATGATGAAGTTCAAACCTTAAGACTTCTTTGAAGTCTAGGTGCTAGGAACTCTAAAGCTTGCCTTATGATACATAATGGGTTGAGGTTTTGTTCCTTTAAAGTCTTGCAAAGAGCTCTAGCTAAGATCTAAAATAAGATGCATTCATGTTTACTTTAATGCTTTGCATAGCATGTTTATTTTCAAGTCATCACTAAACAACTTAAAGATTAAAACAAGAATGTGCATCCTCACTTAATAAATCTCAAAGCCTACCTATTTCAACCTTAAAGTTGATTGTTGATTTGGGGTAAATACCTCAAGGGGCCTAGAGCACTAAAATAAAGAATTGAACCTTGCATCTCATGTTTACTTTCTTACCTAGCATGTTTATATTCTATGCCATCACTTAAACTCCAAAGATAATAAAAAGGTGCATCTCATGTTTACTTTATGTCTTCACTTTATTTTCTAATGAAGAATAAAAATGAGGTGCATAGCATGTTTAAGTTTATGTCAACACCCTAATGATCTAGAGCTGAAAGACTTACCCAAGTATCCTATGTAAGGTTTTAAGAAAATGTTGGCATTCTCAAAGAAGCCATTCGGCCTTGTGGTGATGATGATGGACTTAGTATGAGTTCCTCTAATCACAAGTGTCCATAGTTTATGTTTTGTAATTTTTCTAAGCTTAGGAGCACCTAAGCAACATTATGAATGAAATTATATACTTTAAATCTATTTTATGAACAAGTTAATTTAGCTACTGACCTTATGTGTAATTGCATGATTTTAATGTAAGGATTTGATTAAATCCCTAGAATTATTCCAAGAGAAAACTAGCAACTTGTATGCATTTCAATTCATGAGATTATGTGATTTTATGGGCTTATGATTTCTGTAACATCCCCTCCTGCTTTATGGATCGTCAACTGTCTCCACAAACCAACACGGGTCTTTTAGTGCTTTGTCCTCACTCACACGCTTCCTGGGAAAACTTCCAGGAGGTCACCCATCCCAAAATTACCCCAAGTTAAGCACGCTCGCCTGAATTCTTTCATGATGGGCTCCTGAAAAGAAAGATGCATCTTTGTGGCATAGGTAATACCAATCAATTCATATAAGTCTTCCTTAACTGTATAGTCCCATACCTATACAAACTCAGGATCCCTCTCATTCGGGTGTGTAATCGGTTCATTCATGTACCCCTCCGCTGGAGGCAGGAGCCGCTCCTTATAGTGCCTTCTCGCATCGGTGGGTAGCGGACTGGCAAATTCCAACCCAAAACCCCAAATTCCAGCCCTTATTTGTGCTGCCACTAGGACCAAAAGCAAGGGAAAAACAAAGTTTTTAATTGATCTTGATGTAAAGAAAATGTTCTTGAAGAAGTTTAGAAGTTTTTTCTTTTGCACATCGCAATCCTTTCAACATAATAATTGTCGTATAGAAATATTGGGAAAACAATACGCATCCTAAGAAGTCGATCACACGATAATTTACATTTTTATATCACGTCCATAGTCAGTTAAGTCATATAAGCATAGTATATACATTCACACCTAATTACATATTTACTTTGAACAACCCTACCCTGGTCCTCGGAGACCACCTAATCTGGGTTAGGCCTAACAAAATACAGCCAACTATATATATAAACCTAACTCCCTCAGTAGCGGCTCATCAAAAGGTCAAACATAAGAGCCATGATAGTCAGATAATGTGAGGGACTCTAAGCATACGACACCTATCAACAAATTGGGTACACCATAGTCGATCATCAGGTGGAGAGTAGTGCCCATTAGGCACGTCGCTAGTGCCCTTCTCCGTACCCAGGAAGGAGTAGAGGAACCAGAAGATGTCTCCTCTGAAGGATCAGACTGACATCGGCGGAGTGGTAGTTGTGGTGGGTGAGTCATATACAGTGAAAAAGTGTTGGTCTTGCCAGATCCACAAGGTCCATTTGAGGTTTACTGTGATGCGTCAGGAAGAGGCTTAGGGTGCGTTTTGATGCAAAACAAGAATGTGGTGGCCTATGCTTCAAGGCAGCTGAAGTTGCATGAGGTGAACTACCCTATTCACGATCTTGAACTAGCGAGTAGTGTTCGCTTTGAAAATTTGGAGACACCATCTCTATCGAGTGAAGTTTGAAGTCTTTCTTCACAAGAGTCTCAAATACCTTTTTAATCAGAAGGACTTAAACATGAGACAACGTAGGTGGATGGAATTTTTGAAAGATTATGACTTTGATCTAAGTTACCATCAGGAAAGGCAAATGTAGTAGCAGATACTCTCAGAAAGACCTTGAGTATTTCATGGATGATGATTAAAGAGGCAGAGTTAGAAGAGACTTTTCGAAACCTTAAATTAGGAGTAGAAGAGAGGCCTAAGAGTGTATATTTAGGTCAAATTAGGATCACAAGTGACTTCAAGAAGGAAATTTCACGAGCCCAAGCAAGAAGATTCAGAATTTCAAGAGACCATGACCTCAGTTCAATTTGGGAAGCATAACGGATTTGCCGAGATAAAGATAGGATATGGAGGTATCAAGATCGGATCTATGTGAGAACGGGAAATCTTCGTCGTGACATTTTAGAAGAAGCTCACCAAGGTAATTTCTCTCTACACCCAGGAGTCACAAAGATGTATAAAGATCTTAAGATGTTTTGGTGGCCAAAAATGAAGATTGATGTAGCGGAAAAAGGTGTCTAAGTGTTTGACTTGCCAGAAGGTAAAGATTGAGCATAAGAAGCCACCAGGTACAATACAACCCCTTAAAGTTCAGGATGGAAATGGGAAAGCATTTCCATGGACTTTGTCACGGGATTACCCAAAACGCCATCAGGATATGATGCTATCTGGGTTATAGTGGATAGACTAACTAAGTCTGCACACTTTCTACCTATCAGAGCCTCATATCTCTGGAGAAGTTGGCTAAACTTTATATAGAACAAATTGTAAGGCTGCATGGCGTTCCTTCAACTATAATCGGGATCCGCGATTCACCTCAAGATTTTGGGGAGCTTTTCAGAAAGCTTTCGGAGCAAACTTTGTGAGCACGGCTTATCATCCCCAACTGATGGGCAATCTGAAAGGACCATTCAAACACTGGAAGATATGTTGAGAGCATGTGTGCTAGAATATCGTGGAGGTTGGGACAACTGCCACTGATTGAATTTTCCTACAACAACGCTACCATGCAAGTATCGAAATGGCTCCCTATGAAGCTCTGTATGGAAGGAAGTGTCAATCGCCTCTTTGTTGGTACGAATGGCGAGACTAGTCTTTTGGGACCAGACCTCATTCAACAGACTCCGAGCAGATAAAGGATCCGAAGTAAGATTTTGACTGCTTAAGTCGACAGAAAAGCTACGTTGATAAAAGGAGGAGACCATTAGAATTTCAAGAGGGAGATCACGTATTTTTGAAGGTTACCCCTACAAGGATAGGTAGAACTATTAAAGTCAAAAAATTAAATCCTCGCTTTGTTGGTCCATTCCAAATCCTAGGTCGTGTAGGCTTAGTAGCATCCTATAGCTTTACCTCCACATCTCTCAAACCTCCATGACGTATTCCATGTGTCACAACTTTGAAAATACAACCCTGATTCTAGTCATATACTAAACCCTAAATCACTCCAGCTGAGGGATGACCTAACTTTCAAGCTACCACCAGCACAAATAGTAGATAGGAGCATGAAGCAACTCAGAGGGAAATCTTTTTCTCTTGTCATGGTTGCATGGGGAAAGGAAGGATCTAAGGAGTATACGTGGGAGCTAGAGTCTAGTATGAAAGAAGACTATCCCGCTTCACAGGTACTAAATTTTGAGGGCAAAAATTTTTTTTAGGAGGGTAGAATGTAACGACTCGCCTTTTTGTCTCTGATAAAATAATTAATTGCGAGTAATCGGTAGGGATTTTAAAAATTTCAACGGACGCGGGTATGATTGAAACAATATAAGGATTAAAATAAAAAAAATAAAAAAAAATAATTAAAAAAAATGAAAATTCATTTAATATTATTAAAAATTCAATATAATAATATTATAACTAGAGATATAGAATAAGACCTATAAGTGGTATAAAGACATTGAAAAATAATGATAAGATTAAATAGATGTTTTTAACCCATTAAGAATTCTTAGGTATCAATCGGGTACCAAAATGATAATAATTGGTACACCGAAGTGGTAATAACGGTACACCAAAACATTGAGTTTAGTAAAAATAAGGATATTATGGATTCCAAATAATTTTTACTTGTGACAATTAAATAAATATAGATATTCCAAATTTTGATACAAGACAAATCGATCCGGAAATAACACTTGCCTTACTTTCTCTCCAAGTTAAGGCAATTAAAAAATGAAAAAGAAATAAAAATTTGCATTTTGTTCTCGGTGAAGCTTCAGAATTCACGTTTTAGGCTTTTCTTCTTCGTTCTCCTTTCTTCCTTCTTTGTTCTTCATTTTCCAAGCTTTCTCTTTGGGCAAAACTCCATCAAAACACCATAATCTCAAAGGATACTCATAGGTAAGCTTGTAAACTTCTTCAAGAACATTTTCTTTACATCAAGATCAATTAAAAACTTTGTTTTTCCCTTGCTTTTGGTCCTAGTGGCAGCACAAATAAGGGTTGGAATTTGGGGTTTTGAGGCTTGATAAGTTAGGGAAAAAGCTTAAGAAAGGTAGGAAAATTATCTTAGTCTCTTGCTTCATGATGTTTAGCTATTTTGCTAAGATAAGTGCTTGATTTTCTTGGTGTTATGATGCTGAAATCTGAACCAATTTAGGGTTTATGATTGCTTGAGTTATGATGGAATTGTTTATGTTGATATCAGAATTTTTTTCTAGCAACTACATGTGAAATTGATAGATATGGAAGAATACATCAAGAACAACCCTTGTGAACTTGCTGAAAAATCTGAAACCAATTCTTAGAATCTATGATGGACTAAGTTGTGATGAGATTTTGTATACAAACAACCAGAATTTTATTTCAGAAATTTCAGAATTTATAAGTGCTTGGATTGTTATGAAATCTTGTGTATTAGAATTTCATGTGCTGGAATTTTTAGTGTGCTGAAATTTTACAACACTAAATCTTGGTTTGCATGACATAAGAAGTGCTATAAGTGGGTATGTGCTAAAGTCTTATGTGCTGGAATTTTTCTGCAATAATTTTTGAGTTGTTTTATCTTGCTATAGATAATGATCAAGCTTGAAAAAAAAATGGCAGCAAAACTTGGTTGTGTCTTCAAAATTTAGGAGCAGTTATTGTTCAAGAAAACTTGGGTTCTTTACCTTAAAATTTATAAGAATTTCGTCATGAAGAATTTTACAAGTTATGATGATATAAAATTTCATAAAAAGTTTAATAGATTTTAGAATATCTCATAAGAATTAAGGAGATTTCAAGAAAATCTCAAGCAAGAGTATGAGATATAGAATTGTTAGGAAGAGATTTCTCTAGAAAATCATAAGGTTCCCCTAAGCCAAAAATTAAAGATCTTTATAAAAAGGGAAATTTTAAGAAATAAGCCTTATTTAATGTTAATTGCTTAGTGGTAAGCTCATGGATTACGGGTAGTAGTAGACGTGCTACGCCCTTAGAACTATATCAGGTTGTAATCGCGACGGCGTTACTTCGTTATGAGAAAAGGGATGTCCTAGAAAGAATAGCGAGGCTATTCAGATGAGATGTAGTAGACGTACTCCATCTAGTGAACTATATCAGGTTGTAACGCGACGACGTTACATCGTTGACAGTACGATCCAGAGAAGTATATCAGAAGAGTCCTATGGGTTCTACCATTAAGTTTAACATTATCTAATAAGAAATTAGATCATAAGAAATAATGACACTAATTAATGAGACCATTACATAAACAACCACATATTACATTGCTTATTTTGCATTAAGTTGAATATCATTGAGTAACGGACGGTGTTTCCTCCTGGGAATCGTTGATTCTCATTCCTCCTGTGATATATTTTATATAGATGGCCTCAATCGTGTTCTTCCTAGAGATGCCTGATGTGCAGTGGCACTACGACAGGAGCTAGGGTCACTATACCTGGTTTGAGTCTGTATCTGTTTATGTACTTTCGCTCGCCCGTTGCTACTCCTGTTATGAGTCCTACTTTTGATCCAGCGTCCCCTTTCCTGCTTTCATCTATATGACTCACCCACCACGCTACCACGGCCTCCTGCAAATCCTAGAGTCTGATCCTTCAGAGGAGACATCTTCTGGTTCCTCTACTCCTTCGGGGGTAGCGGAGGTGGAGGCTACTCAGCTGACGTGTCTAATGGGCACTACTCTCCACCTGCATGATCGACTATGGTGTACCCAGTTTGTTGATAGGTGTCGTATGCTTAGAGTCCCTCACATTATCTGACTATCATGGCTCTTATGTTTGACCTTTTGATGAGCCTGACTGAGGGAGTTAGGTTTATATATATAGTTGGTTGTATTTTGTTAGGCCCTAACCCAGATTAGGTGGTCTCTAGAGGACCAGGGTAGGGTATTCAAAGTAAATATGTAATTAGGTGTGAATGTATATACTATGCTTATATGACTTAACTGACTATGGACGTGATATAAAAATGTAAATTATCGTGTGATCGACTTCTTAGGATGCGTATTGTTTTCCCGATATTTCTATACGATGATTATTATGTTGAAAGGATTGCGATATGCAAAAGAAAAAAAAATTAGTATATCTTTTAGTGCAAGGCTCATATTTATTACAACACCTACGCATAAAATTCCTATGAATGAGAAAGATAAAGTCTATAAAGTAGTTATGAGTAACAACTACTTCCTAATGTTATGACTCGAGCATAGCACTATAGTAGGATGCTTAGTAGCCACTGCTTGTTCTCGCGCTTGAGCCATATTAGAAATAGCCTGAAAGCCCGTATCTTCATAGGCGTGTTGTTGCGGTTATTGTTAGTACTAGGACGCCTACCTGGAGCCATTAGTTCCTGTCACACATAACAAAAATATTGAGGTGATCAACTGAACACAAAGCTTCATGTGACAGAACTAAGTACTTCAAAGGTAAAAGTCATGCATATAAAATTTTACTCCTTATCTAAACGGATAAGATTTATTGCATGACACTAAAGTCTTAGAGCATGCTTTAGAAGCAAGTTCAACCATCCCCAGGCTCTAAAAGGATGACCTCTTGATACCAAAAATGTAACACCCATCCTACTATAGTGCTATGCTCAAGTCATAACATTATAGTAAGTAGTTGTTACTCATAACTACTTTATAGACTTTATCTTTCTTATTCATAGGAATTTTATGCGTAGGTGTTGTAATAAATATGAGCCTTGCACTAAAAGATATACTAATTTTTTTTTCTTTTGCATATCGCAATCCTTTCAACATAATAATCGTCGTATAGAAATATGGGAAAACAATACGCATCCTAAGAAGTCGATCACATGATAATTTACATTTTTATATCACGTCCATAGTCAGTTAAGTCATATAAGTATAGTATATACATTCACACCTAATTACATATTTACTTTGAACAACCCTACCCTGGTCCTCAACCACCTAATCTGGGTTAGGGCCTAACAAAATACAGCCAACTATATATATAAACCTAACTCCTGGTAACGGCTCATCAAAAGGTCAAACATAAGAGCCATGATAGTAGAATAATGTGAGGGACTCTAACATATGACACCTATCAACAACTGGGTACACCATAGTCGATCATGCAGGTGGAGAGTAGTGCCCATTAGGCACGTCAGCTTGACCTCCAAGTCTCTTGCTACCCAGAAGGAGTAGAGGAACCAGAAGATGTCTCCTCTGAAGATCAGACTAAGCATCGGCAGGCGTGTAGCTGTGGTGGGTGAGTCATATGCGAAAAAGCGGGGAAAGGGGACAACAATCAAAAGTAGGACTCATGACAGTCATAGCAACGGAGCGAAAGTACATAAACACGGATACGAAGACTAAGCAACCAGGTATAGTGACCCTAGCTCCTGGTCGTAGTGCCACTGCACATAGGCATCTCTAGGAAGAACACAATTGAGGCCATCTATATAAAATACATTACACGCTGGAATGAGAACGATTCCAATAGGAAAACACCGTCTATTACTCAATGATATTCAACTTAATGCAAAATAAGCAATGTAATATGTGGTTGTTTATGTAATGGTCTCATTAATTAGTGTCATTATTTCTTATGATCTAATTTCTTATTAGATAATGTTAAACTTAATGGTAGAACCCATAGGACTCTTCTGATATATTTCTCTATAATCGTAAACAATGTAACGTCGTCGTTACAACTGATATAGTTCACTAGATGGAGTACGTCTACTACATCTATCTGAATAGCCTCGCTATTCTTTCTCAGTACATCCCTTTCTCATAACGAAGTAACCGTCGCGATTACAACCTGATATAGTTCTAAGGGCGTAGCACGTCTACTACAGTGAATCCATGAGCTTACCACTAAGCAATTAACATTAAATAAGGCTTATTTCTTAAAATTTCCCTTTTTATAAAGATCTTTAATTTTTGGCTTAGGGGAACCTTATGATTCTAAAAGAAATCTCTTCCTAACAATTCTATATCTCATACTCTTGCTTGAGATTTTCTTGAAATCTCCTTAATTCTTATGAGATATTCTTAAAATCTATTAAACTTTTTATGAAATTTTATATCATCATAACTTGTAAAATTCTTCATGACGAAATTCTTATAAATTTTAAGGTAAAAAACCCAAGTTTTCTTGAATAATAATTGCTCCTAAATTTTGAAGACACAACCAAGTTTTGCTGCCATTTTTTTTCAAGCTTGATCATTATCTATAGCAAGATAAAACAACTCAAAAATTATTGCAGAAAAATTCCAGCACATAAGACTTTAGCACATACCCACTTATAGCACTTCTTATGTCATGCAAACCAAGATTTAGTGCTGTAAAATTTCAGCACACTAAAAATTCCAGCACATGAAATTCTAATACACAAGATTTCATAACAATCCAAGCACTTATAAATTCTGAAATTTCTGAAATAAAATTCTGGTTGTTTGTATACAAAATCTCATCACAACTTAGTCCATCATAGATTCTAAGAATTGGTTTCAGATTTTTCAGCAAGTTCACAAGGGTTGTTCTTGATGTATTCTTCCATATCTATCAATTCCAACACATGTAGTTGCTAGAAAAAAATTCTGATTTCAACATAAACAATTCCATCATAACTCAAGCAATCATAAACCCTAAATTGGTTCAGATTTCAGCATCATAACACCAAGAAAATCAAGCACTTATCTTAGCAAAATAGCTAAACATCATGAAGCAAGAGACTAAGATAATTTTCCTACCTTTCTCAAGCTTTTTCCCTAACTTATCAAGCCTCAAAACCCAAATTCCAGCCCTTATTTGTGCTGCCACTAGGACCAAAAGCAAGGGAAAAACAAAGTTTTTAATTGATCTTGATGTAAAGAAAATGTTCTTGAAGAAGTTTAGAAGCTTACCTATGAGTATCCTTTGAGATTATGGTGTTTTGATGGAGTTTTGCCCAAGAGAAAGCTTGGAAAATGAAGAACAAAGAAGGAAGAAAGGAAAACGAAGAAAAGCCTAAAGCGTAAATTATTAAGCTTCATTGAACAAAATGCAAATTTTTGTTTCTTTTCACTTTTTTAATTGCCTTAACTTGGAGAGAAAGTAAGGCAAGTGTTATTTCCATCGATTTGTCTTGTATAAGAATTTGGAATATCTATATTTATTTAATTGTCACAAGTAAAAATTATTTGGAATCCGATAATATGCGTTATTTTTACTAAACTCAATGTTTTGGTGTCCTGGTTATTACTACTTCGGTGTACCAATTATTATCATTTTGGTACCCGATTAATACCTAAGAATTCTTAATGGGTTAAAAACATCTATTTAATCTTATCATTATTTTTCAATGTCTTTATACCACTTATAGGTCTTATTCTATATCTCTAGTTATAATATTATTATATTGAATTTTTAATAATATTAAATGAATTTTCATTTTTTTAATTATTTTTTTATTTTTTATTTTGCTAATCCTTATATTGTTTCAATCATACCGCGTTATTGAAATTTTAAAATCCCTACCGATTACTCGCAATTAATTATTTTATTAGAGACAAAAAGGCGAGTCGTTACAATTTCGGTTCTGCCCTTCATGATTAGCTACTGTATAAATGATGTTCTAAGGTGTTAAAATGTGTAAAATTATGTTTGATTAAAGCAAGGATCGATTTATAGAAGTTAGAAAAGAATAAGTAACTTGAAAGGATTAGAAATGAGAATTCTAGAACACTTTAATGTATAAAAATGCAAATTTGTTCCAGCATGATTAATTCAAAGATAAATGGTTTATAATCAGTAAGACATGAGAAAAATCCCTTCATAAATGATTAGGTATTAATTTCTAAGCTTAAGGTGATGATAAGAACTTAAAATGGGAATTCTAGCACACTTAGACATGGTAAAATGTAATTCTGTCCAGCATAGTTAAATTGAGAAAAGTGATCTATAACTCAGAGAACATGCCTAGGAATCCCTCATAATTGGTTTAGGAATTGATTATGAAGCCTTAGCGAAGACGGATCTTAAAAAGGGTCATGAACGGAGATTTTAGAGCCAGTAAGCATATGATATTTTCTGCCCTTACATGTACAATGCTGTTTGGAATTTTAATGAGTTCAAATCTTAGAGAAAAGTTTAAGTATTAACCTCTTGAGGGTAATAAAGATGTAATAGGGGTATTAGATTGATTAGAACACAAGTTTAAGACCAATAAGGGTCAAAGCATAAGATACTATGAGATAGGTGACCGAGTGAGCATAGTTATGATGATGAACCTCGAGCATGTTTATGATGATGTGATTATGTTAAGTACCTTGAGCATGAAACTTTATGTGTATGATTGGTATGATGATATGATGAAGTGTTGTATTTAAGATGCATAAGGTTTCGAAATATGAATAAGATTGAGGAATATGCTCATGTGAACTAGAAAGATATTGTTGAGAAAGTTCTATGAAAATGATGCATGTGGCTGAGATTATGTGGCATGACTCAAATTTGAGGAAAGTCGAAGAGTAGTTGTTATGTCCGAATTTCTATCAAATTTGAAGACTAGAAAGTTTGAGAAATATGATGTTTAAGGTGACACACAGATGTACTTCTCCTACTAGATGATGAGAAGGTAAAGCGTGAGGGCATAGACATTAGCCTCCCAAAGCGGACAAAGTCGCTTGTCTTAACTAGTCGATGTGTTTCGAAGAAGGAAAAAGTCCCATGATGGGTGATCCTTAGGCCCCTACCCGTACTCTGGGAGTCGGGATTATGATGATTATGATTATGTTTATGATTCGCTTATCAAGAGGATAAGTAAGAACTAGTGATGACTAGTTAAGGTATGAGCTCATAGCCTAGTTTAAGGGGTGCGTTACTATTATGATGTTGGTGTCACAAGAATGAGAAGAAAGAACAATGTTCAAAGAGAAGTTACTTGCCACTATATCATGATTGACTATTGTTTGGTTTGCTTAAAGTATTGCCATGCATCCATGTATTATTGTGCTGCATACATGCATTAAGACCCATTATAAAGACAAGACCTTGGATAATTATCTTTGCGAAAACTTCATAATAAACCTATGCATGCTTAACCTTTTTACAATAAACCCAAGGTTCCTGGGACGTAAACGATGACACTAGGATAGAGGATTTCCTCCTGAGATTCTTTAGCAAAATTCTCACCCCTCTCTCTCTCTTTCTTTTCCATTACGTCTTCAACATCGATGGCATCGTTCGTGATATTTGTTGATGCACCCATGTGGGACTGCACTATGATCCGGATCATTAGTCCTACCACTTTGAGGGTCGTTGTGCTATACGCATTTGCATACATGGGACGCCCATTCGCCTTTCAGTCTCCAGCTTCCGAATCACTCTGACTTCCCCTTTGGCGACGACATGATTTTTGAGAGGACGTGTCCCAGAGACGAAGCGGACGCCCATCTCATCTTCAGCGGTGCAAGGTTACCCCAAGTACGTGCCCTCTCGAGACGTTCGGACGACCATCAGAGGATCCTCCTTCTCATCCTTTCTCGGAGGGTTCCGCCCTTGCTGTACCCATGGATATCGGGATGGGTAGCGAGGACGTGACATAGCGGAGGTTAGCACGACGTAGGAGATGTGCCCACGCCGTAGAGGCCATGCTCGCCCATCCTTCCGCCTTCACGCATCGAGGAGCTTGTTCATTGGGTATGTACCACCAAGGGATGAGGAGGAGCATCATCCATAGTTCGAGAGGGAGTGTCATAGCTTGGGAGTATCTTTGGGGGTTGTTTCATGTATTTGTTGTTATGTTTCTTATTTATGATGTTGTCCTGCAAGCTCTCCACTAGTATGGGTAAGACTTTATGTTTCTTTTATATTCCAGTGGTATTGTACTAAACTATGATTAACTAATGATGAGGAAAGTTTTCATGATTGATGTGTTCTTTAATGCTTACGTTCTGTATGATTTATTTATTCTTCCGCTTCACGTTACATTTATGTTACGCGCAAAGGCTCACACCTTGTTTTACATGATTCATTTCAAAAAAAAAAATTACTTGTATTTTCGCGAAGTATTTTGTAAATGAATTTAAAGAGAAGTAATAACTAATAATTAATCTTGATATGTCCTAGGCGTATTGGGGTTAAATATTAAGGTGTTACACGTTCCACTTCAAGGAGGTCACACATCCCAAAATTTCTCCAAGTCAAGCACGATTAACCATGGAGTTCTTTAGTGATGGACTAAAAGAATATGCATCTTGTTAGTATAGGTAGTACCAATCAATTTATATAAGCTATCCTTAATTGTATAGTCCCATACCTATACAATCTAAGATCCTCTTATTTTGGTGTGTAATCGGTTAATTCATGTACCCTATACTTAGAAGCCTCCAGAGCTTTGTCCGTGCCTTCTTGTACCAACGATCATTCCCACCCTTTCAGCCCGGGCATTACATGAAGAAGGCACAGACAGGAGCAACTCCTAGGCTTCAAAGGAGGGATACATGAATGAACCAATTACACACTAGAATAAGAGGGATCCTGAGGTTGTATAGGTATGGGACAATAATTGAGGATAACTTATATGAATTGATTGGTACTACCTATACTAATAAGATGCATCTTATTTTGGTAGCCTAAAGAATTCCATGGTTAACATGCTTGACTTGGAGAAATTTTGGGATAAGTGACCTCCTGGAAGTTTTCTAGGAAGTGTGTGAGTGAGGACAAAGCACGCTAAAAAGACCCGTGTTGGTTTGTGGGGATAAGTCATCAATCCATAAAGTAGTAGGGGATGTTACAAATGGTATCAAAGCCTCCTCTCCAAGTATGGTGTGGTTCAAAGACAAACCAAGCTAAAGCTGGTGGGCATGTAATGCTCGGGCTGATGAGGTGGGGAATGATCACTGTTGCAAGAAGTCACGGACAAGGAGTGGCTCCTGGCAAACTTCTAAGCAAAGAGGTACATGACTGAACTAATTACACACCAGGAATAAAAGGGATCCTGAGATTCTATAGGTATGGGACTATAGATGGCTTGTATGAATTGATTGGTACTCTCCCTCTAACAAGAAGCATCTTCTTTCAGTAGCCCATTAGTAAAGAACTCCATGGTTAAGCATGCTTGACTTGGAGAAATTTTGGGATGAGTGACCTCCTGGAAGTTTTCTAGGAAGTGTGTGAGTGAGGACAAAGCACGCTGAAAAGACCCGTGTTGGTTTGTGGGGACAAGTCATCAATCCATAAAGTAGCAGGATATTACAATGTTTGCAATCTTTTTATTATCAAAAAGCTCTGATTGAAGACCATAAGATCAAAGTTTTATCAAGGACTGAAACTTTGCATTAGAAAGCTCACTTCAAGGTTAAACGCTAAATTTTACTGAAAAGGAAGGAAAATTTGTATTTCAAATTTACAATCAAACCCAACTACAACTGGTATTTCATTTCTTTTGCCAACTTGGTCAACCATCCTAGCTTCTAGAAGAAAGAGTTCAGAAACCATAGTCAGAAAGTAAAAATGTAGTTTCTGAAAGGGTCTAGAAACCTCAACTTTACAATGGCTTCTACAATAGATCTGACAAAAGTCAAGCTACTCCTTTTAACCTTTCAAGACACAATCAAATGATCAACATATGTCACTTGGAAAACTGATCAAAGGCAATAGTAAAAAATGAAGACCATCTATAAATAGAGATGTTGTGCCTTCAAAAGAAGAAGGACTGGTGAGACTGACGTACATAAGTGAAACTCTGTGAAATTTTCTCTTCATCTCTTGTAAAGTTCATTGCATCCTATAATTAGTTTCCCTTTGTTGTAAAAATCTTCTTTCTACGTTCCTCAGTTTATACATTCTTCTCAGGAAGAATCATTAGAAAGAAGTCATTCAAGTTATCCTAGGTTCTTCTCTATATCTTAAGAAAACTTGAGTGTAGGTTAGTTGAGTTGAAACCCAAACACAAACTTTTGTATCCTCAATCTAGTAGTGGTGCCAAGAGCTTAACTTGGAGAGGCTAGTCAAAGACTACTTGCAACATGACAGTAAAGTTGGTTTATTGGTTCAGGTTTAGCTTAAGAGGCTGGTTAAAGACTACTAAACAGCTTGAAAAGCTGGTGAATAACTACTTGGTTTGTGACAGTCAGGGTTGTCTACCGGTCACTAGTGAGACTGGGAAAGCTATTGTAAAGACTATCCAATTTCTTTCTCGGTTTGAGAAAGGTGTTAGTGGAACTTACCATGGTTGAGAACTGGATGTAGGCAAGTTGGTGGAACAAGTATAAAATTATCTATGTAATATCTTCTTATCTTTTATCTCATGTTACTTTTGTTGCTTTGTATATAGTTGTTTATTTTTACTTAATGTTTATCTTTTTAGTAGTTCTGTTACTAACATTGTTTTCAGCAAGTCTCCTTTTGAAATCTCTAACTTTGTTTCCACTGCACTTCAAGGCTATAGCTTAATAGTATCCTGTTAAAATTTTCAGATGTTAAAAAGAAGAAAAGAGAAGTAAAACACGATTCAACCCCCAATTCTCGTGCACTTTCTACCTATAGATCATTTGTTTAAAAAATAATAAAAAAAAGAGATAAAGAATGCACATTTTCTTCTTTTGGTTATTTTTGAGCTTAATGATGAGTCTAAGGAACAAGGTTCTTAGAACCACAAAAAAGAGAGACTTTTAAGCTTATTCATGTCCTTTAAGGGCTAAAGTTCATCCATTGTTCATTTTTGTGAGACACGTCTTTGTTTTATTAAGATTGATGAGGTTAAAGTTCCACATCTTTTGATGTCTTTGGTTCTTGAGACTCTAATGTTATGTTTAAATGGACTAAAATGAAAGAGTATTGCATATTTATGTTTCAAGTCATCACTTTATATTTCTGATGGCTTAAAAATGAACAAGCATGCATATTTACATTTCAAGTCCTCACTTTATATTTCTAATGGCTTAAAAATGAACAAGTACTACAAATTTATATTTCAAGTCAGCACTTATATTTCTAATGGCTAAAATGAGCAAGCATTGCATATTTATGTTTATAGTCATTACCTTATATCTCTAATGCTCAAGACTTATCTTTCACTTTCTTAATTTGAGTTTTTGAACATGGACACACATGTATATATATTTTCAGCCATGCACATATATAGGGTTTGGGGTTGGTTTTATTTTATTTAAAAATTATATCTTGTGTCCAAGGTGTTCAAATGAATTTTTGAAAGAGTTAGCAACCAATGAAGGGTAAGAATGTGATTTTTGAATAAGTAGGACCCCATGGGTGTGATTTTAGTTTATCCACTATTTTAATGTCAAAATATGATTTCTCTAAGTGTGAAAATGATGTCTTGTGTTCAAAGGGTCTTAGAATTATTTTTGAAAGAAACTAGTGACTAGAAAAGGGTAAAAACTTAATTTTTAAAGATTTTCATATTTTGAATTTTTGCTACTATTACTTATTGTTTGCTATTGCTTTGGGTGTTTAAAGTATTAATAATTGTTGCAAAATTATTTTTAGGCCCCAAGGTGTCTAAAAGGATCTTTATATGTATTAGGTTTTGGTAGTTTTGTAAATGTGAAAAGTTACACTTTGAACTTCTCAAATAAGTGAATTTTTTGCCAAATGAGTTTAGTTAAAGTCAATAATGATTTTGGATGTGCCCATGTGTTCAAAATGCCATTTATAGAATGATTTTTAGAAATGTTGGCATTCACTAAATGTCAAAAGGTGGAACTTTACATTATAACCCCTAAAGTCTAAGCCAAATGGTTTTTATGATGTTCAAAAATAATATCTAAATGGTATTGAGTCTCTTAAAAGTGTAAAATAATTTTGAGAATCATTAGTTTTGAGAAAATTGTTAAAAAGAGAAATTTATACTTTGACCAGCATACTTTTAGAGATCTCATTGGGACCTCGTTTTGAGGCTAAGGTATAAATATTAATGACTTGATGATATTGATGTGAATGATACATTATGTGAGCTATGCTCATGTTGTTAACTCTAGAACCCTTCTGAAAGCTTTAATGAAATATGTTTTAAATGACAACAAAGACAATTTAAAGAAAATACTTTGAAGATTGACTAACGTTTGTCTTGAGTTTCTTGAAGTAGCAAACGGGTTCTATCATTAGCATAACAAGGCTTATTTAAGTGAGAATAATTTCACTTTACATGTGCAAACATGCTTTATCTTGTTTTAAGAGATATGAACTAAATGAAAGTGATAATTATGTCCAAATATGAGCTTAAAATGCCTAACGATTTGAAGAAAAGTAACCAAGTATAAGAAACCAAGATTTGGACTTCAGAAAGTAGCACTGGACTTCAAAAAGTACACCTAAAGTGCAGATATCATTCAAATACCGAAGCCAAAGTGTTATACTATCTTCAATTATCACACTCGTAACGTTTTGTTCATCAACAAGCTTTGATTGAAGACAAGAAGACAGAGAATTATTAAGGAAATTATACCACACATAGGAAAGCTCACTTCCAGTGATAAGTACGCTCTATAAGAAAGAGGGACTTTTTGAAATTCAAATTTGAATTTGAAAAGTCAAAACCCAATGTCAAAGCGTGTCATCTCTTTTACCATCATGGTCAACTACCCAACTTTTGGAAGAAAGAGTTCAGAAACCACGTTAAGAAAGTAAAAGTAGTTTTGAAACATAGAAACCTCAAACTCACAACGGCTTCTGCAAAAGCTCTGACAAACATACATGCTACTTTTCTAGACTATTTTTCCAAGACACAAATAGATGATTAACACATGTCACTTGGCGATCTGATCAATGGCAACGGTCACAAAGAAGACCATCTATAAATAGAGATATTGTGCTTTCAAAGATATACAAGAGACGCTGCACAAAAAGTAAAACCTCAAAAATTTCTCCTCATTTTGTAAAGCTTATTACCTCTTGTAATCATTTCCTTTGATTGTAAAAATCTTATTTCGTTCCTTCATTGTTCATATGTTCTTCCAAGGAAGAATAGGTGGAAAGAAGTCATTTAAATTATCCATTCTTCTTTGTATATTTTAAGGAAACTTGAGTATAGGTTAGTTTGATTTGCAAACCCAAACACAAACCTTTGTATCCTTGATCCAGTGTAATGGCGTGAGGTTAGCTTAGAGAGGCTAGTCAAAGACTACTTGCAACGTGAAGGTAAAGATGTTTTACTAGCCATGATTTAGCTTGGAGAGGCTTCAAAGACTACTGATTTTGTAACACCCTAATATTTAACCCAATACGCCTAGGACGTACTTAGATTAATTATTAGTCATTACTTCCTTTAAAACCTCTTTTAGAAATTAACTTAGGGGAAAATACAGGTAAATTTTTTTTTGAAAGGAGACATGTAAAACAAAGTGCGAGCCTTGCGCGTGACATATAAACGACGTGAAGCGGAAGAATACATAAAACATCAGAACATAAACATAAAGGAACACATCCATCATGAAATCATGCCTCATCATATTCATTAACATAGTTTAGTAAAATACTACGGAAATATAACGAAACATAAAGTCTTACCCATACTAGTGGGTAAAGCTTAGTACAATAAGAAACATAAAGACAAATACATGGTAATAACCCAAAAGATACTCCCAGCTAAGCTCCCCTCCTCTAAAACCTACGGACATCGTAAATCCTCGAACGGAGATATGTAGCCTCCGCTCCGAAGCTTCCTCAAATGTGGCCCATGGAAGAGGGACGTGGGCATGGAATCGGTGGAGCAACGTGACCACCTTGGCGGGGGCGTCTCTCGCTTCGCGTGCACGCCTCATAGGCCTCAGCTGGGAGGCTGTGTCCTTGCTACCCTGGGTAGCCAAAGGCACCGAAGGGGCGGAATCCTCCGAATACGGTAAAGGGGAATCCTCGGACAGGTCCCTCCTGTAGTGGCGTATGAGGATACGAACTAGGATGGTCACGCAGCTGAGGACGATGGTCGACGGCGTTCTACTCGTCTTAAGGTCGCGTCCTCTCAAAAATCATGTCATCGCCAAAGGGGGAGGTCGAAGTGAATCTGAAGCTGGAACTGAAAGGCAACGGGCGTCCATGTATGCAAAAATGCGAATGGCACAACCCTGAAGTGGTAGGGTTAATGATCCGGATCGTAGTGCAGCTCCACACGGGTGCATCAACAAAAATCACGACGACGCCATCGATGTCTGAAGGCGTAACGGAAAGAAAGACGAGAGAAGGGTGAGAATCTTGCTAAAGAATCTCAGTAGGGAAATCCTCTATCCTAGTGTCATCGTTTACATCCCAGGAACCTTGGGTTTATTATGAAAAGGTTAAGCATGCATAAGTTCATTATGAGGTTTTCACAAAGGTATTTATCCAAGGTCCATGTCTTTTATAATGATTCTTAATACATGTATGCAACATAATAGTTCATGGATGCATGACAGTACTTTAGGTAAATCAAACAATTATCAATCAACATATAAGTGGCATGTAACCTGTAACACCCTAATAATTAACCCAATACACCTAGTTGATTAATTACTAGACTTTACTCTTTGCTTCAGTTCCTTAATCATGCTTTGAAAATACTTAGTGAAATTACGAGCCATTTTTTTTTTAAACATAATTGAAAACGTGAGCCCGCTAACGTGAATGATTTAGCAAAATTTAAAAGACACATAGGAATTTACAAACATCACATCATAATATATTGGCTCCATCATCCAAGCATAATTACATATCATATAGATATTTTGCCTACCAACAGAATAAGACTAAGTGTAGGCAATCTAATAAAACATAAATAATATATGGATGGAAGGACATCCATTAATGGCACCTAGTAATAACACTCAGGGATAGGGATAGATATCTGAAATATACGAGTGAAACTAGGATTCAAGTTAACTAGGTAAAGCCTCAATGTGATTCACGAACGCTTCCTTCTATTTCTGAAGACGAGATGGAAAGAAAAATAGAGGGAGTGAGAAACTTATAAAAAGATCTCGTAGGGTACTCACCTCATGATGCATTGTGTCATCATCATCGTCCCCAAGAACCTCGGGTTATTATGAAATAGTGAGCATGCTAAGATTGATTTATTAAGTTCGAAAATATACTTTACGAGGTTCGTCGGTTTTAATCATGCGTCTTATAATGCATCATAAACTTAGCATGTCATGTTTATAATGAACTTTTCCTTTCATATATAATAACATAGTTATGCATAAAATCACATCATATTCCTCATCATCATTTCATAATACTATGCATCAGAATATCATATTTCTCATCATCATCTCATAAATACTATGCATAGCAGAACATCATATTCACATAATGCATTTACTTAGTTTCTTAGGTGACTTAAAGTTACTTTCATCATCATTTTCCTGGGCCACCCTATGCTCCACCCTTTTGGGAGTAATCTAGGTTATGAGCTCATACCTTGCTAGTCGTCACCAGCACATACTTATCCCTTTGATAAGTAAAAATTCCGTCTCTACCCTTTTGAGAGAACGGACTAGGGGCAAGAATCACCTTTTCACCGCCTATAGTTTGACGGGTCCAAAGGATCATTTTCTCATATATTTTGAGTCACCTTTAAGTCTTTGCATGTTATATCATAATACAATTCTTCATTCATAATCATCATAACATTTTCTCATTTATAGTCTTATGCCGAAATAATATATACCAATGTAATCATGCATCTGGGAGATTCCAGGAAAGAGAGGTGGGTCACAATGGACACGCTTAAATACCAAATCTTTCCTTACCAGAATCTTTCCAAATTGCACTCTTACAGTAATACACTTTCTTCATAAGAATATGTCTTTATTTCATGCATAAGTTTTCATTGTTTGCAACAACAACTATAACATACAAACCAGGGAATCAATCAATGACACCAAATTCTTAATAAGCATCAAATCACATTTTAAGTACACATAAATTACTAGCTTCCCATAAAATTCTTACAAAGTTTTAAAACTCTTTTAAAACTAATTCCTTTTGTTAAACTTGAAAGAAGTCATAGGACTTTAGGCCTAAATTAACCATGGGACCGATTTATAACTTGAAAGAATGTTCATAATTAAATCTTTCACTTAAGATAAAAGGAGCAAGTCTTGAGCTTTAGAGATTTAGGTGACATCTTTGAATTATTACCATGCTATGCAACCTTATTTTAATCTTATCTTTATAAGGTGATAGCTTGGAATTATAAACATGATATGCAATTCCATTTCTTTATCTTTAAGATTTAAGGTGATAACTTGAAAATTAAACATGATGCAAGAACTTGTAATATAAACATGATGCAAGAAACTGAAACGGCGGTAATCCGCAGGGACAAGTGAGGGAGAAGAGAATCTTAAGCAAAAGCGGCGTAGTCCGCACGGATGAGGGAGATGAGAATTACATTTTTTAAGCTCCAATTCTCAAGACTTCTTAAAGAATAAATTCTTTAACTCCAATTATCTCATTTCTTTGCTTATGATTCATAAGCAAGTCTTTGAGCTCTAGGATTTTTAGGTGATGACATAAAATAAACATGCCATGCATTGACTCTTTAGCCATTATAAAATAAAGTGAGAGCATAAAATAAACATGAGATGCAACTTCTTTATTATCTTTAGAGATTAAGTGACAACTTGAAATTTAAACATGAAATGCAAGCTTGGAAATTTAAACATGAATATGCAAGTTCATTTATTCATTCTTGAGAATTTAGTGATGACATAGAAAGTAAACATGGTTATGCAAGGCATAAACTTAAACATGGATGCAAGTTCATTTTATTTCTTTACTAGAGCTCCTCCAAGACTTTAGAGAAATATAAATTCAACCCAATATATCTTAGCAAGACAAAGTGAAAAATACATCTTTCAAGTTCTAAACTCAAGATCATAAAAACATCATAAAAATATTATTCTTTAAAGTTTTGCATCAAGTGGAACTTTCAAGCTTTAGAGGCCTAACTTGTGATGGATTCACAACCCACCCTCAAGGTCCTCATCATCAAGCCATCATCTTAGTCCCACCTAGGCCATATGGCTGAATTGTTCAAAGAAAAGGAAGAAGAAAACCAAATGGAAAAACTAGAGAAAATCCATGAAATCATCATTTTGAACCAAGAACAACACTTAGCAAAGCATAGAAATAAACTTAAAAACAACTCCCTACCTAATCTGATTTGAAGGAAAGGAAGAGAACTTGGTTTCCTTGAGTGAAATGAAAGAAAATATTCTTGAAAACTTGAAGAAAGAATTCAGCCAAGAGGAGGAGGAAATGAGAGCTTTTGGTGCTCCTAAAACTAGAATTTGTGTAAGTTATGAACTAAGCATCTAAACTATCTTCAAGCATGCCTATTTATAGAGATTTTGCAGCTCATAAATGGACAAAGGAAGGAAAGAAATCTGACCAAAAATTAGAGAAAAAAAATAAGGAAGAAAAATCATTTTGTTTGGTGGCTTAAAACATGGAATCATGTTTCCATGTTTTCATGATTCTTTGTTTTCATTCTTTGGATTTTTGTGTAATAATTTTCTGACTTATTACTCAATAATTTCGTGCATTACAGCCTTGTGGAAGAGGATTTTGTGTGTTCCATGTATTTTTTAGGTGTAGGCAAGGTATTCATGCAATTTAGAGAATTTACGGTTAAGGGTTTAAGTGAATTACTAAGCAATTTGGGTGTTTTAAGCAATTTTAGGTTCTAATCAATCTAAATAAATAATTTTGACTCTAGATTAGTAATTAGAATTTAATAAGCTTTAATTTGAGCCTAATATTGCTTAGGTTTCGTTAGACAAATCAAAAATCTCAAAATTTGTAAACTACAAAGACGGGGCAAAACGGTCATTTTACTTAAAAATTCAGGGCCACCCGAGCTTAACCAATGGTTAATCATGGCTTAAAAACACCTTTTAACACATTTTAGTGAGGTTCGGGCTAAGTCGGCACGCAAATAAAGTTAAAACGCGGAGGGGCGTTTTGGTCATTTTGCGCGTCGAAACTCAAAATTGGATTCTTCTCCTCTATTAACACACATAACACAAACAATCCCTTATTAACATCAAAACATCCCCTTGAGGATGGGTGGGGCCCACGATCCTCATTTCTGAGTAAAATAACCTCAGGGGCATTTTGGTCATTTTACACGTACAAAAATTGGGGTTTGCAATACTTGCACGAATTGCTCCTAACTTTTCTTCTAACGTTATATTCCTTTATTAAGGATTGTTTGGTCTCAAATTTTATATAATATTTACCTACGGTAATTCGGTAATTCCTAATGACAGTAAAAATTACAATAAAAATTGGGCGTTACATTACTCCCCTCCTTAAAAAGAATTTCGCCTCGAAATTCGTTACCTAAATAGCTCGGGGTATTGTGCTTGCATGTCTGATTCCACTCCCATGTAAATTCTTCGGTTTCACCTCGTCCCCATGCTACTTTGACTAGGGGTACAGCCTTGTTTCTTAATTGCTTAACTTCTCGGTCAACGTTCTCGTGGGTGGTAAGTTAAACGTTAGGTCATCTCTTAATTGTACATGTTCTGGCTCTAGTACATGACTTGGGTAAGAATGATATTTCCTTAATGGGAGACATGGAAAACATCATGAAGGTTGGCAGACTGGGGGTAGGGCTATGCGGTAGGCTCCAGATCCTATTTTGCTAAGGATTTCAAACGGACCAAGAATTGGGCTCAATTTCTTTACTTCATTGCTCGGCCTATGCATCTGGTGGGGTGATTCTTAGGAACACATGGTCCCTTCTTGAAAATCTAGCGGTTTTCGCCGCTGTGCATAGTTTTTTCTCGACTTAACGTGAGAATCTTATCCCTAATCTTCTTGATTTGTTCGTCGTTTCCCTCACAATATCCGGTCCAAGTAGACTTTGCTCTCGGGCTCATACCAACATAGAGGTGATTGACACTTCGTCCATAGAGGGCCTCGTATGGTGCCATCCGATACTTGCATGATAACTGTTGTTATATGCAAATTAAATAATCAGGTACTTATCCAACTCCTCTTAATCTAAAACACATGCCCTCAACATGTCTTCCAAAGTTTGGATAGTTCTTTCAGATTGACCGTATTGGGGTGATAAGCGTCTAGACACAGCTTTGAACCAAACGCCTTCTGAAAGCTCCCAAAATCGTGACGTAAATCGCGGATCCGATCAGAGATTATGTCGACGTCTTCCATGTAATCTTACTATCTCCTGAATATATAACTGTGCTAACCTATCCAAGGAATAAGTCACCTTAATAGGTAAAAAGTGGGCTGATTTAGTCAACCGATCCACTATTACCCAAATGGCGTCATGATTCGCTTAGGTCCTCGGTAGTCCAGTTACAAAATCCATGGAGATACTATCCCACTTCCACTCGGGGATTGATAGGGGTTGCAACATTCAGAGGGTCTTTGGTGCTCAATCTTCACCTTTTGACATACCAAGCATTTATTCACCCATGTGCACACATCCTTTTCAATCCAGGCCACAAACATCTTCCTCAAATCTTGATACATCTTGGTGGCACAGGATGGAGGGTGAAATGACTCTTATGGGCTTCCTCCAAAATATCCTTTCGGAGGTCACCACTAGCAGGTACACATATACGACCTTCAAACCTCCATAAACTATCATTCCCTTGGGTAAAACCTTTCAACTTCTCAGCTCTTCCTCCTCTAAGGTCTCTTGAAATTCTGTATCTTCCTTTGGGCTTGAGCAATTCTTTCCTTGAATTCACTCGTCACACTAAGGTGACAAGCTCTTATGCCCTTAGTGGTCAAGGTCATTCCTAGGTTGAGGTCTCTAAATTGCTCAATTAACTCAATCTCTTTCACCATCAACGGGACACTTGTAAGGATTTCCTACTTAGGCATCAGCTACAACATTAGCTTTACCTGGATGATAGTTTAACCCGAAATCATAATCTTTTAAAAACTCCATCCACCTTCTTTGCCTCATGTTTAGCTCTTTTTGATCAAAGAGATATTTCAAACTCTTGTGATCAGAAAACACCTCAAACCTCACTCCGTATAAATGGTGTCTCCAAATCTTTAGAGCAAACACGAAGCGGCTAACTCAAGGTCATGGGTGGGGTAATTTGCCTCATGTGGCTTGAGTTGCCTCGATGCATAGGCCACCACTTGCCTATCATTCATCAGTACACAACCCAAACCCTTTCTCGAAGCATCACAGTACACTTCGAAAGGCACATTGGGGTCGGGTAACACTAAAGGGGGTTGAGGTTAGCTTGTGTTTCAGCTCTTGAAAGCTCTTTTCACACTCAGGTCCATGAAAAAGAGGTGTTTTTCCTAGTTAGCTTAGTCAGAGGAAGGGAAATCTGGGAAAATCCCTTGATAAACCGACGGTAATAACCAGCTAAACCTAAGAAGCTCCTTACTTCCCGTGGTTGGTCTTTCCCAGTTACACAGTTTCCACCTTACTAGGATCTCCAGCAATTCCTTTCTTAGATACTACATGCCCTAAAAATTTCACCTCATCCAACCAGAAATTCACACTTAGAAAGCTTGGCATATAGTTTCTTTTCCTTCAGGATTTCCAGTACTATAGTTAGGTGGCGTTCATGCTCCTCGTGGGTCTTAGAGTAGATGAGAATGTCATCTATAAAGACAACCACAAACTGATCTAAATAGGGTCTAAAGATCCTATTCATGTAATCCATAAAAATTGCCGAGCATTGGTTAATCCAAAGGACATTCCTCCAAACTCAAAATGGCCGTATCGATTGCGAAAGGCCGTTTTTGGTATATCTTCATCTCTCACCCTAATTATGGTGGTAACCTGACCTCAAATCAATCTTAGAAAACACTTGCGCCTTTAAGTTGGTCCATCAAGTCATCTATCCTAGGCAAAGGGTATTTGTTCTTCACTGTCACTTTATTCAATTGCCTATAGTCAACACACATCCTCATACTCCCATCCTTTTTCTTCACAAACAACACAGGGGCTCCCCAAGGTGACGCACTAGGCCTAACAAACTTTTCTCCAATAAATCTTCCAATTGAGCTTTTAACTCGGTCAACTCTAATGGGGACATCCTTATGGGGCTATGGATATGGGACCTGCACAGGAAGCAATTCTATGGAAAACTCTATCTCTCTGGGGGGAAACTCTAGTATCTCATCTGGAAATACTTCGGGATAATTCCTTACTATTGGTATCTCATCGATACTTTGCTCAAAGTCTACATCACTAGCGGCTAGGAAAATATAACCTTTACTCTCACCCTTACCAGTCTATTTCCAGCAGTTATGTAAAGACTTATGGGTTTCTTAGGTTAATGGAAGGAAGAAAAGTAATGGTTTTCTCATAAGTTTAACAGTACACGGTTGGCTTCAAGCCAATCCATGCCAAGAATCACATCTAAACCTTGCATGGGTAAGCAAATGAGATCTAAAACAAATGATCTATTCTCAATAACAAAATGGCAATCTAAACAACATTTACAAGTCCTAACGGGTTTTAGATTAGGGTAGAAACAATAAGGTCAAAAGGAAGCTCAGTTATATGCAAGTTAAGGGTTTTAACACACGAGTGGGAGATAAAAGAATGGGAAGCGCAGAATCATCCAGTACAATTAAGTTTCTACCATACATATTACACTTACCTTCCACGAGATTTCGTGACTTTGTCGTTTCTTCACAACATTAACGGTGAATACCCTTCCTTGGTATTCCTGGCTTGGGATTGGGGGTTGGCGGGTTCCTTTCTGTGCATTCTCGGAGTAATGACCTGGTTTTCACACGGTAGCACACATTTGTTCGGCTCGACATGGCATGCTCCCATGATTCTTGCCGCACTTGGGACATTCCATGGATGGCACGGGTCGTGGAGGTGCCTGGACCCCTTTGTGGTGCTTTCCCTTGTTGTTGTTATTGTTGTTGTTGTGATTGTTGTTGGGGTTGTTGTTGTAGCGGTTGCTGTTATAGCGGTTGTTGTTGTTGTTCGGCCTTCCTTGTTGAAAGTTCCTTTGTGGACCTTGGGGTCTCGATTGAGGTGGGAATGGAGGTCGATTTTGCCTCTTGACTGTTGACCTTGAGGTGTCAGCTTTTTGATGATATTCTCAGACTTTGAAGTACCCAGCTTCTCTCCCTTCTTCAATGATGCGGCATTTGTTGACTAAGGTAGAGAAATCCCTAATTTCCAAGTGCGCAAGCTGCCACATTAAGTTCTCCTTTAACCCTGACTCGTATTTAATGCATTTCCAATACTCATCAGGGTTACCTTGGTACATCCTTGAGAACTTAATGAGTTCCTCAAATTGGAGTATCCTGAGCCACATTCATATTCCCTGGACAAGTTGCATGAATTCAATGTCCTTAGCATTTCTAACCGACTCGGAAAGTACTTCTCGTAAAAATGGACCTTGAATAATTCCCAATCAATGTCCACTTCGGTTGCCTCCAGAGTCTGAAACACCAGTCCACCAAAGGGCATCACCCTCAAGCATGTGGGTGGCAAAAGTGACCTTCTGCTCCTCGGAACATGGAACTACAGCAAAGACCTTCTCAATATTCCGAATCCATTCATCTGCTACATTAGGATTTAGGGTCCCCTTGAAAGGGTGGATTCGCCTTACAAATTCCCAAAACGAGCATGTTCGGGAATTTCATGTCCTTGATTTATATTAGCTTGACGTTCTGATCCATCGTTCCATCATCATTCTCATGGTCCTTGCTACGTACAAAGTGCTTAGCGGTCTCATTATCTTGGTTATTCTGAGCGCTCCTAGTCTCTTTCGTCGTGCCATTGGTCCCTATACACACAAAACGGCAACACTGAGGTGATCAGGCCCAATATTCCATGCAAAGTGAGCAAGTTACCATGGCACTTTCAACATCCAGTAGTCATGTATTTCTAATCCTCAAGCTCATCCTAATGATAAACATCTACACATGACATTACTAACGTATTATGCTTTAGAAGCATAGTCGTCCAATCCTAAGCTAGAAGAACCGAACCTCTGATACCAAAATGTAACACCCTAATAATTAACCCAATACACCTAGGTATCGATTAATTACTAGACTTTACTCTTTGCTTCAGTTCCTTAATCATGCTTTGAAAATACTTAGTGAAATTACGAGCCATTTTTTTTTTAACATAATTGAAAACGTGAGCCGCGCTAACGTGAATGATTTAGCAAAATTTAAAAGACACATAGGAATTTACAAACATCACATCATAATATATTGGCTCCATCATCCAGCATCCATAATTACATATCATATAGATATTTTGCCTACCAACGAATAAGACTAAGTGTAGGCAATCTAATAAAACATAAATAATATATGGATGGAAGGACATCCATTAATGGCACCTAGTAATAACACTCAGGGATAGGGATAGATATCTGAAATATACGAGTGAAACTAAGATTCAAGTTCAACTACCGTGGAGCCTCAATGTGATTCACGAACGCTTCCTTCTATTTCTGAAGACGAGATGGAAAGAAAAATAGAGGGAGTGAGAAACTTATAAAAAGAATCTCGTAGGGTACTCACCTCATGATGCATTGTGTCATCATCATCGTCCCCAGGAACCTCGGGTTATTATGAAATAGTGAGCATGCTAAGATTGATTTATTAAGTTCGAAAATATACTTCCAAAGGGTCGTCGTTTAATCATGCGTCTTATAATGCATCATAAACTTAGCATGTCATGTTTATAATGAACTTTTCCTTTCATATATAATAACATAGTTATGCATAAAATCACATCATATTCCTCATCATCATTTCATAATACTATGCATAGCAAAATATCATATTTCTCATCATCATCTCATAAATACTATGCATAGCAGAACATCATATTCACATAATGCATTTACTTAGTTTCTTAGGTGACTTAAAGTTACTTTCATCATCATTTTCCTGGGCCACCCTATACTCCACCCTTTGGGAGTAATCTAGGTTATGAGCTCATACCTTGCTAGTCGTCACCAGCACATACTTATCCCTTTTGATAAGTAAAAATTCCGTCTCTACCCTTTTGAGAGACGGACTGGGGCAAGAATCACCTTTCACCGCCTATAGTTTGACGGGTCCAAAGGATCATTTTCTCATATATTTTGAGTCACCTTTAAGTCTTTGCATGTTATATCATAATACAATTCTTCATTCATAATCATCATAACATTTTCTCATTTATAGTCTTATGCCGAAATAATATATACCAACTGTAATCATGCATCTGGGAGATTCCAGGAAGAGAGGTGGGTCACAATGGACACGCTTAAATACCAAATCTTTCCTTAGCCAGAATCTTTCCAAATTGCACTCTTCCAAGTAATACACTTCTTAATAACAGAATATGTCTTTATTTCATGCATAAGTTTTCATTGTTTGCAACAACAACTATAACATACAAACCAGGAAGCAATCAATGACACCAAATTCTTAATAAGCATCAAATCACATTTTAAGTACACATAAATTACTAGCTTCCCATAAAATTCTTACAAAGTTTTAAAACTCTTTTAAACTAATTCCTTTTGTTAAACTTGAAAGAAGTCATAGGACTTTAGGCCTAAATTAACCATGGGACCGATTTATAACTTGAAAGAATGTTCATAATTAAATCTTTCACTTAAGATAAAAGGAGCAAGTCTTGAGCTTTAGAGATTTAGGTGACATCTTTGAATTATTACCATGCTATGCAACCTTATTTTAATCTTATCTTTATAAGGTGATAGCTTGGAATTATAAACATGATATGCAATTCCATTTCTTTATCTTTAAGATTTAAGGTGATAACTTGAAAATTAAACATGATGCAAGAACTTGTAATATAAACATGATGCAAGAAGCTGAAGGCGGTAATCCGCAGGGACCAGTGAGGGAGAAGAGAATCTTAAGCAACCGAGCGGTAGTTACGACGCAGGGACCGGTGAGGGAGATGAGAATTACATTTTTTTTTAAGCTCCAATTCTCAAGACTTCTTAAAGAATAAATTCTTTAACTCCAATTATCTCATTTCTTTGCTTATGATTCATAAGCAAGTCTTTGAGCTCTAGGATTTTTAGGTGATGACATAAAATAAACATGCCATGCATTGACTCTTTTAGCCATTATAAAATAAAGTGAGAGCATAAAATAAACATGAGATGCAACTTCTTTATTATCTTTAGAGATTAAGTGACAACTTGAAATTTAAACATGAAATGCAAGCTTGGAAATTTAAACATGAATATGCAAGTTCATTTATTCATTCTTGAGAATTTAGTGATGACATAGAAAGTAAACATGGTTATGCAAGGCATAAACTTAAACATGGATGCAAGTTCATTTTATTTCTTTACTAGAGCTCCTCCAAGACTTTAGAGAAATATAAATTCAACCCAATATATCTTAGCAAGACAAAGTGAAAAATACATCTTTCAAGTTCTAAACTCAAGATCATAAAAACATCATAAAAATATTATTCTTTAAAGTTTTGCATCAAGTGGAACTTTCAAGCTTTAGAGGCCTAACTTGTGATGGATTCACAACCCACCTCAAGGTCCTCATCATCAAGCCATCATCTTAGTCCCACCTAGGCCATATGGCTGAATTGTTCAAAGAAAAGGAAGAAGAAAACCAAATGGAAAAACTAGAGAAAATCCATGAAATCATCATTTTGAACCAAGAACAACACTTAGCAAAGCATAGAAATAAACTTAAAAACAACTCCCTACCTAATCTGATTTGAAGGAAAGGAAGAGAACTTGGTTTCCTTGAGTGAAATGAAAGAAAATATTCTTGAAAACTTGAAGAAAGAATTCAGCCAAGAGGAGGAGGAAATGAAAGCTTTTGGTGCTCCTAAAACTAGAATTTGTGTAAGTTATGAACTAAGCATCTAAACTATCTTCAAGCATGCCTATTTATAGAGATTTTGCAGCTCATAAATGGACAAAGGAAGGAAAGAAATCTGACCAAAAATTAGAGAAAAAAAATAAGGAAGAAAAATCATTTTGTTTGGTGGCTTAAAACATGGAATCATGTTTCCATGTTTTCATGATTCTTTGTTTTCATTCTTTGGATTTTTGTGTAATAATTTTCTGACTTATTACTCAATAATTTCGTGCATTACAGCCTTGTGGAAGAGGATTTTGTGTGTTCCATGTATTTTTTAGGTGTAGGCAAGGTATTCATGCAATTTAGAGAATTTACGGTTAAGGGTTTAAGTGAATTACTAAGCAATTTGGGTGTTTTAAGCAATTTTAGGTTCTAATCAATCTAAATAAATAATTTTGACTCTAGATTAGTAATTAGAATTTAATAAGCTTTAATTTGAGCCTAATATTGCTTAGGTTTCGTTAGACAAATCAAAAATCTCAAAATTTGCAAACTCCACAAAGACGGGGCAAAATGGTCATTTTACTTAAAAATTGCCAGGGCCACCCGAACTTAACCAATGGTTAATCATGGCTTAAAAACACCTTTTAAACATTTTAGTGAGGTTCGGGCTAAGTGGCACAATAAAAAACGGAAGCAGAGGCGTTTTGGTCATTTTGCGCGTCGAAACTCAAAATTAGATTCTTCTCCTCTATTAACACACATAACACAAACAATCCCTTATTAACATCAAAACATCCCCTTGAGGATGGGTGGGCCCACGATCCTCATTTTCTGAGTAAAATAACCTCAGGGGCATTTTGGTCATTTTACACGTACAAAAAATCGGGGTTTGCAATATTTGCACGAATTGCTCCTAACTTTTCTTCTAACGTTATATTCCTTTATTAAGGATTGTTTGGTCTCAAATTTTATATAATATTTACCTACGTAATTCGGTAATTCCTAATGACAGTAAAAATTCCAATAAAAATTGGGGCGTACATAACCTTTCTCTTGAACATCTTTTCTTTTCTCATACTTGTGACACCAATAATATAGTAACCGCATCCCTTAAACTAGGCTATGAGCTCATACCTTAATTAGTCGTCACTAGTTTTTACTTATCCTCTTGATAAGCGAATCATAAACATAATCATCATAATCTCGACTCCAGAGTACGGGTAGGGGCCTGAGGTTACCATCATGAGACTTTTCCTTCTTCGAAATGCATCAACTGGTTAAGCAACGACTTGTCCGCTTTGAGGCTAATGTCTATGCCCTGGCGGTTTTACCTTCTCTTCAGGAATAGAAGAAGTGCGTCTCGGTGTGTCACCTTAAACATCATATACTTTCATTCTTCGAAACGCATCGACTAGGTTAAGCCAGCATTTGTCAGATTCGATATGGCTCGACGTCCATACCACGGGTTTACTTTCTCCTCACGAGTAGGTGAAATGTGTCTCGGCATATAACTTTAAACTTCATATTTCTCAAAAACTTTCTTTTTGTCCCTCAAATTACGGAAATTCGAGCGTGACGACTACCACGAATTTCCTCAAATTAAGTTTGCCACATAACTCACATAATGCATGTTATCTCACAAGATCCTAGATCAAGAAAACTTTTCAATCATAACAACATACTTTCTAATTCATTTGTATCATATAGTCTCATGCATTATGCTCATAACATCCTGAAACGGCATAACGCATATCATAAATCCATATATTCTCATACTCATGATATTAACACATTCATTCATATCAAGCATACTCACTTGGTCTCATTCTCACATCACACTTCCTATCTCATATTTTCTTATGCTTTGGCCCTTACGAGTCTTAAACTTAAGTTCCAATCATTCTAATGCTCATAGTACATCTTTATTCCATTTAAGGGATCATTACTTATAATTCTTACTAAGATTTAGGCACACTTAAAATTCCAAACAGCATTATGTAGTTTGGGCAGAAAAAATATATCATATACTTACGGGACTCTAGAATCTCCGTTCGTGACCCTTTTTAAGATCCGTCTTCGCCTAAGGCTTCATAATCAATCTCTAAACCAATTATGAGGGATTCCTAGGCATGTTTACTAAGTTATAATTCACTTTTCCTCAATTTAGCTTTGCTGGACAGAATCACATTTTACCATGTCTAAGTGTGCTAGAATTCCTATTTAAGTCCTTATCATCATCTTAAGCTTAGTAATTAATACCTAATCATTTATGAAAGGTTTTTATGCATATCCTACTGATTATGAACCATTTACACTTGAATTAATTATGCTGGAACAGTTTTGCAAATTTATGCATTAAGGTGTTCTAGAATTCTCATTCTTGATCCTTTTAAGTTACTTATTCTTTTCTAACTTCTCTAAATCAATCCTCCCTTCATTCAAACATAATTTTACACATTTTAACACCTTAAACAACATTTGTACAGCGCCAATCATGAAGGGCAGAACAGAAATCATAAGCCCATAAAATCACATAATCTTGTAAATTAAAATGCATACAAGTTACTATTTTCTCTTGGAATAATTCTAGGGATTCAAAACTCTTTTAGAACTCAAATCCTTTCATTAAAATCATGCCTTTACACATAAGGTCAATAGCTAAATTAACTTGCTTGCAAAATAGTTTTAAAGTATATAATTTTATGCATAATGTTGCTTAGGTGCTCATAAGCTTGGAAAAATTACAAAACACAAACTATGGACACTTGTGATTAGAGGAACTCATATTAAGTCCATCATCATCACCACAAGGCCGAAATGGCTTCTTTAAGAATGCCAATATTTCTTGAAAACCTTACATAGGATACTTGGGCAAGCCTTTGAGCTTTAGGAGGCTTAGGTGAATGACATAAACTTTAAACATGATATGCACTCATTTTATTCTTCATTAGAAAGTAAAGTGAGAGCATAAAATAAATATGGGATGCAACCTCTTTATTATCTTTAAGGTTAAGTGATGACTTGAAATGTAAACATGAGATGCAAGCTTGAAATTTAAACATGATAGTGCAGGTCCAATTAATTAGTCTTGAGAACTTAGTGATGGCATCAAAATAAACATGCTATCCAAGGCATAAAGTAAACATGAATGCATCTTATTTTAGATCTTAGCTAGAGCTCTTTGCAAGACTTTAAAGGAATAAAATCTCAACCCATTATGTATCATAAGGCAAGCTTTAGAGTTCTTAGCACCTAGACTTCAAAGAAGCCTTAAGGTTGTGAACCTCATCATCAAGCTCAAGAAAATGACCCTAGTGGCAAAAACCACGACAAACATTCAAAGGACCATTCTAATATTTTGGCAAACCTTTTCCCCAAAACCAAAACAAAGAGGCCGAAACCAAAGGAAAAGAAATGAAAACTAGACTTGAACAAGATAAAAAGAGGAAAATCGAAACCTTAGAGAAATGAAAGCCAAAACTTTGAACTTGTAAAGAAAAGGGAAAACAGAGTTGTATATGGTCCAAGACCAAGATCCAAGCTTTAGAGGTTTATCCCATGACAAACACCACACTATTTCCATGAAACCTCATCATCAAGCTAAAGTTGTGTTCATAAAATGGCCTCATGGCCGAAAATGCAAGGAGGAAGGAAAAGAGTTTGTGAACAAGAGAAAACTAGAAACTTTTCTCAAAGAAAGTAAAGAAAACTTGGAAGAAAACCCCTACCAAGTGAAATCTTGAAAGCTTTGAAAGAAAGCTTGAGTTGGCAAGGAAATGAGAAGACAAAATCTTCTCTTGGTAAACAACAAGGATTCAAGGCCTCCAAAGGTTCTCAAGGAAGATGATTTTTCCTTGAGGATACAAGCTTGGAAATGGTGAGGTTTGGTGTTTAGGAGGTGTTTTAAGGTATGAGAGTGGTGGTTTGAGGTGGTTTGTGGTGGCTCAAGGTGGTGGTGGTGGTTCTTTGAGGAAGGAAGAAAAAACTTAGAGGAAGGGAAAATGAGAGAAAATGAGAGAAAGTGCAAGAAAACTCAACTTAGCAAATGATCAAAAAGGTGTCCAAGCTTTCCAAGGTGTGGTATTTATAAAGAATGAAATGTTGTGGCTGATTTAGGGGGAAAGAGCTGGCTGAAATTTTGGCTTGGGAGGGAAGGAAAATATCTTCTAAAGCTTGTCTTGGAAGCTTGGTTTAAGTCGTAGCCTAGGTGTAGTCAAGTCCTAGCTTTGGCATAGCCTTTTTGGATGAAATTTGAAATCAATATTTGATGGATTTTGGGAGAGGAATTCGGCCAAATTGGACAGCCAAGGGGAGGAAAAATCATCCATGTAATTTGTGGTTTGATGATGCATTTAGGTGTTTCATTAATTAAGGTTTGGGTTAGGAGTTTGTGAGAAAGTGTTTAGGTGTAATAAAGGTTAATTAGGGTCATCAAGGCTTGGTTTAGGGGGGTGTTCTAATCTAGATTAACAATTTTAAAATTATTCTTTTGGTAAAAAAGGTTGTAGACAAATTTCCTTAATTTAAGGAAATTGGAAGAAAATACTATTCATTACTTTTGATTAGTAGTCTTGGATTAAAGAATGAAATTAGAATTTGACTAAGCAATTTTAGTTTCTAATCAACCTTAATAAATCATTTTAACTCTAGATTAATTATCGAAATAAATTAATTTTCGATTAGAGCCTAATATTGCTTAGGTTCAAGCTAGATATTCAGTAGGCGCACTATTCACTGTTCTAAGGGTAAAACGTAATTTGCACTAAAACTGCTCGGACCTTCAGGCAGGCTAAACATCAAATATTACTCTAAAACATAATTCTAAACTTCCTGGAAAAATTCAGGGCTCAAACGGCACCTTTTACCAGATGTAGAGCACGGTGGGGTATTTTGGTCATTTTGAGCCGAAAGTTTAGAAAACGAGATTTCACCTCGGATATCAAACATAACAGGTACAATCCCCTTCAAACATTGAGTTGACCTATTAAAAGGAGTGGGTAAACCTTGAATTAAAGGTAAAGGAAATGACCTAAGAGGGCATTTCGGTCATTGTACTCTAATAGGAAATCGGGGCATTAGGTTTAGCTTGGAAAGGCTAATCAAAGACTACTCTATTTAGCTTGAAGAGGCTGATGAATAACTACTTAGTTTGTGACAGTCAGGGGTTGTCTCCTGGTTCCTGGTGAGAGCTTGGAAAGGCTATTATAAAGACTATACTTGTTCTTTCTCTAGTTTAAGAAAGGTTTAGTGAAACTCAACTGTTGTAAACTGGATGTAGAAGATTGGCCAAACAGATAAAAACTCTTGCACAAGTATCTCTCTTCTCCTTCATCTCTTATTTTATTTTCTACTTTTAGTCTATTTACTATGTCTCTTTGAAAAGCTTTCCTTAACGTGTTTATTTCACATTGTTAGTTCAAAAAGTTCACTTCTTAAAGTCGCCAGGCTGTTCGCTGCACTTCAAGCTCATTAGTTGATAGTATTATGTTTAAGCTTTCAGAAGCAAAATAAGGAACGAAAAAGTGAAGCACAATTAACCCTCCTTCTTCGTGCACTTCCTACCTACACATGTGAATTGCTTGGAAATTGAATGGCTTAAAGAGATTATGTGAGATTATGCATTGATGACTATGCATGCTTGATATTTGGATTATGTAATTGATGATTATTGTTGTATTAAATATTTCCTATCGAGCATAACATTTGCATTATTCAGTTTGGTCCTTGATTTCTGGCAATGGGTAGAAGCACGTTTACTTTTCAATGAGATATTGTTGATAACATGTTTATGGATATATGCAAATGTGAGATGCATGCTTATGTGATAAATGAAATAATAATTGTAGCATGTTGTGATTATGTATATGGATGATTGAGATGCATGATTTATATGTTAAATGATAGGAAGTAAATTTGGGGAAATTCCATTCCCAACCATTATGTTGTCGGAATTATGCTAAATTTGTGGACTTAAAGAAAATTTATGTGAAGTGTATGGGCATGTCTAACTTTAATGAGAATTGATGATAAATTATGATAAATGCTTATTTCCTTATACTATTATATGAGATCATCATGTGTATGCTTAATGTCTCATTGTGACTTAGATCTATTACAAGTGTAGTCCATGCCTCATAGTACTTTCATGAGGTCTCAATTTATGTTACATGATCATGATAAGAAAGTTAAGTTAAGGCAAGAAAGTAATGTTTTCCCCTATATTACCCCATATTAAATCTAGCAAGGACTAATTAGGTTGAACTTATCCTAAGCGATCAGTGAGGTGAAGTTTTGGTGGTTATTGTAAAATTGATGGGAGGTGAGATAGTTGGTTTAGGATGGCTATGTAAGAGGGTAGTTATTAAGAAAAGAACTTGAAAGTTCAATTATGAGAAAGTAAAGTATCATGGATTCTTTTGCCTTCCTATGCATGCTAAATGTTGTATGACTCATCATGCTTGTCCTATCATGTATTCATTTATTTATCACTCAATCACGTAATTTGAATGTCAAGTCACCTAATAAAGTAAAGTAAAGATATATATTATGTTATTGCTCTATCAGTGTGCTTAATCATATGTTTTATGTGCTTGGCAGTCTTAGTTCTTTAGCTTATCTCATGCTTATATACTTAGCCTTACGTTGTGTTTTAGATTTGAATGCCACAAACTCATGTTGTGAGTATGCTTATGTTATTTACATGTGTTACTTATGCATTTGAGGCATTGTCATGCATATATGAAATATATTTTATATTCATGACATTAAGACCTATACTAAAAGACAACTGCTTCATATAAATAGTTTTGAGAAGTTTAAAATTGAACCTTATACATGTACATCTCTTTCATAATGAAACTGAAATGGTTGGGAATGACGACGATGACACTTATGTTAGAGTTGGAAACCCTCTGAAAATCTTGAATAAGTTTCTTATCCCTTTCCTTTCTTTCGTGTCGCCTCAAGACAAGGATGATAGCATTGTTCGTGGTTTTCCTTGAGACATGGATGTGCAAGTTGTACTACAAATTGATTAGAGATTGCAGCAGAAGGATAGAGATAGCTTTCCTTTGTGTAGTAGCTTTAGGGTTGTCATATCTCTTATACTTATTCATAGCTTAGTCTTTTGATGATTATGTACCTGTGATTGGATTAGTTATGCTATAATTATGTTTAGTTTTTGGACTATTACATGCTTAACCTTTATCGGTGAGCTTTCCTTTATGTTTATGGGATGTTGCTATTACATTATGGTTATGATATGTTACCCCAATTTGTGTCATGTTATGTTATGGTTTATACATATATTATGATAAAGTTTATATGCTTGCTATTATTATGTGTGTATTGACCCATATTTATGCTCACACATGGCTTGCGTTTTAGTTTTATTTCAAAAAAAAAAAAAGCCATATTTTATTACTTGTATTTTAAAGAAGAATAAGTTAAGTTTAGAGATAAAGGCATAACAATTAAAAATTAACCATAATGCGACTCGAGCGTATTAGGTTAAAAGTTAGGATGTTACACTCTCAAAGATATATGTAACATCAATTTAGTTTGTTCCTGAAAGATTTTTACGTAATTTTTATCCTTGAAAAATGCATGTGACATCAATAATTTAGCCCCTGAAATTTTATACAAGTTAAATCCTTAAAGATACATGTAACATCACTTTGGTTCCTAGCTAGATGATGACTATATCATCTATTTGATCCACATCTCTATAAACCCATAACTTATTTGATATCTTATGCATCTTTAAAAAATTAAAGTAATGTCACATGTATCTTTCAAGTATTGAATTGATGAAAATATTTTTGAATGACTAAATTGATGTATTGATGTATGTGTATCTTGTAACCACTAAATTGATGTCAATTTTTCTTTAAATTAAGCTAATATCTTAAGTATCTTTGAGGGATCAAATTATAGTTAATCTAAAATATATGTAGATCAAGAGACTTTAAACATAGTTATTAGACTCGACTTGATGATCAACTTGGTTAAGACATAGGTCACTGGTTCAACTGGGTTTCATTAAATCAATATACACAAATATAATTAATACAAAAAAATAATATGTATATAGTAATTGCACATTATAGCACAACAAGGTTGGCCAAGTGGTTGTTGCGTGCTCTTCCTTCCCAAGGTTCCTAGGTTTGATTCCTATGAAAACATTTTGAGAATTATTCAAGATTACTCAAAGGCTCATGGTGTGCATGCAATTTAAGAGGTGGTGTAGGGGTGGGCGTGGATGGTTAAAACTAATTTGGATGGAAGGTTCATATGTGGTCGCTCATTTACCCTGGGTTTGACCAAGTTTGATCGGGTTGATTGCTTGGCCGATCTAATCAGCAAACTGGCTGGACTAGTGGCCGATTGCTCATTTTCAATTGGGGCAGATTCAATTCGGGTTTAATTACTATGCTTTAAAAAATATAAAAATTGTGTGCCTACAAATTTTCAAAATGTACAGCGCATGGCCATGGAGTTAGTAGATTAGTAGTGACCGATGACTTATGTGAACATGTACGTGGTCATTTGTGAGATCTTATAAGGATAATTAGATAATTAGATAGTGTGGTGATACCAACAAGGCAAATGAGTCTTCACTCCTCATAAAAGAAGACTTTATATAATAGGTTAAGAAACAACTATCACATTCCACCATAAAATGTATACTCACTTGAAATTAGACAATTGTATGAATTTTACCTCGCACATGTCAAAATCACACTAAAAAATATGTGCTCCAACTTTCATGTTGCCTTTCACTAGAAATTCTTGTCATCGACATAATCTCACCACACACCTTGTATCAACGTCAACCAATGCTTGTCTACAATTGTGGATCCATTTGTGTAATCTTGAGTGTATCAATACATTTTATCTTGAAATCGTATGCTGAATTAATTCTTGCATCAGACATTACTAAAGACACATGAATTACTAATGGACAGGTCCTGTTGATGTTACTCAAATAATCTGTGATGGATAAGCAAATTTATTCTCTAAAAATAAAAGCAAAATTTTATGCAACACGTTAGTGACATCGACGGTAAGATTTGGAGCCAACGCTACAATGCACACAATTATTCTTGACGATATTACTTATGATAAGCCTAGAAATATTTATTAGAACTAACACCACTAATAATATTTGGTACTAGTTTCGGCCACAAGGTGCAGAATTACCAATGAGCTCTTATGTAGTCGATAATTACCAACTATATTTTTTATTTATGTTTTATTATATAACTATCAATAGCAAATGTAATAGGTAATTATCATTGTAATGTTTTAATATTATCAATAGACTTTCGATGACCTTTTGAATTTCATAACATTGGTGCATGTCCCTTGATATCCTAAATATTTGACACGATTATTAGTAACACCATTTGTAAAACATAAAATACAAAACATACCGTTTCATTTAATGATTATTGAGGCTACCGTAGATAACACATGAATGTCCCTCCTTCCCCATTTCTCCCTTGCTCTCACAACTTTTTCTCTTTTTTCTTCTCCCTCTCTCTCTAAGCTCTCTCTCTTTCTGGCAGGGCAGAGCCACTATTTGCAAAATTGAGGTTGCCATTGCGAACTAAATATGTTTCTAAGCAATTTAATCATTTTAGTTTTTGGTTAGATTTCATTTTTCCATTCCCTTTTTGCTAAAATTTTGAAGTTTAGGAGAAATGGAAAGTAATTGTGGTTATTCTTTTGTTAATTTGGGAAAACTATTGAGCACTATTAAAGGTATTAGACATTTTAATAAGATGTGGTTTATTTTTGGTCTATTTTTGTTGTTTAATTTTTTTGTTCAATTCTAGTAATTTAAATTTAATACCATACCTAACTAAATGTCTGTTTTTATTTTGTCAATTCAAGCGCATTGAACAAGTGTGGAGTATTCTTTCATTCTTCAATTCATTTTTTCTATTATGAAATTTAGGTAAGTAACATAAACTTATGTGTTTTTATATAGGTAGAGACTTACATTCCCTAGAAGGAATTGTTGGAAATAGGATTGTATGACTACGGGGAAGGTGTGAGATCCTTCCTATGATTGATGGAATTGTTTGTTTTTATGGCTGCATCCTATTGAAATTATAAGAGAGTATGTTGCATAATTGCTTGTAGGATTAATTGAATTGTATGTGAATATTTAGATCGTTTGAATGTTTATGAAATTGTGATGGGTCATGATGTCAATCGGCAAGTATACTAGGTCACATGGTAAGATAGTAGTGAAAAAGGGTTGTGTCCATAAGGATTACTCAATAGGATTAATTAGTTCAAAGTCAATTTGAACCATAAAATAATCAAATAGAATAGATCATGGAAAATTATGAGTAAAAGAAATATAGTTATTGAAATTAAAATAAAACAAAATAAAATAAATTGGCTAAATGAAATGATCAAGAATAAAACTCTATTTTTGGATACGGCTATTGATTTCACCTACTTTAACTGAGTTATCGACTTTTCATTAGTAAAAGTCCAATTTATCTAATTCATTGTTGAATTTCCTAAATTAATTATAATGTTCTCTTGAAACATATAATTCTCTCTCATCTATTGTGATTATCTAATCTCTTAGCATAAACTACAAGAACAAGATGTTTGGGTTCAATGGAATTAACAACAAATACAACACAAGTTGCTATTGCCTATCTCAAACTTTCTCTCAACACCAATGGTGAATGTGACAAATCAATAATTCTAATTCCTTTCTCAAGTTCATAAAATTAAAGAAAATCATATGGGCGGTGATCAAATGGCTAGAGCATTAAAGGATCACACACTAAATAAGACAAAGAAGAAAATTGAATAACATCAAAATGTTAAGTGACATTGTCAAATGTAACACCTAATATTTAACTCAACACGCCTAGCACGCATTCTTGGTTAATTATTAATTATTGTTCTTTTGTTCTAGTTCTTATTTAAACTTTTGAAAATACCTTAGTGAAATATGGATAAATTTTATTTTTTGAACTTTACAAGCAAAACATGAGCCACGCATACTGAACTATATAGGTATCGAGCATAACAAGGAAGAAGATTACAACAAGACATAGGCATATGTAGAGCACAATATCACACACACACACACACACACACTATATATATATATATATATATATATATATATATATATAGTTAGTGATAAACGTTCCACTTTGCATACCCAAAATATACACGAAAGAGTTATGTCATGCCCATCAACAAAGATTGGGCTCAAAATATCCAAGTCATCCCATAATATCCATGAATGAAATCAAGCTAAATAAAAGACCTCTCTCCTACTACTCCTATTGGGGGTGCACCTAGGACAGATAACCTCTAATAATTAAAAAGCAAAAGAAGGCTATCCTTTTCCTGTACATGCACGGGTGCTCCAGGAGGTAAAGGAACTTCCTGTTATTGTCCTGAGAGGAGGAAGATAACCGATCCGTGGGCTAGCTCGTAAATGTGGTGAGCAATGGGCAGGGTCATCGTGGGCACCTCGGTAGGGTCAGGTGGCTCCTCTGGAGGCGGGTGCAGCTCCTCTCATCTAGCACTGCATGGCAGTGGCCTCCATCGCTACCACTCTCTATCATCATAGGAACGGTGCAAACCCTTAGAGTAGATTTGGGTGGGTGAATCCTTCAAGGGTCGACCACGAGAATCGGATGGCGGGGTGGCGATAATGGCACATAAACTCAAATGTCCAAACAGAAGCAGACGGGGAAGTATGGGGAGAGCTCTTCCTCGCGCGGGCGGCGCGCTTGAAGATGAGGTCGTTAGAAAATGAGTCAGCGTAGAGGCTTGAAGCTGGAAACGGGTGTGCAAAGGAAGGTCCATAAAGACAAAAAGGCAGATAACATAACGACCCACAAAATGATATGTTTGATGACTAGCGTCGTGGTGCATCTCCAGGTGGGAGCATCAATGAAGAATTCACATGGGTTGATCGACTACTGAAGAGAGATAAAAGAAAGAAGAAGTGATGAGAAACATAATTACTAGTGGGTGGTAATGTAACATCCTAGTTTTCTTCAGAATATTAATTGAGGAAAACTTAATAGGAATATTAGAATTTAGAGGAACAGTTGTGATGAGAATGACTCCATGAGGGAGTACAAAAAAAAAAATGTGAATAGTACTTGGCGGCCCGAGGCCTCTGGAAGCCAAACTGGGATTCAGGACCCAGAGGTGCCCGAAGTTAAGAAAATATGAGAATAAGATTAGGAATGTGTGGAATGATAATTTTATACCTAGAATTAAATTTCGGGTAATATCGGTTAGATCGGGTACGGCGTTTACCCGTTCGGTAAGATTTCGGTGTGTGGTTTTTAACACAAAGACATTTCCATCACTACAACTAAATAATATCCCCCAAATTAAGACAAGTGGAAGGCTAGGATTCAATCTTGGAATCCAAGATCAAATCCTAGCCATCCATCATAGCCTAGTCACCAAATTCATCATGATTTTTAACAAATATCTTGCCTTGCATTTATTACAAGCCTAGTCACTTGATCTTCTTAACCAAGCCAAGCATCAAACTCGGCCTTGCAAGGAGAAACCAGAGGTGAAGTGCCTCCATAGCCAAGAGCTCCATCTTGTTTCATCTCACAAAAACCCTAGCTTAGAATCATCAAAACCCAAATCTTCCTTCACAAAAATTGATCTACACTTCCACCTCTACAATTATAACCGATTGAAATTTCAAGAACCCCATCCTTCTTGCACATCCATCAGTGATCAGAGGAGGGTTTGAGGTTGTGTGGGGAGTTTTGGTTGTGAAGAAATCACACCTTGAAGCAAGCTAGAGATAGAGACTTGTTGAACCTTCAAGAGTAGGGTTTTCCCTGCCTTTTTGTGGAATTTTTCAATTCTGTTTTGGCTTGCCCTAATTCCGAAAATTTTGATGATTCTGATGGTTAACATATTGATATTGATGTATGAATTTTTGTGTTGTGTTTGGATGGTTTTAAAATGGGTTTTCTCTCAAGTGAAATTGGAACTAGGTTGCTGGACTGATTTCTGTTCTGTAATCAGAATTTCTCACGAATTTTCTGGAAAATTTGTGGGTGGTTTCATGAGCCATGAAAATTATATGTTGTAGTTAAGCCCTTAAACTAAATACACGAATTTTCTTGGGGTTAATTTTAAGGTTTGATGCCTCAAAAAAATTAGGAACCGAATTGTAACTGTTGCTGTCTAAATTGTTGAGACTGAAGTAACAAACTTGCCCGAATTTTTAATCATAGCAATTGATTGAGATAGCTCCTGAAATTTTTACACAAGACTAATAACATGTTGAAATACCTCTGTGAATTTTCTTGTACCTTGATTCCATCGAATTCTAGGGTTAAATATTTTGAGAACACAAGTCTGGACTATGAATTTGTGACTTCTGACCACCAGATTTGCCTATTTTATTGAAGTGGTTATATAACTCTGATTGCCCTGAAATTTTTACAGGTTGTTTTAGACACATTGAAGTGTCATGTGAAATTTTCCTTAAGGGTGGAATGGTTGTTTGGTATGGTAACAAATTGTTGTGCCTAGAACTTCAATTCTGCCAGGATAATGAGATGTGGAAATGGCTGAAATTCTATGATAGTATGTGCATATCTTACTGTGTATGTTTGAGACATATGGGGAAAACAGAAACAAGGCTTAGAAAGAATTGAGAGGGAAGGCAAAAAGAAGGACTTCCCTAGAAAAGTTATGAGTCGATAGACGTGTCGGCTAGGCATAGACCTGAGTGATCGGAAATGGAAAAAAATGAAGTTCGGTGATCTCGAATAGGAATGAGCTCATGTCCTAGCAGTCTATGGTCCTCTGTGAAATTGTGAATTGTGAATGTATCTCTCTGTGAGAATAAGCCTTCCCTATGTTGAGAAAATTGAGAAAGACATGAGAAATGGAGTTTCTGATTGTGCATATTATTACTCGATCGATTATTGTGATATTATCCTTAGTTCCCGGCCTACGGGTTTTCAAGATTTCTGTGTATGTGTTTGTATGAATATTGTATATGCATGAATTGCTTATCCCTACTGTGTATAGTATATGGGGGAAACTACCCTACTGAGAATTTTATATTATTCTCACCCCTCAGTTGTATGTATTATATTGTTCAGATTCGCATATGCCGTCCCTAGTGTTTTTCTGTGATTCGCCACAATGGGTGTGGCAATATGATCCGCATTGGACCATGTACGCGTTGGTTATTCCCAGTTCGGATCTACATGTTCTTTGATCGCTCCTTCAGGACCTCGGTCTTTGCCGCGGACTTCGACCCCGCTTTTCCTTATGACGGCGTGCCCCTTCACATGGCCCATCCTGGAGTGTTTGAGATCCCTCGCTCCACCCGTGTATCGCCCAGGACGCACCCGTTTCGTCATCCTCCTCATCTGACTCAGATCCCTGAGGACCCCGGGTGCCCCTGGAGGAGAGGTCATTCCCCGATGGCCAATGGCTTCCTGCACGAGGAGTAGAGACCTCTAGAGACGGATGCATTGTACATAGAATAGGATAGTGTTAGGACCTTACCTACCTAGAGACTGATGTACTTTTGGTTTTCTTTTGCTCGTTGTATATGTACATATGCGGTTTTGTCATCAGGGTGTTTGAGTAGGTTAGGTAAGGTAGGGGGATTAGCCTCGTTATCGAGTCCTGACTTTTCGGGGTCATTTTGTTAGTCTTGCCCTTATGATGTATATATATAGTGACTACATTATGCCCCTATATGTAAATCTCGTTATGATAGTATATGTATTGCGACATTTCGTGTCATTGATTATTTCAACTAGTATAGATCCCAAACTTAAGTAATACCACTAATTACTATGTCCATACTCGAGTAAATGTGGTAATTTGGAGGTGTTACAAAAGTCCTAATGTATATGTCATCATTTGTTGCTTAGTGTTTTAGCCACTTAAGTTCACTAGTTGATGATCACGGTCATTTTCCAAACTTTTTAACATAACCATAATCACCTCCCTCCAATTCTGGTGTTTCCATGTGCATATAGCATTAAAAATTAAATATTTTCTATGTATCATTTTTCTTAATTAATGTTGGATTATGAAATGTTACATTTTGTTCAGCACAATTACTTGAATAATTTATGGACATGTCATGGCTCAACTATAAAGCCTGGCTGGTTGAAGTGCTTTTGTACCCTCGTTTAACAATACAATACAAAATCTTTTTCTATTCTTATAAGTCTTTTTTTCTAGAGTTGAGGTTTAGAAATCCTTTTCATGGATATTAATTTCTTTTTGTTACCTTGTTTTTCTCCATATTAAGAACTCATTTTATTGGCAATGGCACTATTTGTCTATGTTCTTTGAGAAGAATGCTAATTGTATTGAATAGCATTTCATCTCATAAAAAAAAGGAAAGAAAATAGCATTGAATATAATTTGCACAAGAGAGAATATAACTAGGAACTTCCTTTGCCAAATGCATACACAGCGTAAACATTATAGCGATAACCCATATTAGAGTTATCTGGATGAATTGAAAATTTATTTGGTTGATTGTATATCATTCACCCCCTTAACTTGTAGGCAAATGGGAATTTCAACAATACTAATATAACTATATCAAACGGTAACCCTTTCCATGGCTTCTTCAAATGTTAATCCCTTTTCACTTACTACAATCTATGTTAGTCCTGGAGAACTGAAAGTGTAAACATCGATTAGTTTTGATTTTTCACCTTTTCCAAGTCTAATACATCATTAATATTAGCTCAAAAGGACCACAACAACATTACAGATCAATATTTTCTCCATAGAGCAAAATAATAAAGAGTAAAAGCATTTTTAATTTAACAAAAGTAAAATTAGCAAAAGAGTTCATGAATTTATTAATAAGTAGTCAGGCCAACACAACTTTGGATATAATATCATATAACAAACTCTAAAAGTAATACCACTAATTAGAAAGAAGATGATAGGCCTAACATCTCACCTTGATATAACCCTACATTTGTATGTTATAAGTTTAAATATTGAATTTTTGAAGGCATCACCCTTGATAAACTCTAGCAAGGGAGCATCTTCCACATGGGTATTTATCATATATTCGTATAGTTCAAGGTTATACGTAGTCAAATATTGAATCACGAAAACACTTAAATATAATTAGTGTCTTGCAAAATTTTATGTAAGTCAACATATGCCCAAACTACAAATTAACTCTAAATGTTTTTACAATAATGAAGAACTTAGCTCACCTATGCAGCATATTTCCGCCAAAAAAGAAAAACATCAGTCTACTTTATCTTATGTTATTAAACATTAGTTGCTATATCTAAATAAAATTACAAGTCTAGAACCAATCAAAGACCATAGGCAAAGATCAAACTTGACATTCTTCCCAGTTGGCCTCCAAGATCATTTTTCCTTCACTCATGATTCACCCAAAATTGGCACCACCATCTCATTTGTCTTGGACTCAAGTAAGATTGGAGTATCCACTATGTACCAAAAGAAGGTTAAACATCTTCTCACCAAAACACTTTTGGAAGGTGCTAATAGATGCAAAACATTCTTTCTTTTGAATGAGAAAAACACTTGATTTTCTTCCTGGCACTAAAATATTTGTGATAGCATAGCTCTTTTATATGAGAACAGCTGAATAGAAAAGATAAACACATAAAGCGTAAGTAGTCAATATATGACTAAAGTCATCAAAGTCAATTATGCCTATTGCAATCCTACAAACATAAAATATGTGTGTTCTTAAAATGACATACAATAAACAAACATAAAGAGGACACATGTAACATCCCATGCTGATTTTATTTATCTTAATGACTATCCCCACAAACTAACAAAGTGTCTTCTCACGTGCTTTGTCCCCAGACTCTTATAGGCCCTCCCTAGGAAAGCTTCCCAAATGAAGTCACCCATTCCAAAATTTCTCCAAGTCAAAACAAATTGGCTGACTTCCTGTAAAAGTTCTAGAGCTTGACGGGTTATTGAAAGAAGATGCATCTAGTATAGATGTAGTACCAATCGAACTCCATGGTTAGTGTGCTTGACTTGGAGAAATTTTGGAATGGATGACTCCTAGGAAGTTTTCCTAGGGAGTGTGTAAGTGAGGACAAGCACATGTAGAAGACCTGTGTTGGTTTGTGAGGACAGCCATCACCCAGAAAGCAGGATGAGATGTTACAAATGGTATTAGAGGATTTCTCCCTAATAAGATGTGGTTTGGGCATGAACCAAGCAGAAGCTGTGGGCATGTAACGCCTTGTGATGAGGGCGATGAGTGATCATTCGGTGCAGAAGGCACGAATAAGAAGGGCTCCTGACAGCTTTTAGCCTAAGTGTACATGAATGAACCGATTACACACTAGAATTGAGAAATGACTAAGACTTGTGAGGTATGGGACTATATAGTTGAGAATGATTTATATGAATTGATTTGGTACTATCACTACAACATTTTAGGCCTAGGCAACACTTTTGAAGACAACGCTTCAAAACTTTTGCCTTTAGTTAGTTTAGGCAACGGTTTTAAAGTATAGGGCTATTGCAAAATATATTTTAAGCAACGTTAAGAAACGTTGCCTTAGGTTAAAAAGAGAGCAGGTTCTAACCATTGCTTGGATCTTTTGTAAAAGGAAACAATTATTTAATCAATTGCTAACACTTTTTAGCCTCCTGCCTTTTATTTTCTAATAGGCACCACAATTGAACCGTTGCCTAAATAATTGGCTCGTGAATTGATGATTTTCCCACTAAAATTTCATTTCCCACTAAAACTATATCCTCTTTTCTAAAACTAACAAATGAAAAACAAATTGCAAATTATACTTTATTTCTTGAAGGCTCTTCTATGTATACCCAATTTCATTCCCAACTAACCCACATTGTTGATTAAATCCCTAGCCACCACACCTTCTCTGTAAGCCTTATTCTTCTTCTCAATTCAATACACCACCGCACCTTTTCTCCACCGCATCAACCATGAGGTAGAGCCACCGTGAGTGAACTCTGCCAACATTCCCCTTCACCACCATTCTCAGAGGCATTCGAAGAAGGCACCCTCACCACCGTTCACGATCCTTCGAACGCCGACCTCAACCTTCGCCCCACCATGAAGAAGGTGTTTTGCGGCCACCATTCAACTTCTGCCCTCACCACCACGACACGCCGCGCACACCACCTTGACTCCATCGACACCACCCATTCCTCTGAAGTCTGAATAGTCCCCGGTTTCCGCTGATCCTCCAATTAGAGCCGCTGGAACTTCCCCCTTTCTTCCTTCCTGACGAAGTCCTTCCGCAAGGGCATTAAACCTCTCACCGGGCACTACATCAAATATTCTACGACTACTCAGGAAGCCCCCAATTATCACAACTTATTATTGTTAACTTAGATCTCTTATTTTGAGATAATTTTGATGGAACACTGGCCGAATTGGAAGTCCGCTAAATCTGTCTGTTTATTATGCCAATGTCTACTCTTGTTGTTGATTAGGAATATAGGTAACTTGCCACAATTTCTTGGTGTATTTTTTTGCGTTCTCTCACAAATTTTGTTGTTTCTTTTTTTTTTTCGTTGGATGTGTGTATTGACTATTTATTGGTTTTGGAAATGGAGGTTGTATGTCTTTTTTTGGGGCTGAGAAAATGTTACTTGAGGACATGGATGTGTTGTGTTGTGTTAGGTG
>JAMLFY010000011.1:24559396-24624105 GCA_030441495.1 Dalbergia oliveri
TTAAAATTCCAAACAGCATTATGTAGTTTGGGCAGGAAAAAAAATATCATATACTTACGGGACTCTAGAATCTCCGTTCGTGACCCTTTTAAGATCCGTCTTCGCCTAAGGCTTCATAATCAATCTCTAAACCAATTATGAGGGATTCCTAGGCATGTTTACTAAGTTATAATTCACTTTTCCTCAATTTAGCTTTGCTGGACAGAATCACATTTTACCATGTCTAAGTGTGCTAGAATTCCTATTTTAAGTCCTTATCATCACCTTAAGCTTAGTAATTAATACCTAATCATTTATGAAAGGTTTTTATGCATATCCTACTGATTATGAACCATTTACACTTGAATTAATTATGCTGGAACAGTTTTGCAAATTTATGCATTAAGGTGTTCTAGAATTCTCATTCTTGATCCTTTTAAGTTACTTATTCTTTTCTAACTTCTCTAAATCAATCCTCCCTTCACTCAAACATAATTTTACACATTTTAACACCTTAGAACAACATTTGTACAGCAGCCAATCATGAAGGGCAGAACCGAAATCATAAGCCCATAAAATCACATAATCTTGTAAATTAAAATGCATACAAGTTACTATTTTCTCTTGGAATAATTCTAGGGATTCAAAACTCTTTTAAACTCAAATCCTTTCATTAAAATCATGCCTTTACACATAAGGTCAATAGCTAAATTAACTTGCTTGCAAAATAGTTTTAAAGTATATAATTTTATGCATAATGTTGCTTAGGTGCTCCTAAGCTTGGAAAAATTACAAAACACAAACTATGGACACTTGTGATTAGAGGAACTCATATTAAGTCCATCATCATCACCACAAGGCCGAAATGGCTTCTTTAAGAATGCCAATATTTTCTTGAAAACCTTACATAGGATACTTGGGCAAGCCTTTGAGCTTTAGGAGGCTTAGGTGAATGACATAAACTTTAAACATGATATGCACTCATTTTATTCTTCATTAGAAAGTAAAGTGAGAGCATAAAATAAATATGGGATGCAACCTCTTTATTATCTTTAAGGTTAAGTGATGACTTGAAATGTAAACATGAGATGCAAGCTTGAAATTTAAACATGATAGTGCAGGTCCAATTAATTAGTCTTGAGAACTTAGTGATGACATCAAAATAAACATGCTATGCAAGGCATAAAGTAAACATGAATGCATCTTATTTTAGATCTTAGCTAGAGCTCTTTGCAAGACTTTAAAGGAATAAAATCTCAACCCATTATGTATCATAAGGCAAGCTTTAGAGTTCTTAGCACCTAGACTTCAAAGAAGCCTTAAGGTTGTGAACCTCATCATCAAGCTCAAGAAAATGACCCTAGTGGCAAAAACCACAACAAACATTCAAAGGACCATTCTAATATTTTTGGCAAACCTTTTTCCCCAAAACCAAAACAAAGAGGCCGAAACCAAGAAGGAAAAGAAATGAAAACTAGAGCTTGAACAAGATAAAAAGAGGAAAATCGAAACCTTAGAGAAATGAAAGCCAAAACTTTGAACTTGTAAAGAAAAGGGAAAACCGAGTTGTATATGGTCCAAGACCAAGATCCAAGCTTTAGAGGTTTATCCATGACAAACACCACACTATTTCCATGAAACCTCATCATCAAGCTAAAGTTGTGTTCATAAAATGGCCTCATGGCCGAAAATGCAAGGAGGAAGGAAAAGAGTTTGTGAACAAGAGAAAACTAGAAACTTTTCTCAAAGAAAGTAAAGAAAACTTGAAAGAAAACCCCTACCAAGTGAAATCTTGAAAGCTTTGAAAGAAAGCTTGAGTTTGCAAGGAAATGAGAAGACAAAATCTTCTCTTGGTAAGCAACAAGGATTCGGCCTCCAAAGGTTCTCAAGGAAGATGATTTTTCCTTGAGGATGCAAGCTTGGAAATGGTGAGGTTTGGTGTTTAGGAGGTGTTTTAAGGTATGAGAGTGGTGGTTTGAGGTGGTTTGTGGTGGCTCAAGGTGGTGGTGGTGGTTCTTTGAGGAAGGAAGAAAAAGAACTTAGAGGAAGGGAAAATGAGAGAAAATGAGAGAAAGTGCAAGAAAACTCAACTTAGCAAATGATCAAAAAGGTGTCCAAGCTTTCCAAGGTGTGGTATTTATAAAGAATGAAATGTTGTGGCTGATTTAGGGGAAAGAGCTGGCTGAAATTTTGGCTTGGGAGGGAAGGAAAATATCTTCTAAAGCTTGTCTTGGAAGCTTGGTTTAAGTCGTAGCCTAGGTGTAGTCAAGTCCTAGCTTTGGCATAGCCTTTTTGGATGAAATTTGAAATCAATATTTGATGGATTTTGGGGGAGGAATTCGGCCAAATTGGACAGCCAAGGGGGAGGGAAAAATCATCCATGTAATTTGTGGTTTGATGATGCATTTAGGTGTTTCATTAATTAAGGTTTGGGTTAGGAGTTTGTGAGAAAGTGTTTAGGTGTAATAAAGGTTAATTAGGGTCATCAAGGCTTGGTTTAGGGGGGTGTTCTAATCTAGATTAACAATTTTAAAATTATTCTTTTGGTAAAAAAGGTTGTAGACAAATTTCCTTAATTTAAGGAAATTGGAGAGAGAAAATACTATTCATTACTTTTGATTAGTAGTCTTGGATTAAAGAATGAAATTAGAATTTGACTAAGCAATTTTAGTTTCTAATCAACCTTAATAAATCATTTTAACTCTAGATTAATTATCGAAATAAATTAATTTTCGATTAGAGCCTAATATTGCTTAGGTTTGCTTATTACTTCATTAGGCGCATGTACACTGTTCTAAGGGTAAAACGGTAATTTGCACTAAAACTCGGACCTTCCAGGCTAAACATCAAATATTACTCTAAAACATAATTCTAAACTTCCTGGAAAAATTTGGGCTCAAACGGCACCTTTTACCCGTGTAGAGCACGGTAGGGGTATTTTGGTCATTTTGAGCCGAAAGTTTAGAAAACGAGATTTTCACCTCGGATATCAAACATAACAGGTACAATCCCCTTCAAACATTGAGTTGACCTATTCGAGGAGTGCGGTAGAACTGTCCTTTAATTTTAAAAGAAAATGACCTCAGGGCATTTCGGTCATTTGTACTCTAATAGCAGAAATCGGGGCATTAGTTTAGCTTGGAAAGGCTAATCAAAGACTACTCTATTTAGCTTGAAGAGGCTAATGAATAACTACTTAGTTTGTGACAGGAGGGTTGTCTACCTGGTTCCTGGTGAGAGCTTGGAAAGGCTATTATAAAGACTATACTTGTTCTTTCTCTAGTTTAAGAAAGGTTTAGTGAAACTCAACTGTTGTTAAACTGGATATACAGGTTGGCCAAACCAGTATAAAAACTCTTAGAGTATCTCTTCTCCTTCATCTCTTATTTTATTTCTGCTTTTAGTCTATTTACTATGTCTCTTTTGAAAAGCTTTCCTTAACGTGTTTATTTCACATTGTTAGTTCAAAAAGTTCACTTTCTAAGTCGCAGCGCTGTTTCGCTGCACTTCAAGCTCATTAGTTGATAGTATTATGTTTAAGCTTTCAGAAGCAAAATAAGGAACGAAAAAGTGAAGCACAATTCAACCCTCCTTCTCGTGCACTTTCCTACCTACACATGTGAATTGCTTGGAAATTGAATGGCTTAAAGAGATTATGTGAGATTATGCATTGATGACTATGCATGCTTGATATTTGGATTATGTAATTGATGATTATTGTTGTATTAAATATTTCCTATCGAGCATAACATTTGCATTAGTTGAGTTTGCTCCTTGATTTCTGGCAACTGGGTAGAAGCGTTTACTTTTCAATGAGATATTGTTGATAACATGTTTATGGATATATGCAAATGTGAGATGCATGCTTATGTGATAAATGAAATAATAATTGTAGCATGTTGTGATTATGTATATGGATGATTGAGATGCATGATTTATATGTTAAATGATAGGAAGTAAATTTGGGGAAATTCCATTCCCAACCATTATGTTGTCGGAATTATGCTAAATTTGTGGACTTAAAGAAAATTTATGTGAAGTGTATGGGCATGTCTAACTTTAATGAGAATTGATGATAAATTATGATAAATGCTTATTTCCCTTATACTATTATATGAGATCATCATGTGTATGCTTAATGTCTCATTGTGACTTACGAGATCTATTACAAGTGTAGTCCATGCCTCATAGTACTTTCATGAGGTCTCAATTTATGTTACATGATCATGATAAGAAAGTTAAGTTAAGGCAAGAAAGTAATGTTTTCCCCTATATTACCCCATATTAAATCTAGCAAGGACTAATTAGGTTGAACTTATCCTAAGCGATCAGTGAGGTGAAGTTTTGGTGGTTATTGTAAAATTGATGGGGAGGTGAGATAGTTGGTTTAGGATGGCTATGTAAGAGGGTAGTTATTAAGAAAAGAACTTGAAAGTTCAATTATGAGAAAGTAAAGTATCATGGATTCTTTTGCCTTCCTATGCATGCTAAATGTTGTATGACTCATCATGCTTGTCCTATCATGTATTCATTTATTTATCACTCAATCACGTAATTTGAATGTCAAGTCACCTAATAAAGTAAAGTAAAGATATATATTATGTTATTGCTCTATCAGTGTGCTTAATCATATGTTTTATGTGCTTGGCAGTCTTAGTTCTTTAGCTTATCTCATGCTTATATACTTAGCCTTACGTTGTGTTTTAGATTTGAATGCCACAAACTCATGTTGTGAGTATGCTTATGTTATTTACATGTGTTACTTATGCATTTGAGGCATTGTCATGCATATATGAAATATCTGTTATATTCATGACATTAAGACCTATACTAAAAGACAACCGCTTCATATAAATAGTTTTGAGAAGTTTAAAATTGAACCTTATACATGTACATCTCTTTCATAATGAAAACTGAAATGGTTGGGAATGACGACGATGACACTTATGTTAGAGTCGGAAGCCTTACTGAAAATCTTGAATAAGTTTCTTATCCCTTTCCTTTCTTTCGTGTCGCCTCAAGACAAGGATGATAGCATTGTTCGTGGTTTTCCTTGAGACATGGATGTGCAAGTTGTACTACAAATCGATTAGAGAGTTGCAGGAGAAGGATAGAGATAGCTTTCCTTTGTGTAGTAGCTTTAGGGTTGTCATATCTCTTATACTTATTCATAGCTTAGTCTTTTGATGATTATGTACCTGTGATTGGATTAGTTATGCTATAATTATGTTTAGTTTTTGGACTATTACATGCTTAACCTTTATCGGTGAGCTTTCCTTTATGTTTATGGGATGTTGCTATTACATTATGGTTATGATATGTTACCCCAATTTGTGTCATGTTATGTTATGGTTTATACATATATTATGATAAAGTTTATATGCTTGCTATTATTATGTGTGTATTGACCCATATTTATGCTCACACATGGCTTGCGTTTTAGTTTTATTTCAAAAAAAAAAAAGCCATATTTTATTACTTGTATTTTAAAGAAGAATAAGTTAAGTTCAAGAATAAAGGCATAACAATTAAAAATTAACCATAATGCGACTCGAGCGTATTAGGTTAAAAGTTAGGATGTTACACTCTCAAAGATATATGTAACATCAATTTAGTTTGTTCCTGAAAGATTTTTACGTAATTTTTATCCTTGAAAAATGCATGTGACATCAATAATTTAGCCCCTGAAATTTTTATACAGTTAAATCCTTAAAGATACATGTAACATCACTTTGGTTCCTAGCTAGATGATGACTATATCATCTATTTGATCCACATCTCTATAAACCCATAACTTATTTGATATCTTATGCATCTTTAAAAAATTAAAGTAATGTCACATGTATCTTTCAAGTATTGAATTGATGAAAATATTTTTGAATGACTAAATTGATGTATTGATGTATGTGTATCTTGTAACCACTAAATTGATGTCAATTTTTCTTTAAATTAAGCTAATATCTTAAGTATCTTTGAGGGATCAAATTATTAGTTAATCTAAAATATATGTAGATCAAGAGACTTTAAAACATAGTTATTAGACTCGACTTGATGATCAACTTGGTTAAGACACTAGGTCACTGGTTCACCTGGGTTTCATTAAATCAATATACACAAATATAATTAATACAAAAAAATAATATGTATATAGTAATTGCACATTATAGCACAACAAGGTTGGCCAAGTGGTTGTTGCGTGCTCTTCCTTCCCAAGGTTCCTAGGTTTGATTCCTATGAAAACATTTTTGAGAATTATTCAAGATTACTCAAAGGCTCATGGTGTGCATGCAATTCAGAGGTGGTGTAGGGGTGGGCGTGGATGGTTAAAACTAATTTGGATGGAAGGTTCATATGTGGCTCGGCTGATTTACCCTGGGTTTGACCAAGTTTGATCGGGTTGATTGCTTGGCCGATCTAATCAGCAAACTGGACTGGACTAGTGGCCGATTGCTGATTTTCGATTCAAGCGGCTTAATTCGGGTTTAATTACTATGCTTTAAAAAATATAAAAATTGTGTGCCTACAAATTTTCAAAATGTAAGCGCATGGCCATGGAGTTAGTAGATTAGTAGTGACCGATGACTTATGTGAACATGTACGTGGTGATTTGTGAGATCTTATAAGGATAATTAGATAATTAGATAGTGTGGAGGTGATACCAACAAGGCAAATGAGTCTTCACTCCTCATAAAAGAAGACTTTATATAATAGGTTAAGAAACAACTATCACATTCCACCATAAAATGTATACTCACTTGAAATTAGACAATTGTATGAATTTTACCTCGGCACATGTCAAAATCACACTAAAAAATATGTGCGCAACTTTCATGTTGCCTTTCACTAGAAATTCTTCTGTCATCGACATAATCTCACCACACACCTTGTATCAACGTCAACCAATGCTTGTCTACAATTGTGGATCCATTTGTGTAATCTTGAGTGTATCAATACATTTTTATCTTGAAATCGTATGCTGAATTAATTCTTGCATCAGACATTACTAAAGACACATGAATTACTAATGGACGGCTGTCCTGTTGATGTTATCGATGATATCTGTGATGGATAAGCAAATTTATTCTCTAAAAATAAAAGCAAAATTTTATGCAACACGTTAGTGACATCGACGGTAAGATTTGGAGCCAAACGCTACAATGCACACAATTATTCTCGACGATATTACTTATGATAAGCCTAGAAATATTTATTCCTACTGTAACACCACTAATAATATTTGGTACTAGTTTCGGCCACAAGGTGCAGAATTATTACCAATGAGCTCTTATGTAGTCGATAATTACCAACTATATTTTTTTATTTATGTTTTATTATATAACTATCAATAGCAAATGTAATAGGTAATTATCATTGTAATGTTTTAATATTATCAATAGGACTTTCGATGACCTTTTGAATTTCATAACATTGGTGCATGTCCCTTGATATCCTAAATATTTTGACACGATTATTAGTAACACCATTTGTAAAACATAAAATACAAAACATACCGTTTCATTTAATGATTATTGAGGGCCCGTAGATAACACATGAATGTGCCCTTCCTCCCCCATTTCTCCCTTGCTCTCACAACTTTTTCTCTCTTTCTTTCTCCCTCTCTCTCTAAGCTCTCTCTCTTTCTCGGCACCAGGGCAGAGCCACTATTTGCAAAATTGAGGTTGCCATTGCGAACTAAATATGTTTCTAAGCAATTTAATCATTTTAGTTTTTGGTTAGATTTCATTTTTCCATTCCCTTTTTTTGCTAAAATTTTGAAGTTTAGGAGAAATGGAAAGTAATTGTGGTTATTCTTTTGTTAATTTGGGAAAACTATTGGAGCACTATTAAAGGTATTAGACATTTTAATCAGCGTGGTTTACTTTTATTTTTTGGTCTATTTTTGTTGTTTAATTTTTTTGTTCAATTCTAGTAATTTAAATTTAATACCATACCTAACTAAATGTCTGTTTTTATTTTGTCAATTCAAGCGCATTGAACAAGTGTGGAGTATTCTTTCATTCTTCAATTCATTTTTTCTATTATGAAATTTAGGTAAGTAACATAAACTTATGTGTTTTTATATAGGTAGAGACTTACATTCCCTAGGAAGGAATTGTTGGAAATAGGATTGTATGACTACGGGAAGGTGTAGAGATCCTTCCTATGATTGATGGAATTGTTTGTTTTTGTATGGCTGCATGCTGTGAAATTATAAGAGAGTATGTTGCATAATTGCTTGTAGGATTAATTGAATTGTATGTGAATATTTGAGATCGTTTGAATGTTTATGAAATTGTGATGGGTCATGATGTCAATCGGCAAGTATACTAGGTCACATGGTAAGATAGTAGTGAAAAAAGGGTTGTGTCCATAAGGATTACTCAATTGGGATTAATTAGTTCAAAGTCAATTTGAACCATAAAATAATCAAATAGAATAGATCATGGAAAATTATGAGTAAAAGAAATATAGTTATTGAAATTAAAATAAAACAAAATAAAATAAATTGGCTAAATGAAATGATCAAGAATAAAACTCTATTTTTTGGATATTACGGCTATTGATTTCACCTACTCTTAACTGAGTTATCGAGGCTTTTCATTAGTAAAAGTCCAATTTATCTAATTCATTGTTGAATTTCCTAAATTAATTATAATGTTCTCTTGAAACATATAATTCTCTCTCATCTATTGTGATTATCTAATCTCTTAGCATAAACTACAAGAACAAGATGTTTGGGGTCAATGGAATTAACAACAAATACAACACAAGTTGCTATTGCCTATCTCAAACTTTCTCTCAACCAGTGGTGAATGTGACAAATCAATAATTCTAATTCCTTTCTCAAGTTCATAAAATTAAAGAAAATCATATGGGCGGTGATCAAATGGCTAGAGCATTAAAAACGGTCACACACACTAAATCAAGACAAAGAAGAAAATTGAATAACATCAAAATGTCAGTGACATTGTCAAATGTAACACCCTAATATTTAACTCAACACGCCTAGCACGCATTCTGGTTAATTATTAATTATTGTTCTTTTGTTCTAGTTCTTATTTTAAACTTTTGAAAATACCTTAGTGAAAATATGGATAAATTTTATTTTTTGAACTTTACAAGCAAAACATGAGCCACGCATCCTGAACTATATCCCGTCTCGAGCATAACAAGGAAGAAGATCACAACAAGACATAGGCATATGTAGAGCACAATATCACACACACACACACACACACACTATATATATATATATATATATATATATATATATATATATATATATATATATATAAACGTTCACTTTGCATACCCAAAATATACACGAAAGAGTTATGTCATGCCCATCAACAAAGATTGGGCTCAAAATATACAGTCATCCCATAATATCCATGAATGAAATCAAGCTAAATAAAAGACCTCTCTCCCTACTACTCCTATTGGGGGTGCACCTAGGACAGATAACCTCTAATAATTAAAAAGCAAAAGAAGGCTATCCTTTCTCCTGTACATGCACGGGTGCTCCAAGAGGTCCGAGACTCCTCCTGTTATTGCTCCTGAGAGGGAGGAAGATAACCAATCCAGTGGGCTAGCTCGTCGGGTGTGGTAAGACGTGGGCAGGGTCATCGTGGGCACCTCGATGGGTCAGGTGGCTCCTCTGGAGCAGGTGGCTCCTCTCATCGCTCATGGCAGTGGCCTCCCATCGCTACCACTCTCTATCATCATAGGAACGGTGGGGCAGAACCCTTAGAGTAGATTTGGGTGGATGAATCCTTAGAGGGTCGACCACGAATCGGGATGGCGGGGTGGCGATAATGGCACATAAACAAATGTCCCGAACAGAAGCAACAGGGGGAGTATGGGGATCTGTTCCTCGCGCGGGCGGGCGCGCTGAAGATGAGGTCGTTAGAAAATGGAGTAGCGTAGAGAGCTTGAAGCTGGAACTGGGTGTGCAAAGGGACAGTCCATAAAGACAAAAAGGCAGATAACATAACGACCCACAAAATGATATGTTTGATGAGTAGCGTCGTGGTGCATCTCCCAGGTGGGAGCATCAATGAAGATCACAAAGGTTGCATCGACCTCTGAAGACGAGATGAAAAGAAAGAAGAAGTGATGAGAAACATATATAAGAATCTCAGTAGGGTTTTTTGTAACATCCTAGTTTTCTTCAGATATTAATTGAGGAAAACTTAATAGGAATATTAGAATTCTGGCAGGGAACGTTGTGATGAGAATGACTCCATGAGGGAGTACAAAAAAAAAAAAAACATGAATAGTACTTGGCGGGCCCGGGCCTCCGGACAGAAACTGGGATTTAGGACCCGAGGTGCCCGAAGTTAAGAAAATATGAGAATAAGATTAGGAATGTGTGGGAACGATAATTTTATACCTAGAATTAAATTTCGGGTAATATCGGTTAGATTGGGTACGGCGTTTACCCGTTCGGTAAGATTTCGGTGTGTGGTTTTTAACACGAAAGACATTTCCATCACTACAACTAAATAATATCCCCAAATTAAGACAAGTGGAAGGCTAGGATTCAATCTTGGAATCCAAGATCAAATCCTAGCCATCCATCATAGCCTAGTCACCAAGTTCATCATGATTTTTAACAAATATCTTACCTTGCATTTATTACAAGCCTAGTCACTTGATCTTCTTAACCAAGCTAAGCATAAACTCGGCCTTGCAAGGAGAGAAACCAGAATGTGAAGTGCCTCCATAGCCAAGAGCTCCATCTTGTTTTCATCTCACAAAAACCCTAGCTTAGAATCATCAAAACCCAAATCTTCCTTCACAAAAATTGATCTACACTTCCACCTCTACAATTATAACCGATTGAAATTTCAAGAACCCATCCTTCTTGCACATCCATCAGTGATCAGAGGAGGGTTTGAGGTTGTGTGGGGAGTTTTGGTTGTGAAGAAATCACACCTTGAAGCAAGCTAGAGATAGAGACTTGTTGAACCTTCAAGAGTAGGGTTTTCTGCTGCTTTTTTTGTGGAATTTTTCAATTCTATTTTGGATTGCCCTAATTCCGAAAATTTTGATGATACTGATGGTCAACATATTGATATTGATGTATGAATTTTTGTGTTGTGTTTGGATGGTTTTAAAATGGGTTTTCTCTCAAGTGAAATTGGAACTAGGTTGCTGGACTGATTTCTGTTCTGTAATCAGAATTTCTCACGAATTTTCTGAAAAATTTGTGGGTGGTTTCATGAGCCATGAAAATTATATGTTGTAGTTAAGCCCTTAAACTAAATACACGAATTTTCTTGGGGGTTAATTTTAAGGTTTGATGCCTCAAAAAAATTAGGAACCGAATTGTAACTGTTGCTGTCTAAATTGTTGAGACTGAAGTAACAAACTTGCCCGAATTTTTAATCATAGCAATTGATTGAGATAGCTCCTGAAATTTTTACACAAGACTAATAACATGTTGAAATACCTCTGTGAATTTTCTTGTACCTTGATTCCATCGAATTCTAGGGTTAAATATTCTGAGAACACAAGTCTGAACCATGAATTTGTGACTTATGACCACCAGATTTGCCTATTTTATTGAAGTGGTTATATAACTCTGATTGCCCTGAAATTTTTACAGGTTGTTTTAGACACATTGAAGTGCCATGTGAAATTTTCCTTAAGGGTGGAATGATTGTTTGGTATGGTAACAAATTGTTGTACCTAGAACTTCAATTCTGCCAGGATAATGAGATGTGGAAATGGCTGAAATTCTATGATAGTATGTGCATATCTTCCTGTGTATGTTTGAGACATATGGGAAAAACAGAAAACAAGGCTTAGAAAGAATTGAGAGGGAAGGCAAAAAGAAGGACTTCCCTAGAAAATTTGTGAGTCGATAGACGTGTCGGCTAGGCATAGACCTGTGAGTGATCCGGAAATGGAAAAAAATGAAGTTCGATGATCTCAAATAGGAATGAGCTCATGTCCTAGCAGTCTATGGTCCTCTGTGAAATTGTGAATTGTGAATGTATCTCTCTGAGAATAAGCCTTCCCTATGTTGAGAAAATTGAGAAAGACATGAGAAATGGAGTTTATGATTGTGCATATTATTGCTTGATTGATTATTGTGATACTATCCTTAGTTCCCGGCCTACGGGTTCTCTAGATTTCTGTGTATGCGTTTGTATGAATATTGTATATGCATGAATTGCTTATCCCTCCTGTGTATAGTATATGGGGGAAACTACCCTCCTGAGAATTTTATATTATTCTCACCCCTAGTTGTATGTATTATATTGTTCAGATTCGCAGATGTCGTCCCTAGTGTTTTCTGTGATTCGCCACAATGGGTGTGGCAATATGATCCAGCATTGGACTGCATGTACGCTGTTGGTTATTCCTAGTTCCGGATCTACATGTTCTTTGATCGCTCCTTCAGGACTTCGGTCTTTGCCGCGGACTTCGACCCCGCTTTTCCTTATGACGGCGTGCCCTTTCACATGGCCCATCCTGTAGTGTTTGAGATTCCCCTCGCTCCACCCGTATATCGGCCGCGACGCACCCGTTTCGTCATCCTCCTCATCTGACTCAGATCCCTCTGAGGACCCGGTGCCCCGGCGGAGGAGAGGTCATTGCCCGATGGCCAATGGCTTCCTGCACGAGGAGTAGAGACCTCAGAGACGGATGCATTGTACATAGAGATAGGATAGTGTTAGGACCTTACCTACCTAGCTGATGTACTTTTGGTTTTCTTTTGCTCTATTGTATATGTACATATGCGGTTTTGTCATCAGGGTGTTTGAGTAGGTTAGGTACCAGGTAGGGGGATTAGCCTCGTTCGCATCGAGTCCTGTACTTTTCGGGGTTATTTTGTTAGTCTTGCCCTTATGATGTATATATATAGTGACTGCGACGTTATGCCCCTATATGTAAATCTCGTTATGATAGTATATGTATTGTGACATTTCGTGTCATTGATTATTTCAATTAGTATAGATCCCAAACTTGTCAGTAATACTCTGCTAATTACTATGTCCATACTCGAGTAAATGTGGTAATTTGGAGGGTGTTACATTTTTGCCTCCTAATGTATATGTCATCATCTACGTCCAAGGAACCTTGAGTTTCATTATGAAATTAGCATGCATATGCATAGGGTTTATTTATTAGCTTTCAAATACCATTAGCCGAGACCCATTCTTTTTAGCATGAATCTTAATACATGAGTGCAACATACTGAATCATGGATGCATGTCAATGCTAGAAGCGAGATATCTTATGAGCACATTGAATGAACATAGCATAACGAATGCAATTTATTTCAATCATGAATCATTCTTTTAGGTGACTTAAACTTTCTTATTCTTTTTCCTCGGGGCCACCCTAATACTCTCCCTTTTGAGAGTTCTAGGTTATGAGCTCATACCTAACTAGTCATCACTAGTCTATACTTATCCTCTTGATAAGCTAAATTCTCGACTCCCGGAGTACGGGTTAGGGGGCATAGGATCACCATTCATAACCATTAATTCATAGAGTCTAAAAGGTCCTTTTTGGATCACCTCTCATAACCTTTAATTCGGGAAGTCTAGAGGATCACTTCCATATGTTTTAGGTCACCTTAAGATTGGCATGTTATTTAGAGATGCAATGTGAGCATGTAATCATACTTTATCATAAAACATATCATGTTCCTAATTCTCATGGATCATGCATTTTAACCAGTCAATCATAATCTCATCTTGCCACAATATTCTCATATCATTTATTCATGTAAACATGCATCACATCTTTTTGTACATATTCCGTAAGCATATTATCAATCATTAGCTAATAGCTCTTACCCATATGCCGAAATCAAGGACCGGACTTAGCTAATGCATAAGCAATGTTCGATAGAATATACAAATAAATAGTATACTAGGGGAGCATCATTCAACACATGAGCATATAGGGCCATCAATCCATCTTATTTTGTTTAGAACACATTTATTTGCTCACTTGGGGTTTTGGTAATCGATTACAGGGTAATCGATTACTAGAATTAAAAACTTGTTCAGGGCTTAAAAGGCATTCTGGTAATCGATAAAATGAGCATCATAATCGATTACCAAACCAAAAATTTGTTGGGCACGAAGAGCATCATGGTAATCGATTACATGAACTGGTAATCGTTATTGTAACATCCCCTCCTGCTTTATGGATTGACGATTATCCTTACAAACCAACACGGGTCTTCAACGTGCTTTGTCCTCACTCACACGCTTCCGGAAAAACTTCCAGGAGGTCACCCATCCCAAAATGACCCCAAGTTAAGCATGCTTAACTGTGAAGTTCATGATGGGCTCCGAAAGAAAGATGCATCTTTGTGGCATAGGTAGTACCAATCAATTAATATAAGCCCTCCTTAACTGTATAGTCTCATACCTATACAAACTCATGATCCCTCTCATTCGGGTGTGTAATCGGTTCATTCATGTACCCTCCACTTGGAGGCAGGAGCCGCTCCTTATCCGTGCGCTCTTGGGCGGAGCACTCCCTGCTTCGTCCCCGGGGTTACATGTTTTATAAGGACACCGTTGTTATGTTATGATTATGATATACTACTATAATTTATGTTGTGATTATTCTATGGTTTATTCATGGTTGTTATGATGACGTATATCTAGTTATTATGTTTTACGTTTAATAGTAGGTATCTATGCGCATGCGCGGCTCGCATTTTAAGTCTTAAGTTCAAAAAGAAAAATTTAGTCATATTTTATTACACGTATTTTAAAGAAAAGTAAGTCAAGATCTGAAACAAAAGTGTAACAACTAATAACTAATCGGAATGCGACTCGAGCGTATGAGGTTAAGAGTTAGGGTGTTACAATTACCAAAGCCAAAAACTAGTTCCAGGAGTGAAAAACATCCCTGGTAATCGATTACATAGTATGGTAATCGATTACTAGAACCAAAATATTTCCAATGACCATCCTGGTAATCGATTACCAGAATCCAGAATTCGAGAAATCAAAGTTTTAATACATTTTAAGTTACCCTTTCACTTCAAGACTATTTTAAAACATCCTCCTAACTTTCCTTTGAAATCAGTTTCACACTTTTATAAATCAAAACAAACATTTCATCATGGCGAAAGCACATCCAATGGTCATGATCAAGATTCCCATTTTAAGATACAAGGGCAAGTCTTTTGAGCTATAGGGATTTAGGTGATGACAAAAATAATAAACATGTTATGCAAACCTCATTTTAGATCTTTATCATTATTAGGTAGTGGTTTGAAACTTAAATATGATATGCGAGACTTGAAAAGTAAATATGAGAATGCAAGTTCATTTTTTTAAATCTTTAAAGTTTAGGTGATGACTTAAAAATAAATATGTAGTGCAAGGCTAGAATTTTAAACATAGATATGCAAGTTCATTTCTTTAGTCTTCAAGATTTAAGTGGTGACTTGAAAATAAATATGGTATGCAAAGCATTGAAACTTAAACATAAGATGTAAGTGCTGAAATATAAACATGATGCAAGTCCATTTCTATTATCTTACTTAAACATAAGATGTAAGTGTTGAAATATAAACATGATGCAAGTCCATTTCTATTATCTTACTAGAGCTCATTTCAAGACTTTAAAGAATCAAAATCTCAACCCCAATCAATCTTAACCCAATGAGAATGAGCTTTAGATTCTCTTGACATTATGGTTTTCAAGAACCTCATTTGTCTAGACTAACCATCAAGCTCAAAAGAAAACCACAAAGACAACTAACAATAAACTATTTTTCCATACCTTTGTGAAATAAAAATCAAGCTTTGAGCTTTTAGAGGTCCAACACATGATAGTTCCACAACCAAACCTTAAGGAACCCTCATCAACAAGCTATGGCCTTGAACATTAAAGAAAGAAAATATTCCTATGGAACTAACAACTTTTCATCTTTACCATTTTTAGAGCCAACAAAATAAACCAAAAACTTGGGCTCTAGAGGTCAAGCACATGATGGTTTCACAACAAACACCAAGATCTCTTATCATCAAGTCATGGTTTCCCAGCATCCAATAGCAAATGAAACTAAAAGGGAAATAAAGACAAGGAAGATTCAAACTGAAAATAATAGGAGGAATAAGAACAATACAATCATTCCATCATCATCCAAATCTGAAAAAAGAAAACAAGAAATAAAAGAAGAAACTCAAAACAAATTCCTACCAAGTTGTTTCTTTGATTGAAAAAGAGAAAGCTTAGATCTTGTAATGAGATGTTTGGGTGTTTGTAAGTTGAGAGGAGGTTGAAGATGGAGGTAGAAAAGGAAGAAAAGAGAACTTGTGCTGAGAGGATGTAAGAGTTCTTTTTTTACACAAAAATCTTAACCAAAAAAGTGGATGGTAGAATGAGGATGTTTGTGTGTTGAAAAGAATAAATTTGAAGGTGTATGAGGAAGAGGAGGCCATGACCTTCTTGGCCTTATGGGAGGGAAATAATTTTCATTTTCATGTAGGTTAGGATGTGTATTAGAGGTAGATTTGATTAAGGAGTGAGTTAGGGATTGGTAATTGGGTATTTGGGTTTGTAATCATGCATTTAAGGCTTGTCAAGACAAGATTAAGAGTTGTCTTTCATGTTTAGTTTGAATTAAACTTCGTTAGTTTGAAATTCAAACTCCAACATATTTCTTTGATTTAAGGAATTGGAGAAAAAACATTGTTTGACCTGATATGACATAATGTATTTGATTAAAAAGAAAATTTGAACTTTCTTAATCAATCTTAGCCTTAATTAATCTTAAAAAATTATTTAGACTTGAAATTAATAGATAAACTTAATTTATCTTTAATTAGAGCCTAATATTGCCCATATTTTCATAACTGTTTAATTAAACTTGTTTAGCACCATGTAGGTGTAAAACCGTAACTTCACACAAGGACTCCCTGGGACCACCCGGACTTTCCAGACATCATGCAACACTCATTGTTAGCATTTTCGAAATCCGGGTAATGGCTGGGTTTATCCATCACTTAATCTCGTGTGAAATTACCTCAGGGATAAATTGATAATTTCACGTATGGGAAAAACCAGGGAAATGAGATTTTCATCTCTAACATAACCATTACATATATGATCCTCTTCAAACACTAGGCTAATCCCTTGAGGATAGCCTAGATCGGCTGTCTCGATTTCATGGTAAAAATGACCTCAAGAGCATTTTGGTCATTTTCGCATTTGGGAAAAATAGGGTTGTTACATTTTTCCCTCCTTAAAAATAATTTTGCCTTCAAAATTTGTTACTTGTGAAAAACTCAGGTATCACGTCCTCATCTCTGATTCCAGCTCCTACGTGAAATCCTTTGCTCTCCTTTGTCCCCATGCCACTTTGACCAGAGGTACGGTTTTGTTTCTCAACTACTTGACTCCTCTGTCCATGATCCTCGTAGACGGCAAGTTAAAGGTTAAGTCCTCCCTTAATTGCACTTGTTCTGGCTCTAGCACACGACTAGATTGGGATTGATACTTTCTCAATTGAGAGACATGGAAGACATCGTGAAGGTTGGACAAATTAGGTGGTAAGGCTATCCGGTAAGCTCCTGACCCAACTCTATTAAGGATTTCAAAAAGGCCAAGAAATCTGGGGCTCAAATTTTTTACTCTCATAGCTTGCCCTATGCTTATTATGGGGGTGATCCTAAGGAATACATGCTCTCCCTCTTGGAATTCCAACGGCTTTCGCCGTTTATCCACATAGCATTTCTATCGACTTTGAGCTAAGGATCCTATCCTTGATCCTCTGGATCTATTCCGTTGTTTCCCTCACAACTTTTAGTCTAACATACTTTGCTCCCCAGGTTTATACCAACACAATGATGATTGGCAATTCCTTCCATCCAGGACTTCATACGGTGCCATAGCAATGCTCGCATCATAATTGTTGTTATATGCGAACTTGATCAGTGGCAAGTACTTATCCAACTCCCTCTTTGGTACAACACATACGCCCTTAACATATCCTCTAGGGTCTGTATGGTCCTTTCCGATTGCCCATCTGTTTAGGGTGGTATCCTGTGCTCAAGCACAACTTTGAACTAAACGCCTTTTAAAAGGCTCCCCAAAAATACGACGTAAACCACGGAGCACGATCCGAGATTATCGTCGTCGGCACTCCATGCAATGTCACGATCTCTTGGATGTAAAAAGTGAGCCGACTTTATTAGTCAGTCCACGATCACCCATATGGCGTCATGGCTAGCTTGGGTCTTAGGTAGACTAGTTACGAAATCTATTGAGATGCTCTCCTATTTCCATTCAGAAATGGACAGGGGTTGCAACATCCCTGATGGTTTTTGGTGCTCAATCTTTACCTTCTAACAGACTAAGCACTTACTCACCCATGTGGCCACATCTCTCTCCTGAGCCACCAAAACATCTTCTTCAGGTCCTGATACATCTTGGTAGTGTTAGGATGAATGGTGAAATGGCTCTTATGAGCCTCTTCCAAAATCTCCTTCAGGAGGTCACTACTCACCACACAAATCTGGCCCTCAAACTTCGATAGCTTATCTGCCCTAGGGTGAAACCCTTCAACTTTCCTTCCTTTACCGCCTCTAGAGTCTCCTTAAACTCCATGTCCTCCTGTTGGGCTTGAGTAACCCTCTCTTTGAAGTCACTCGTTACATTGAGATGGCATGCCTTCATGCTCTTAGTGGTCAATGTCATCCCCAAGTTTAGGTCCCTAAACTTCTTAATCAACTCTACCTCCTTCACCATCATATGAGAAAGTGCAGTGACTTTCGACAAGGGCGTCAGCCACTACATTCGCCTTCCGGGATGATAGTTTAGCCTAAAATCATAATCCTTTAAGAACACCATCCATCTCCTCTGTCTCATGTTCAACTCCTTCTGATCAAAGAGGTTCTTGAGACTCTTGTGATCAGAACACCTCGAACTTCATCCCATACAAATGGTGTTGCCACACCTTCAAGGCAAACACCATGGCTGCTTCAGGTCATGGGTAGGGTAGTTTGCCTCGTGAGGCTTGAGTTGTCTGGATGCATAGGCCACCACTTGCCTATTTTGCATCAACACACAGCCCAAACCTTTCCTTGAAGCATCACAATACACCTCAAAGGGTGCATTGGGTAAGGCAAAACTAACAGGGTTGTGGTTAACTTTACTTTTAACTCCTGGAAGCTCTTTTCACACTCAGGAGTCTAAACGAAAGGGGCATTCTTCCTAGTGAGCTTGGTCAAGGGTAAGGAATCTGGGAAAATCCTTTAATTAACCTACGGTAGTATCCTGTCAATCTAGAAAACTTCGTATCTACTGTTACCATAGTAGGTCTCTCCCAGCTCATTACAGCCTCTATTTTACTAGGGTCCACTGCGATGCTTCCTTTTGACACTATGTGTCCTAAAAATTTTACTTCCTCCAATCAAAATTCACACTTAGATAACTTAGCATACAACTTTTTCTCCTTTAAAATCTCCAAAACCAACCTCAAATGACGCTCATGCTCCTCGTGACTTTTTGAATAGATGAGTATGTCATCTATGAAAACAACCACGAACTGGTCTAAATAGGGTCTAGAGATCCTATTCATGTAGTCCATGAACACGAGAAGCATTAGTCAACCAAAATGACATCACTGTAAGCTCAAAGTGGCTATACCGCTTCCTAAAAGTAGTCTTGGGTATGTCCTCATCCCTTACTCTAATCTGGTGATATCCTAACATCAGGTCAATCTTAGAAAACACTACCGATCCCCTTAACTGATCCATCAAATTATCAATCCTAGGCAATGGTACTTATTCTTCATCATTCCTGGATTCAATTGCCTATAATCTATGTAAAGCCTTATACTCCTATCCTTCTTTTTAATGAATAAGATCAGGGCTCCCATGGTGATGCACTTGGTCTCACAAACTTTTTCCCCAATAGCTCTTCTAATTGTGTCTTCAACTCGGTTAGCTCTAAGGGTGACATCCTATAGGGTGCCATGGAAATAAGCCCCGTTCCTAGGATCAACTCTATGGAGAACTCAATCTCTCTTACTAGAGGGAACTCAAATATCTCATCCGAAAATACCTAAGGATAGTCTCCTACTACAAGCACCTTGTCAATGTCTTGTTCAAAGTCTCCTTCGTTAGCGGCTAGGAGAACATATCCCATACTCTTTTCCCTATAACAATTGACTTCTACAGCATTTAGATAAAGGCTTAAAGGTTTACTAGGCACAAGCGTAGGGAGAAAATAACATACTTGGTATAACGTTTAACATTACACGGTTGGTATAAACCAATCCATGCCTAGAATTATGTCCAAACCATGCATAGGCAAACAAACTAAATCCAGAATAAAGGGTCTACTTTCAATAGTGAAATGATAGTTCAAACAACACCTACAAGTCCTAACAGGTTTGCCAATGGTGTAGAAACAATAAGATCAAAAGGAAGTTCAGACACATACAATTCCAGAGACTCGACACTAGCATGTGATATGAATGAATGGGTCACGCTAGAATCAAACAATACAGTTAAGGTTCTACCGTTGATTTCATACTTACCTTCTATGAGGCTTCTAAACTTTGCCGAGTCTTCTGTGTTGAGGGTGAAAACCCTTCCTTGGTGTTGTGGTTGGGGGTGAGGGTGTCGGGTTCCTCTCTGTCATTCTTTGGCATAGCATCTAGGCTTCCTACACTTGAAGCAAACTCCCTGGCCTAGCAGCAGGGGTCAGTCCCGTGTGACTTCCTACATTTGGGGCATAAAGTAGGGCACAGGCCTTTGGGGTGCAACTAGGGCCCTTTGGGGTGCCTTGCCCTTACAGCCACTCAATCCCCCATGGTAGAAATTCCTCCTAGGGCCTTGCGCAGAACCTGTCTGAACCGGGTCTAGGCTACAGCTTGAAACTCGGGGCTTGCGTGCCAGCTTCTTAGTGAAGTTTTCAGTCCTCAATGTATTCAGCTTCTTTTGCCTATCCTTAATGATGCGGCACTTGTTGACTAGGGTGAGGAAGTCCCAAATCTTCAAGTGTGCAATAGCGACATTGATCTCCGCCTTTAGCCTAGCCTCGTACTTGACACACTTCCAGAATTCGTCAGGATTTTCTTGAAAGATCAAGGAGAACTTGATTAGCTTATCGAACTTTGCGATGTAATGTGGAATACTCATTCCCCCTTGAACTAGTTGCATAAATTCTATGTCCTTAGCATTCCGCATAGACACCGAGAAATACTTCTCGTGGAAGTAGGTCTTGAACACTTCCCAATTAATCAGCATGCCGGACGCCTCCAATAATCTTCGGGTGCCAGTCCACCAGAACTCGACATTTGCCTCCAGCATGTAAGCAGGTAAAGGTTACCTTTTGCTCCTTGGTACAGTTGATCACCGAAAAGATCTTCTCCATGCTTTTGATCCATTCGTCGGCCTGGTTCGGGTTCAGAGTCCCTTTGAACGGTGGAAGGTTCGCCTTATGGAACTCCCGAACTGAGCATGCTTGAGTCCCTCCAGTGTTGCGACCAGCATCGCTCTGGCAATCCATCTGCTCAAATATCATCTGCATGGCCCTTGCCATGTCCTTCAGGGCTTCTGCCGTCTCTTTGCTCTGCTCACTGAGCTTGGAGTCCTTTCTTATCGTGGTCGCACCATTGCTTCCTAAGCACACGAAACGGTAATATTGAGATGATCAAGCTCAATACTTCATGTAAGGTGGGCTAGTTACCATAGCATGCACGAACATATAAGGGTCATGCATTGTTATCCTACAGCTTATTCTATCAATAAAGCACTACACATGACATAACTATCGCATCATGCTTGAGAAGCATAGTCGTCCAATCCTCAGGCTCTGAGAACCGAACTAGGCTTTGATACCAAAATGTAACACCCTAATATTTAACCTAACATGCCTAGGATGTATTTCAATTAATTATTAGTTATTATTCTTTTGTTCCAGCTCTTATTTTAAACTTTTGAAAATACCTTAGTGAAAATATGGATAATTTTTTTTTTTTGAACTTTAAAAGCAAAACATGAGCCACGTATACTGAACTACATCCCGTCTCGAGCATAATAAGGAAGAAGATCACAACAAAACATAGGCATATATAGAGCACAACATCACACACCATGAGCATGTAAGATCATATATATATCATCAGTAGATAAATGTTCCACTTTGCATACCCAAAATAAAAGAATGTTATCCTCTCTCCTGTATATGCATAGGCATTCCAAAAGGTTCGAAATCGACTTCCACTACTGTCGCTCGTAGGAGGGAGGAAGATAACCGATCCAATGGCTAGCTCATAGGGTGTGGCAAGACGGTGGGGGGGTGAGCGTGGGCACCTCGGTGAAGTCGGGTGGCTCCTCCACGAGCAGGTACAGCTCTTCTCATCGGTTGCGTGACAGTGGCCTCCCCATCGCCACCACCTTCCACCATCAAAGGAATGGTGGGGCAGAACCCTCAGAGTAGATCTGGGTGGGTGAATCCTCGAGGGGTTCGACCACGAATCGGGATGGCAGGGTGGCGATAATGGTACGTAACTGGGATATCCTAGAAGCGAAACGGAGGGGAAGAGCGGTGGATTTGCTCATCGAGCAGGTGGGCGTGCTCAAAGATGAGGTCATTAGAAAATGGAGTAGCGGTAGAGAACCTAAACCTAGAAGTTGGGTATACAAAGGGACGCTCCATGAAGACAAAAGGCAGACATCACAATGACCTACAAAATGATACGTCTGGTGAGTAACGTCATGGTGTATCTCCCAGGTAGGAGCGTCAATGAAGATCACAAAGGTTGCCATTGACCTCTGAAAACGAGATGGAAAGAAAGAAGAAGGGATGATAAACGTATATAAGAATTTCAATAGGGTTTTAGCGTCCTAATGTATTTGTCATCATCTACGTCCTCAGGAACCTCGGTTTCATTATGAAATTAGTGTGCATATGCATAGGGTTTACTTATTAGCTTTCAAATACCATTAGCCAATGCCCGTTCTTTTTAGCATGAATCTTAATGCATGAGTGCATCATATTGAATCATGGATGCATGTCAATGCCAGAAGCAAGATATCATAGGAGCACATTGAACGAACATAGCATAACGAATGCAATTTATTTCAATCATGAATCATTCTTTTAGGTGACTTAAACTTTCTTATTATTTTTCCTTGGGCCCACCCTAATACTCGCCCTTTTGAGAGTTATAGGTTATGACCTCATACCTAACTAGTCGTTAATAGTCTACACTTATCCTCTTGATAAACTAAATTCCCGACTCCCAAAGTGCGGGTTAGGGGGCATAGGATCACTTTTCATAACCATTAATTCCTAGAGTCTAAAGGCTTCTTTTTCAATCACTTCTTATAATATTTAATTCTGGAGTCTAGAGGATCACTTCCATATGTTTTAGGTCACCTTAAGATTGGCATGTCATTTAGAGATGCAATGTGAGCATGTAATCATACTTTATCATAAAACATATCATGTTCCTAATTCTCATGGATCATGCATTTTAACCAGTCAATCATAATTTCATCATGCTACAATATCCTCATGTCATTTATTCACGTAAACATGTATCACATCTTTTTGTACATATTCCGTAAGCATATTATCAATCATCAGCTAATAGCAATAAACATGCTCCTACCTAGTATGCCAAAATCAAGGACCGACTCAGCTAATGCATATGCAATGTTCGATAGAATATACATATAAACAGCATACTAGGGAAGCATCATTCAACACATGAGCATATAGGGCTATCAATCCATCTTATTTTGTTTAGAACACATTTATTTGCTCACTTGGGGTTCTAGTGATCGATTCAGGTGCTGGTAATCGATTACCAAGAATTAAAAACTTGTTCGCGCTTAAAAGCATCCTGGTAATCGATTACATGAGCATGGTAATCGATTACCAGGACCAAAAATTTGTTCTGGGCATGAAGAACATCATGGTAATCGATTACATGAACTGGTAATCGATTACCAAAGCCAAAACTCTGGGTATGAAAACATCCTTGGTAATCGATTACATAATATGGTAATTGATTACCAGAACCAAAATATTTCCAATGACCATCCTGGTAATCGATTACATAGGCTGGTAATTGAATACCAAATCCTCAAAATTCGAGAAATCAAAGTTTTAACATATTTTAAGTTACCCTTTCACTTCAAGGCCATTTTAAAACATCCTCCTAACTTTGCTTTGAAATCAATTTCACACTTTTATAAATCAAAACCAACATTTCATCATGGCCAAAGCATATCCAATGGTCATGATCAAGATTCCCATTTTAAGATACAAGGGCAAGTCTTTTGAGCTATAGGGATTTAGGTGATGACAAAAATAATAAACATGCTATGCAAACCTCATTTTAGATCTTTATCATTATTAGGTGGGGGCTTGAAACTTAAATATGATATGCGAGACTTGAAAAGTAAATATGAGAATGCAAGTTCATTTTTTAAATCTTCAAAGTTTAGATGATGACTTAAAAATAAATATGAAGTGCAAGGCTAGAATTTTAAACATGGAGATGCAAGTTCATTTCTTTAGTCTTCAAGATTTAAGTGGTAACTTGAAAATAAATATGGTGCGCAAGGCATTGAAACTTAAACATGAGATGTAAGTGCTTGAAATATAAATATAATGCAAGTCCATTTTTATTATCTTACTAGATCTCATTTCAAGACTTTAAAGAATTAAAATCTCAACCCCAATCAATCTTAACCCAATGAGAATGAGCTTTAGAGTCTTTTCACACTATGGTTTCCAAGAACCTCATTTGTCTAGACTCACCATCAAGCTTAAAAGAAAACCACAAAGATAACCAACAATAAACCATTTTTCCATACCTTTGTGAAATAAAAATCAAGCTTTGAGCTTTTAGAGGTCCAATACATGATAGTTCCACAACCAAACATTAAGGAACCCTCATCATCAAACTATGGCCTTGAACATTAAAGAAAGAAAATATTCCTATGGAACTAACAACTTTTCATCTTTACCATTCTTTAGAGCCAACAAAATAAACAAAAAACTTGGGCTCTAGAGGTCAAGCACATGATGGTTTCACAACCAACACCAAGATCTCTCATCATCAAGCCATGGTTTCCCAATATCCAGCAACAAATAAAATCGAAAATGGAAATAAAGACAAGGAAGATTCAAACCAAAAATAAAGGGAGGAAGAAGGAAAAAGAACACAATCATTCCATCATCATCCAAATCTGAAAAAGAAAACAAGAAATAAGAGAAGAAACTCAAAACAAATCCCTACCAAGTTGTTTCTTTGATTGAAAAAGAGAAAGCTTAGATCTTGGAATAAGATGTTTGGGTGTTTGTGAGTTGAGAGGAGGTTGAAGATGGAGGGAGAAAAGGAAGAGGAGAGAACTTGTGTTAAGAGGATGTAAGAGTTCTTCTTTGACACAAAACTCTTGGCCAAAAAAGTGGATGGTAGATTGAGGGTGTTTGTGTGTTGAAAAGAATAAATATGATGGTGTATGAGGGGGAGGAGGCCGGGCCTTCTTAGCCTTATGGGAGGGAAAGAATTTTCATTTTCATGTAGGTTAGGATGTGTATTAGAGGTAGATTTGATTAAGGATTGAGTTAGGGATTGGTAATTAGGTATTTGGATTTGTAATCATGTGTTTAAAGCTTGTCAAGACAAGATTAAGAGTTGTCTTTCATGTTTAGTTTGAATTAAACTTCGTTAGTTTGAAATTCGAACTCCAATATGTTTCCTTGATTTAAGGAATTGGAGAGAGAAAATACTATTTGACTTGATATGATATAATTTCTTTGATTACGAAGGAAATTTGAACTTTCTTAATCAATCTTAGGCCTTAATTAACCTTAAACAATTATTTAGATTCCAAATTAATGGATAAAATTAATTTATCTTTAATTAGAGCCTAATATTGCCCATATTTACATAACTGTTTAATTAAACTTGTTTAGCACCAAACAGAGGTAAAATCATAACTTCACACAAGGACTCCCTGAAACCACCCGGACTTTCCAGACATCATGCAACATTCATTGTTAGCATTTTCGAACTCCTGGGTGATGGCCAGGTTTATCTGTCACTTAATCCCATGTTAAATTATCTTAGGGGTAAATTGCTAATTTCACGTGTGGAAAAAATCTGGAAATGAGATTTTCATCTCTAACACATCCATTACATATATAATTCCCTTCAAACAATAGACTAACCCCTTGAGGATAGCCTGGATTAGCCGTCCACGATTTTGGAGCAGAAATGACCTTAGGGGCATTTTGGTCATTTTCACATTCAGGGAAAATCAGGACGTTACATCAAACGTTGACTACATCATTGCCGTAGTATAAGGTCTTGGTTCATACTAACTAAAGGAAAATAAAAAAAAATGAAAAAGAGCAAAGGGGAGAAAATTTCATTAAATCAAATAATGAAATAGTTGGACAAACATATGTTGATTTTTCTTCCTCAAGTGTTAGTTCCCATCATCCAAAATCCTCTCTCTTAAGATGATGGTTGTCGTTTGCACTTTTTCCAACATAATAGATGCCCAAGGACTCCAAAACAACTTCCTTTTACACCCCATGCAAAAAATAACATAAAAAGTAACATAAATAAACGCTGATCATCATCAGGGGGCTATAGGTAGGTTGTGAGCATGCTACAACATGCTATGAAGAGAAATCAACAACGACCCCATTTAGTTAGAATGTTATTTCATGCTCAAGGCCCATTCTCTGTGCTATAGCACAATCCTTTGTGAAGCTTCACACTCCATTATGCTTGAGGGGTTGTTGTCAGGACTATAGACTACTCGGTCTTTAGCTTAGCTTCCCAATTGCTCCTCCATGTCCCTTGCTCCATTGTACTTAATAAGCACACCCAAAAACAATAATAAATAGCAAAAATAAGTAAAAATCATATGAAAGCTAATGAAAGGAATAAGACACAAAATTATATGAACAAATGGGGAGATCAACATGAAATTCTAGTTACTAATATGAAAACATAAATTGTAGTTAAAACTACCCAAAAAAGATAGCTCACTATGGAGTTATTAGACTGACTTTGTTTGCTTTTAATAATCAATTTACGAGATTCCTAGTTTGAAGAGACTTTGTTAAAATCTTTTTATAATTTAAAAAGGTAATTGAAAATTTATGAGAAATTGCTACTTTAAAGGGAGACTTGTTAATTTTTTTAACATTTAACATTTTAACTTATGATAAGACTTTGTTAAAATCCTTTGCCATTAAAAGGAGGGTTCTTATTAAGAAGAGACACTACCACAATTTTGGCCAAAATTTAATGTGATTTTATTGTCCAATTACAAGGATGTTTGATAGATTGCATCCAGATAGGGGAATGAAAACAAAATATTATGATGGTGTTGAGCAATCTCTAAGTGGAGCATGTAAAAAACAACAAATCATACGTGAAGGGAAAGTTTGGCGTCCATGTAATAAGTGCAAATGTAGGACGTATTTGGATATTGATACCATTAGGGTTCATTCGTACACATTTTTCTTCATGCTTGACTATTAGGTTTGGACAGAACATGGAAAGTAGTTTACCTCAAAGAATCAAGTGGGTAGGTTTAAAATAGTTTTAGTGGGGTCTACATAGGTGAGAAAGATATGGCTAATATGACTTGGGAAGATAATTTGAGACGATATCAAGAAATGATTTATGATGTTACTAGTCTTGAGTTTGAAGTGTATTCTCAACCTTTTGTTAAAGAGCTCAACTGAGATGCCCAAAGATTTTACATCTTATTCCAGATTACAAGTCAACCTTTAGGCGAAGGGTGTGTGCACTCTGAATTGTCATTAGCAGTTAAGATGTTGACTATTAAGTTCAAAGCAAACCAAAGTTAATGGCCTTTTATCAATGGACTGGATTGTTCAATGAGCTTAGTCCATCTTGAATCAATTCTAAAAGATTTTTATCAAGATAAAAACTTAGTTTCCAAAGATTGATTATTGTTTGAAATGTTGCATGCTTCATTACAAAGATGATATTACATTGACTCACTATTAAGTTTAATAAAGAGCATGGGTTTAAACCCTAGAAAAAGAGGAAGTGAGAGATATAAGGATGCCCTTAAAATAAGAATGAATTGTTTAACATTAATCCATAGACTAAATATATTGTATGCGTCAATAAGCTTGGCTCCTCCCTCACATGATGTGGGATAATCAGAATTTAAGGAATGATAGTGTAATAACTCATCCATTGTATGGTGAAGGGTGACAACATATTAATTGAATATATCTTGGATTTATCTCTAATAGTCCTTTGGCGTATGGGTTTACCTTGTACAATCAATTTAGTAAACCATATTTCTTGTTGGCCTATGGTTGTTACATCATATAATCTCCCCCTTTGAAATGTATTTGAAAGACCCATATCAGTTTTTAACTTGCATAGTCCCTAACTGGGGAGTCCTAAAGCTAAAATTGATATGTACTTTCAACCTTATATTGATGAATTGAATGAATTATGGTATATGTAACACCCTAGTAGAACCCAATTGCGGTTAAGTTCGCATTTGGATTCTATTAGTTGTCACTTATACCTTGCGTTCATTTTATTTGAAATTAACTTAGAAAAATAGTGGATAAATTTTTTTTCTTATAAATTACTTTTTGAAAGCTTAAGCCTGTAACGATAAGTGAAATACATAGCACTTACGTAGATGATAATCAAAGTTACTTTGTTCACTTAATTTAAATAAGCGGAATAAGGAACTAAATGTAGAAATATCATCACATAAACTGAAATATACTAGTTAATATATGAGTTATAATAGGGCATATAACATAGTGATAATTTATTACAAATAACAATATAAATTCTACTACTACTGGTCTGTTCTCACAACTATAACGTAACTAAAAATCGGAGTGGTAATTCTTGAAAGGTCTAAATTCTTCACATGTTGCCTCCTTCCTTAGCTACAACTCTCTTGCTTTAAGCAGACCTCTATATCTTGGTAACGACAATGGAAAAGAAACATAGGAGTGAGAAATACAATATTTCTAGGAGTTCCTACTTGTACTAAAGTTGTCATCATTGCCATCCCAGTCACTTTGGGTTTATTATAAAAAGAAAATGAATAGGTAAGGATTCAATTGTCAAACTTTTCGTAAATGTGATTAGCAGAAGTGAAGTTACTTTTAAACTATTCTTGATATTAGCAGAGACATATATAACATAACTCATCAATTACTATTTAACACTTCACCTAATAATCTTTTTGCAAACTTCACAATCACATAAACATTTTCATTCATGATATATATGCATAACACTTTACTTTCTTTCATTAACATATTTCTAAATCACTCACGGGATGAATGCATCAATGTCTTAGACCACCTAAAGGGTAATGAGCTTATATTGTGGCCATCACCATAACCTTATGGTTTCTTTCTATTGCCGTGATCTCAATGGTTTAGGGGCTTAGCTCAAGTCCACTTTTCCAGACTATCATTGCTACTTTTACATGCTTTACTTTTATTCTCACTAAGTGAAATCACCAATACCTTAATCCCCTTTTGAGGATTAAGCAATGAGTTTGATCATTTATTATTTCATTTGAAACATGAATGTATGCATATCATCATGTAGTAATTAATAAATCATGGCATAGTCAATCATTTCATATCTCATCACTATATATTCATATTCCTGTATATCACTTCATGCCAAAACAGTAGACATGTCATGTATATCTCATAGTAATCAGCAAATAATCTCATATAAGATCTCATATAGATTTTTCATAAATGATTTGTATTAAGCAACACAAGCTATCAAGTTGAGTCCCTAGTGTTCCTAAGGGGTCATGGATGTCTTCATTGGCATGTATACATTATGAATATCTTTCTTTGTACTCTTGAGCATTCCCTTATTTCATTAATGAATTTCAAAATATTATTAGAGGTTCTTTATATATTTTCAGGCTCCCCTATGTTTGAAGATTATTGCAACTTAGATCCTAAAAATCTCTTTACAAAACTTGAATCTTCTATTTATAGTTCTAACGTCTTTTATAAGAAAATTTGTAACTTTCTCTATACTTATTATCCCACCCTTTTAAATATAGTCCCAGACTCTCTCATCAACCTTTCTATTAAGGGTAATTTTATTAAAAATACATTTATGGTTATGCCATAGTATCCTTGTAAAGTTACCCTTTTTCAAACTCTCTCATCACACTGTCCCAAAATTTATTTCTCATTATTGTTTTACGTAGTGCAAAGCTTTATGCATAGCATACATGGGTGTGTTCTTATATGTGTTAGCTTTCTGAGGTTGAATTCTAATGTGGGATGAGGCGGGAGTGATCCTGTGGGAAGGCATGGACAAGGAGTGACTCCTGCCTCCAAGTGGAGGAGTTCATAAATGAACCTATTACACACCCGAATAAGAGAGATCCTAAGTCTGTATATGTATGGGACTATACAGTTAAGGAGGGCTTATATGAATTGATTGGTACTACCTATGGCACAAAGATGCATTTTTCTTTTCGGTAGCCCATCACGAAAGAACTCCAGGTAAGCGTGCTTGACTTGGGTAATTTTGGGATAGGTGACCTCCTGGAAGTTTTCCAGGAAGCATGTGAGTGAGGACAAAGCACGTTGAAAAGACCCATGTTGGTTTGTGGAGACAGTCGCAATCCATAAAGCGGCAGGATGTTACAAATGGTATCAGCCTGCCCTTCCAGGAAGTGTGGTCCGGGATGAACCAAGTGGAAGTTGGTGGGCATGTAACGCCTAGGGATGAGGCGGGAATGATCGCCAATGTAAGAAGGCATAGACAAGGAGCGGCTCCTGCCTCCAAGCGGAAAGGTACATAAATGAACTGATTACACACCCGAATGAGAGGATCTGAGTTGTATAGGTATGTGACTATACAGTTAAGGAGGGCTTAATGAATTGATTGGTACTACCTATGCAACAAATATGCATCTTTCTTTTTGGTAGTCCATCACGAAAGAACTCCACAATTAAGCATGCTTGACTTGGGGTAATTTTGGGATGGGTGACCTCCTAGGAAGTTTTCCCAAGAAGTGTGTGAGTGAAGACAAGGCATGAAAAGACCCGTGTTGGTTTGTGGGGGTAGTCACCAATCCATTAAGCAGCAAAGGATGTTACAAAATCATTCCATTTGCATTTTTCTAAAGTGAGTTACAAGATATTTTACCTAAGGTCAGATTTAGAGTTTCACTCTTTGGCTTAACTTTGAAAATTTATATCTTGAGCTAGAGAACTCCATTTTGGGTGATTCTTTTTGGAGAGTGTTCTATAATGTGTCTAGTTTGTAGTAAAAATAGTTTTATTCCCAAAAGCTTCATATTCTATGAGTTTCATATTTTGAAGTAGCTACTGCCAAAAATAGCTAAAAATTCAACACTTATCATTCTTATGTTTGATGTTACTCCCTCAACACAAGGACCATCTACCATGTTTTTAAGCCATATATAAGGATGAAAACATCATAAAAACATTTCTAACAGAGAAGTATATGTAGTGATTCATAAAAATATATTTCACAAACAACTATTCAAAACTCTTGTCAATAACACAAGCTTAAGGCATTCTAACTATGGACAAGGTTAGACACCAACAATGCTTGAATAAATAAAGAAGAAACTCCTACCTCTTATGTAGGGTATAAAAGGAGTCCTTCTCTTCTTTCTTGAGCTTGAGTAAAATTCCTTGGAGTGAATGACCCTCCTTGTATTTTGGCTCTAGAACTTGAGTGCTTAAGAAAATATTTTTCACTAGAGTTAAAGATTGTAACTCTTGTGAAGGCTAGTGAAAGTTTGGGCTTAGAATTTAAGTGTTTGGATGAAGTTTGGAAAGTGAAGAGAAGTCTTTAAAGAGAAGAACATAAGAAGAAATGGTAGGAAAAGAATAAGAAAGAAAAAACACTTAGAGAGTTTTTAAAGCTTGAAGGCTAGTAAGAGTGTATATATTTTACAAGAGTTAGAGGATGTAGCTCTTGCAAAGCATGGTGAAGTCTCTTTGTGACTTGGAAAATGGAATAAATGGAAGAGAGTTTGAAGAGTATTTATAGTGAAAGGAAAAAGAATGAAGCACTTAGAGAACTAATGCTTGGAGCATGATTTATGCAAACATGTTGACAAAATTTTGGGATAAGAAAATGCTCCATGTTTTATGCAACATGTAGGCCTAATTTTGGGATGAAAATGTTCCATGTTTCATGCAAACATGTTGGCCTAATTTTGGGATGAAAATACTCCATGTTTTATGCAAAAATGTTGTTGTTGGGCATGCATGGTTAGTGGAAATTTTCTAACCTTTAATGCATGTATGCATCATAGAGTTACATCATGTAATCTTATGCTTTAATAGGTGTTTTTAATTTTTAGAATGGAATTGTCTATGTGAATGTATATGGTTAAGAATGTGCATGATGTATTGAATTATTATATTGTCATCTTAATCCAATGGCTTGGATTCATTCGTGTTTAAAGACAAGTCTAAGGATTTGTGCAAATGGTATTGTAGTAATTATTAAAGTAATGGCATTATAATAATTTCTTTAACCAAGATAAGGGTACTTTTGTAATTAGACAATGGAGTGGTATTATTGTAATTTCATTTATAGAATAAGGGTGTCTTTGTCATTTATTAGTAAGGCAAAGGTAGTTTGGTAATTTCCTTTACATAGTAAGGGTATTTTCATAATTTTCACTAAGTGATGGGATTTTTGTAATTCTTTGTATCTTTCTCTAGACACACTTGAATATTCTAATAATATTTGTTATGTTTCATAACACTTGTCCAAATTCTATTTGGTTTTGCTCTATTTCATCTAAATCACTAATTAGGATTAGTCGATATTTATCCTAGTTATGAATTTGAGGATGTTAGTATAAGCATGTTCCGACTTATTATATTTCAACAAAGCAAAATTTCATGACAAAAGCAACATTGATGTGGATCATTAATGACTTTTAAGCTTATGGAATGTTACTGGATAGACGACACAAGGAAAATTGGCATCCAATTTGCATGGAAGACGCCAAGGAATTCACTTTAAAATTTGGAGGAAAGAATTTGTGGTATGATTGTTATGAGAAGTTATAGATAATGATCATACAGAGGCGAAATATGTATGGGTCTAAAATGAATTCTATAGATAATGATGAGACTCCATTTCGATTAAGTGGCCACCAAAGGTAGGATAGAGTTAAAAATCTTCCAAAACACAAAAAAAAAAAATGGGAAACTACTAGAAATTCGTGGGTTCCTGAGGAATTACCAAGGAAAAGATAATCTTGGTAAAACTGGCCTCAATATCTATAACACATGCCTCGATAATCTTTTTGAGGGAATCACTGAGGGATTTAGTATTACACATTCACCGTAAAATGCTCAAAAATCATCATCATTTTCATCAAGAAATAGAAAATCCTAGGAATTCCATTTTTATCAACAATCTATCCCTCAAAAATTTAAATTAATATTACCAAGGGAAAATCCTTTGATCCCTCGATAATCATAAAACTTTTCTTAGAGAAATAGTGAAGAAAACTCCCTTGGTAATGATTGTTTCTTTTTTATTCCTACTTTGTGTAACTATTATTGTTGATTGCCAAATTCAACTTAATTGTTAAATTTGGATAAAAACTAAGTACTTCTAATTTGCATTTGATAATAAATATTAAAAAACACAAAAGTAAAAAAAAAAAATCAAAATCATGAAGTCATTAATTTAAACCAAACATAATTTAAGCACAACAGTACATAAAATGGTCAAACTTAATAACAAAAATATAATTTCATAACATATAAAAAAAATGTCTAAGTACTTATCTTCATTGTCACCATCATCATTAGAGGATGAAGAGGAGGAAGAGGAGGAGGAGGAAAGCACCGAGCTACTTACACTGCATCTTCTTCAACATGGATGTACAAGGAATGAGTTGGGCGGGTTGGATCAAACCCAAACCTAGCCTATTTTTAGACTTGGATCAATTTTTAGAACGCTAACTCAACCTAATAATGACCTGATTAGTGACCAGGTCGAATCAGTCAACCCGGACCGTCAAATAACATTTGAGGATTTGGATATTATAGATAATACATTTATTAAATTTAACAAGTAACAAACAAAATTTAAGAGATATCTTGTCATATATATTTCAAAACAAATTATATCAATATAAAAATAACATCAAGTTATGTAAAATATATTTGAATTGTAAAATCTTGTAATTTGCCACTGAAAATTATAAAAAAATATCTCTAAAATAATTATTTAACTTTGGGCTAATCGGCCAACCAAAGTATTCCAAACCCTATCTCAAAAAGTGCACCAAGTAAAATTTCAAGACCTGAACTTGGATCAATAAACTTCTAGCCAAACCAAGTTTGAGACTAGATTGGGTTATGAACACCACTATTCCTGAAGTACTTGAACATCTTCTTTTTCATTTCCCTCTTTAACTCCTTTTTCAGCCTCTTCTTCTCCTTCTTGCTCTGTACATGCTATTGTGTCTTTTAGCCGCCATTGTCTCCATTTAGGTCTAGATCATTTTGCAGTATGGCTTGAGGTTGAAGTTGAGCATTTACCAAGTTAACTCACTTGTGAACCACGTTATTCAGCATTTGATGCCCCTCATAGGGCTAGGGGACACACTATATGAATTGAATGACTCTTGTTGTAGATGTAGCTCTTGGAAGGATCCCATGCCATGTCCTCATCTATGGGTGGGCGTGATGCGCTAACCACCCTTTAAGAATTCCTAGGTTGCTCAGACTTGTCCTCCTCCATGTGGCAAGTGAATTTGGCATACAATAATATTAAGCAAATTAATATTATGAAGGCATAATATTAAATTAAATATATAAAAAGAACTTATTAAACATAATGCTCGAGCTCACATAAGTATGCTTGGAGTGTTGCTCAACCCACACCATCTATCATCCCTTCCAAGTGTAGGTCTCCTTGAACAACTCAACCTAAGTAGGTGGTCTTTTTAAAAATAAATTCCTACAATTAAAATAGTGGTAAAATAAGAATACAAAAAATAATATATTATTTAAGAAAAATTCAATAAAAACCATTTACATTATTGACTTACTAGGTGTTTTCGTGTGGACTATGTGGTGCTGGAACCAACACAATGCACGACCACCCTTCTGTAGGCCTCCTTTGCCTTCAACTTGGCATATTTCTAAAACCCACACAAGGTCGCCAAATTGGCCTTATTTAGTGTCACGGATGAATTAGGGAACATGACCAGCACGTGAGGAATCTCATCCCCACGTAAGCCTCATGGTCGCTAAGTCATGCTATACACATAATTAAATATAATTTTCATGTCCCAAAACATGTATTCAACTCATAATTTCAAAATATGATCACATAAATAATTTCCATCTCATAAAACTAGTGTAATGCTCATAATAAACACATGTTGGAATAAACTGAGTTCCATAACCATAAACAAAATATATGTGAGTTGCTCTACAAAAAACCATAAAATCATATGAATTTAAATACATGTATAGATCTAAAATTATGAAAATCCAAAAATATATGTACATAGGTCCCTCCTACACAATCACTGGAGCACTCTATACACAACATAACTAATGCTTCACTACATAGTGAAGCTCACCTAATTGGAATAATGCTACTACTGAGGAGTATGTTGGGAAAGGTTTAAAGTAGTAGCTATATTTGTAAGGGAAAAGGACAAAAAGAGTGAGTTTCATCTAAAACTTCAATTAATGGATTCTCACCTACAACCATATATGGGACAAGAAAAAAGTATATAAATAATAATGCAATAATAAAAAATCCTTTCTATTCACAATACATAATGATAGTAATAACATTGAGTATGTATAAGGCATAAGGAAACATAAATATTTTTCTAAGGAATTAATAGAGAGACAGAATGCTAAATAATCATAAGGTAGTGCTTAGTCCCTCGCGAACAAGAACGTCTAATTAAGATTTAACAGTCCCTCGCAAATCGCATCCTTTGTGGACTAATCTTAATATAGGTATTTGCCCTTCATGGGCAATTTGGTATACCAAGGTTAATGAATTGACTATTATTAACTCACAACTCTATTTCTCTCAACAACTCCTTATTATAAAATAATATTGTAGTCTAAAAGAGAATTCTATGAAATTAAGTCCAACAACTCTTTAATCATCATTCATCGATTCACTTTCATAATCTCAATCATAGGTTGCTAAAACTTGTCATCATAGCTCAAGTTTAGGATCATGAATCAAATCATATCTTAAATAATCAATAATATAGAATGGTGAAATCAATTATTTTCAAAACAAATTCCAAAGCGAAATTTCTAATTCTTGCAAAATACATATGGGATTTATATCATGACAAAACTCAAGTTTTACTTTTCTCTAAATACTCCTTAATGCTAGAAAACACATTTCTAATAACCAAAATAAGATCATAGAATCAAACCCACTCACCTGGAGGCGTGGAATGTAGAGTGCCAGAACCTAGAGAGCTCCAGGAGTAAGGATGATACCAATGTCTGCCATGGAAACAAAAGGGAGCTATGAGAATTCATAAACACTCTAGAACAACTCTATAAACATTGGAAGAATACCCAATCTTGACAACAAGTAATAAGAACATAAATGCCCCAAACTCAAAATCATGAAAGAATGAGAAAAGGAATGTGTAAACCATGAACAATCTCTTACCTTAAAGCTTGGAAGGAGATAAGATTGAGTGGGGATAAGAGTGAGGAGGTAAGGGGAATGTTGAAATGTTATGGATTTTGAATATAAGGGAAAAGCGAATAGAAAAAGGGTATATACAAGGTTGGGGGGCAAATGAAACTACATCATTTTGGACATGTATCAGCATCGGGGTCCACTTGGAGCGAGCCTGCTAAACCACCTACTCGTTGCAGGTAGCTGAACAACATCTTCTCACTACAAAAAGAGTGAATGGCTCACCTCTTACTAGGAAAGATTTCTTGCTGCAGCAAGCTATTCTGCGTAGATTGGAGAACTTCATCATCTACATGGTTTCCAGCATCCTGGGTTCTGGGATACTTAAAGGCTCTAGCCAGGGGGCATGTGAACCTGACTTATCACATTTAGCCACATGTGTTCCTCATCTCTCCTCTCGTGGATGTCTAAGTACATGTCATGGAGCTTTTTACCATCCTAGGACTTGAATGCCTTGAACATCGATGCATCATGTTGAAGGGTGATGGTGAAGTTTATCCGTACATGGAAATATAAAATCATTAGTGCAAATCAAAATACTAAATTACTAAAATAGCTAAGGTAAAACAAATCATTAAGAGTAATAAAACAAATTTCATTTTAATTTCCACTAGTTATAGCAATGACCCCCTTCTTTCTTCGCCAACTTACAAAAGCTATGGATCAGTCTATTGTACATTTTTTGAATGGTCTTCATGACCTTATGGACATCTTTCAAGGCTACAAGCCAACTTGCATACATGACCATGCACAATTCAATGATAAAAAAGTTATGAATTAAATTAAATTCAAAATTACTTATCAATTCTTGCCTTCAGGGTAATTAAGGGAGAGGGACCCATGGTGGATCCATGGAATGGCCAGTGGAGGCACTAATTGCTTCTCCATCTAAACTAGGAGTAGGTGTGGGGATAAGTGGCGGTGGTGATGGTGGAGGCAGCCTCTCCTACTTTCGTTTTACATACCTAGAAGTGGGGATCATCCTAATTTCTTACCGTAGAGGATGGAGGTTGGAGTACTCATGTACGATATCCAATACCTTTGGTACTAGTATGACATGAGTACATTAATATGAATAATTGGGCATGTGAACTTATTGATGAGATTAGGCGCATATAGATATGAATACTTCTTACAATTGTATATATGCAAAATAAAAGTATAAGATTGTATTTCTTGGACTGGAGAAAGTAAATCCAGTTTGTCCGAGAAAGTAAACCTGACTACCAAGAAAAGCATGAGACTATATGTCTTGGGCTTAAGAAAGTAAATCCAGTCTGCAAAGAAATGACTACCCTTGAATTAAGTCGGAAAAAGTAAACCTGGCTAGGAATAAGGTCTGTGTGAAAATTGGAGAAAGTAAATCCAATGATCATATATAGGAATGAGCTAATCCTGAAAAGTCTGTATTACCCATTATTGCCACGCTGGGAATAATTATGTAACGCTCAAATGTGACAAGATTAGTCAAGGGCCAAGACAAGTTGAAGTAGCAAGCCTTCTAAGTAGTCCTTTATCTTATGTGCTAAGTGAAGAAGTTTAGTATCGATATTAGACCAAACTTGAGCAGGATATGGTTTGCATATGTTGAGTAGTATGATATGTGTATATTAAGTGATTGAATAAATAAAAAAACCCACTTCAGAAGAATAGTTTTTGAACTTTAAAATGAACCTTTGATACATATTGCATGCTCACATTTTTCTAATAAACCAAGTGGCTGGGATGATGATGATGACATGGATTTATTATGTATTTTGGGGATACCCTATGGAATTTTAGAATTCTCACCCCTACGTGTTTATGTTCTCATGTCATTTTAGGTTAATCCAGAACAGTGAAGCCGCTACAAGAAAGACTAAATTGGAATTACAGTAGTTTAGTGGCAAAAATTTTATCTGTTGTACTTAGTTGTAGTTATATGTATGTAAGTGTAATAGAGAACATATATGTATTAAAGCTTATAGAAAACCTTCCCTTTTTGTACTTTGTATTAAATGAATGTTTTGGTTTCTTTGTTATATATTTTAATAGAATTACAACTTAGTTATTACACAATTAATCGAACTTGTTATAAATATCTAAGAAGGTTCGCTAATTTATAAGTAACAACTCCTTAGTTGATGTTAATCAAACCGATGTTGTACTTCGACGATATTACATTGACTACTTAGGAAGTTGACATAATTGAATGCATAAGTAACCATTATTGAGAAATCACGAAGATGAAATAAGTGATAGTAATGATGATGATGTAGATAACGATCAACAACAAAGTGATGATGAAAAGGTCTAAACTTTCAGATTACTGAGGTGTTAAATATTATATGCAACAATGTTTTGAAATTACTCTAAATTTCCTAATGTAATTATATCTTTTTGTGAATTATTTAATTGTTTTAGTATGATTGGTGAAGCAAAGGCTAACCTAAGAAGGTTGATTTACTCACCACAACCTCTACCACCACCCCTCCTTTTCGATGATGCCCACTCTCGAGTATGCTGACCCCCCATAATCACCCTATTCCCAATAACAACCCATCTACAACAGTGGCCTCATCCCCAGCCCTACCACTACCCCAACTCCTAACCCTACATCTCATTAGACCCCTACTTCCTCAGGTGGGTCACAAACACAAGACCTAAACTGAGGTTGCCTGAGCCCAAATGGTAGGCCACTTGGACCTGATGGTAGATCGCTCTACCAAGATAAGCAAACGGTAAAGAAGTAACACCCTAAAAAATTATTTAAAAATTAATTTAGGCTTTATTAGTCATAATTTAAAAAATCTAACAATTTTAAAACGATGAGGATGGCCCAATACGTGTTAAAAAAAAAATTTTGGGCTAAGGGTGAATAGTGACCTGCTGTCCCGCGGGCCATTCCTACAGCCGAAACCCTAGATTCGGGACTAGGAAATGTTGTGAAAGCTTGAAGAAAAGAAAGGGTTAGAAATGATAAGGAATGTGAATTTATGCCTATTAATTTTCAGGATGTTTGATTACCCGGTATGGTGTTTTACCCGTTCGTGTAGAGTTTTGATATATGATTTTTAACACCGTACAAGTTAGTTAGTAGCCAAGTAACCTTTACCAACCACTTTATGCCAAGTGGATGGCAAGGATTGAAACTTGAAAAGTAAGTTTCAACCATGACCTTTCATTTATTATATTTTATTCGAGAGCCAATATCTCCTCCGTTCGTGTAATTTCTGTACGACTTTAACACCGAAAAAGCTACTTGCTCCCCAAATCAAAGTGAGCCACTTATCTTGAGCCAAGTGGATGGCCAAGATTCATTCTTTGACTACCAAACCAAATCCTAGCCATCTATTTCATTATTTCTTTTTGAATAAGAAAGAAATACCTATTTTGACTACTTAATTGACATATCTAACCAAGATAAGAATAAAATACCAACCTTATCACTCCATCATCATCATTGTCGGCCAGACCACTCAAGAACACGTCCTCCATTGTTCTTGCTCCCAAACCTTCATTCTTGCTTTCAAATCCCAAAATATTAGCTCAAAATCACTAAAACACCAAGATCCGTTCACAAAACTTGTTCTATTCATCAAAATCTATCAATCCAACCAATTGGAATTTGAAATCCTCACCACTTCTCACTTTAATATCACATACCATACTACCTAAGGGAGGGTTTGGTGTTAGTTTGAGGGCTTTGAAGTGGAAGAAATCAATCTTGAAGCACCTTGGAGCGAAGGATCCATTAAGTTACTAAAAGTAGGGTTTTCTTTGGCCTTTTCTTCCAAATTTATTTTAAAAATTTATGATTGGTTTTGGTCTGAAATTTTTAATTGTATTGATTGATGATATATAGATATTGATGTATTAATTTTGGTGGAGTGTTTGGATGATGTTTGAAATCATTTTTGTGAAAATAGATTTTGAGTCATGCTATTGGATTTTCAATTTTTTTTATAGGCAGCCACTAATCACGAATTTTTTGAAGGAATTTTGGGTATTTTCATGAGCTTAAAAAAATATATGTTGAAACTAACATCATATCTAGTTCTAAAAATTTTCTTGAGCCCTATTTTTGACTCCTAATGCTTTAAAAAAATCAAGAACCGAAAGTGTATCTATGTTACCTGGATCATTAGAACTGAAGCTGCAAATTTGTCTAATTTTTTTACCGTAGCACATGATTGAATTTTCCTTTGAAATTTTTACAGCATGTTGAGAACATATTGAAGTGTAACTGTGATTTTTATTTTGAATTGATTCAATCATTAGGTTAAAAATTATGAATTTTGGGTTCTAGCTAAGGTTAAGTGGTTTTTGAGCACCAAACTTGTCTAATTTTGTTAATATAGTTAGAGAATTCTTTTTGCTCTGAAATTTTTATGAAACCTTGTGGACACATTGAAGTGCCTTGGGTAATTTTTATAGCCTCTGAATTGATTGTTTGATGAACAAATAAATTCATGCTACAATGGTGTGAAATATGCCCAATTGCTGGAAATGAATCTAAACCTTGAATTGATAATGTAATGGCATTTTGGTTCTAGTATGACATGAATACTTGATGTTAACTATTTGGCCATGTGAATTTTAACATATAAATGCATGCTAGAGGAAGTAAAGAGTGGTTTATGAGGCATAATTGAAATCGTATTGTGAATGAATGCATTTATATGCTTTATGCATGCATTTGGAAAAAGAAAAGAAAATGTATAAATTTCACTTGTGCATGTTCTAACATATGGACAAAATAGAAACAAGACTTAGGGTAAATGAGGGGAAGACAAAAAGAGGGACTTCCCTAGATATATTATAGGGGAAGGCAAAAGAAGGAACTTCCTAAAGATATTTTGAGTAATAGACGTATTGGCTAGGAATAGAACTGTGTATGATTTGAAAAGAAAAAATGAAGTCGATGATCACATATAGGAATGAGCTTAGTCCAAAGCATTATTTTCCTTGTGTGGTATGATCCACTATAAATACCATTTGGCATAAACTATCTATTGTGGATTTGTCCACGGCAATATGCATTGGATATAAACTAAGTCTTTTTCTATGTCATAAAAAGAGAAAATGCATTGATTTGATTTCTATGGCTATAAGTGAAACTAGGTCACTTTGGGATAATTTCACTGCATTTAGCATATGCATAATCATATCATATGTAATCTCTTGGTTAGAATTACTTACTATGTGTTTGAGCTTCATGATATATGTGCACTAAGTGATTGATTGTTAAAAGCTACCTACTTCAGAGGGATGATTTTAGAACTTTAAAATGAATCTTTAATATGTATTATATGATCACATTTCCTTGATAAACCGAAGTGGCTGGGCGATGACGATTATGATTGTGTAAATGGGGAGTTGCCTTCCTGAGAATTATATAATTCTCACCCCTATGCGTTTTTGTGTTCCCATTCGCCTCCAGGGTGATCCAGGAACAATGGGGCTGCTATGTGAAGAGCTCGAGATTATGGTAGTGTAACATCCTCCCAAGTACAACCTCATTCTTAAGTTATGATATCGTGCTTAAGAGTTATTACTTATTAATTATGGACCTTTCTTAAATATTTATAGCAAACTCGATTAACGTGTGTGATAACTAAGTGAAATTCTATTAAAATATATAACCAAGAAACACAACATTTATTGAATACATAGCTAAGTACAAAAGGAAGCTCTTCTAAGAGCTTTAATACAATACATTCTCTATTACATTTACATACATTTAACTCCAACTAAGTAAGGAAGTAAAAATATCAACTACTAAACTACTACAATCCGCGTTCTTTCACGTGGCAGCCGCATCATTCCTTGGATCAACCTGGAGGCAACACGGAGCACAAAAACACATAGGGGTGAAAATTATACAATTCTTAGTAGGGCAGCTCCCAATTACACAATCATAATGTCATCGTCATCACCCAGCCACTTCGATTGATTAAGAAAGTGTGAGCATGCAATATATATATATATATATATATATATATATATATATATATATATATATATATATATATATATATATATATATATCAAAGGTTCATTTTAAAGTTCAAAAATCATCCTTCAGAAGTGGGTTTATTTTATTATTCAATTACTTAATATACACACGAAATACTACTCATTAGCAATATTGCATTCTGAAATATACGTGCCCTCAGGACATCGAGGGATTTTTCCGTGCCCTTTACACATTAAAGGGGAATTTTTCTGCCCTTTACATAAGAAAATGGGACTTTCCCATGCCCTTTGCACAATAAAAGGGGAACTTTCCCGTGCCCTTTATATAATAAAAATAGAACTTTCCATCTACTTAACATATACATCATCATCAAACTTACATAAGTATCCGTTCACGATATAATTTTTAATCAGGTCTCATAAACTAATTTTTTAGCTTGCTAGCATGCATTCACATGCATCATACTTAAACCAAATGTCATTATTTCATCAATTCAAAGCATCAATTCATTTTCAGTACAATGGTAGATTTCACATATTCGTAGCACAATTTATTTGTACATCAAAGAATCAATTCATAGGCTATCAAAATTCTCTAAGACACGTCAATGTGTCCACAAGGTTTCATAAAAATTTCACAGTAAAAAGAGTTCTTTAACTATGCTAACAAAATTAGACAAATTTGGTGGTCAAAAACCACTCAACCTTGAGCTCAAAACCCAAAATTCATAATTTTTAACCTTAGTAAATGATTGAATCAATTCAAAAGAAAAATCACAGTTATACTTAAGATATTATCAACACTCAGTAAAAATTTCAAAGGAGAATTCATTCATTTGCTATAGTAGAAAAATTAGAAAAATTCACAGCTTTCAAGACTAGAAATTCAGGCAGCACCTATATAGTCTCATTCATGGATTTTTTAAGGGTAGGAGTCCAAAACAAGCTTAAGAAAATTCATGGAACTAGCCCAAGATTTTAGCTTCAACATATATTTTTCCTAGCTTATGAAAATACCTACAATTATACCAAAAAACTCATGAACAATCACTGCCTTAGGAAAACCAAAAATCCAATAGTATAGACTAAAACCCCTTTTGACAAAAATGATTTTGAACATCATCCAAACACCCCACCAAAATTAATACATCACTATGCATATATTATCAACCAATAAAATAAAAAAATTTGCAATAATACTAAAAAAAATGTTCATAATAAATTTGGGAAGAAAATGCCAAAGAAAACCCTACTTTGGTGGCTTTAAGGATCTTAGCTTCAAGAATGTTCCAAGAGTGATCTTGCTAACTTCAAGGCCACCAAACCAACATTAAACCCTTCCCTAAACATCATATGGTGAGATATCAAAGTAGAAGAGGTTGATGGATTCAAATTCTAATCAGTTAGATTGATAGATTGTGAGGACTAGAACAAGTTTTGTGAAAGGATCTTGGTGTTTTAGTGATTTTGAGCTAGGGTTTTTGAAGCTTGAAGCTTGTTAATGGAGGTTTGAGAGGAAGAACAATGGAGGAGGTGTTTCTTGAGTGGGCTAGCTGAAATTGATGATGATGAAGTGATAAGGTTGGTGGTTTTATGTTTATCTTAAGATAGGTGTAGTAATTATGTAGGTAAAGTGTAATTTTCTTTCTTTTTGGAAAAAGAAGTTACATGAATGGCTAGGATTTAATTGGATAGTCAAAGAATGAATCCTAGCCATCCACTTGGGTCAAGATAAGTGGCTCACTTTAGCTTGGTGAGCAAGTAGCTTTTTCGGATTAAAATTGTACACTGCAATTCCACCAAACAAATGAGATATTGGCTCCGAGTAAAATTTAATAAATGAAAGATCAAGATTAAAATTTCTTTTCAAGATTTAATCCTTGGCATAAAGTGGTTGGTAAAGGTTAGTTGGCCACTAAGTAACTTGTACGGTGTTAAAAACTACGCATCAAAACTTTACCGAATGTGTAAAACATCATACCCATAATCAAACATTACCCAAAAATTAATTCTAGGTATAACTTCTCATTCCTTATCATTTCTAACCTTAACCGTCTCTTTCTCAGTCCAGAGCATTTCCTTTCCCATCTAGGGTTTCGACTTCCAATGGCTTGCGGGCCTCAAGGTCACTATTCACCCGCAGGAAATTTTTTTTTTTTAACAAGTCCATTGGCCCATCCTCATCGTTGCTAAAACTTAAATTTTTGAAATTATGACTAATAAAACTTTTAAATAATTTTTAGGGTGTTACATTACCACCTACCTTAAAAAAATTTTGCCCTTAAAATTCACTTGAAAATAATTTCAAAAGACAAATTTCATAAATCAAACAAGGAATTTACACATAGTTCAAAAAATTCAATCAAACCCTAACGTTCCTACCTTAGGTCGAATTCTTGGGTGGTAACGTCCCTTCAGCACTTATGGTGAAAACCCTACTCTATTGTTGTGACTTTGTAGTTAGTTTTGAATTTCTATTTGGACACTCTCTATTATGTGTCCTGGCTTTCCCAAATAGCATACGTTCTACAGCCAAGCAAGGCCTTCCCTCATGGTTCTTCCCATATTTTGCACAATCTTGGCTCGTGGTTGACCATTGTTGTTTATCCTAATGTGGTGTTAATTGAAACTGCTTATTCAAGGCGGTCATCCTCATAGTCTTCGTCTTCAAGGGCCAGTCTTTTATTAGAAGTTTCTTTAGCAGATTGAGCGGTTGCTAACTTCTTATTGGAGTCCTCTGCACGACGACACTTGTTTACCAATGTTGCATAATCTTGGATCTCTAAGAGTCCTACAACAACTTCAATGTCTTCACGTAATCCTCCTTCATACTTCATGCACTTCGAAGCTTCATCAGGATTACGCTGATAGATAGTGGAAAATTTGTAGGCTCTTCAAACTTTGCTATATACTCTATACTCATGGACCCTTGTTTGAGTGCCATGAACTCCAACTCCTTTGCATTTCTCACCGAAGTAGGGAAGTACTTGTGGTAGAAAGCTTCCTTAAAGATATCCCAGGTGACTTCAGTCGAGAAGCTTCGAACAACCCTTAGTGCTAACCCACCAAAATTCTACATCTGCCTCCATGTAAGTAGCAAAAGCCGCCTTTGGATCTCTGCAAGGAAGAACCGAGAAATTTTCTTCATGGCCTAATCCATTCTTCTACTTTACTTGGATTGAAGGCTCCTTGAAAAGGAGAGGGGTGTGCTTTCCTAAACTCTGCAAACTTCTGGCATTCGATGTCCACTTCTGCTCCCCAGGGTTCCAACTGGGTTTCCTTCGGCATATCCATCCAACCTTTCCATCATCTTGTGGGCCTGCTTGCTCTCATGGCAGCGCCATTAACGGATAGTGTCCATCATACCCGTTGTGTCTCTGCACTGTTCCTAGTACACCTATTTGAAGTCATCGGTTCTGCACACCAAACAAGAATTATTGAGTTGATCAAGCTCAATACCAAGCTAAGTGTGGCAACAACCCACAACATTCCCAACCATGTCATACACATATACAGAATTATAATGCATGACATTGACTAAGGAAACATAGCGTCTATTCCTCAAGGTCCTACAAGGACAAACTACTCTATACCATAATATAACATCCTCCTAAGTGCAACCTCATCCTTAAGTCATGAAATCGTACTTGAGAGTTATTACTTATTAATTAGTGGACCTTTCTTAAATATTTATAACAAGCTCGATTAACGTGTGTGATAACTAAGCGAAATTATATTAAAATATATAACCAAGAAACACAACATTTATTGAATACATAGCTAAGTACAAAAGGAAGCTCTTCTAAGAGCTTTAATACAATACATTCTCTATACATTTACATACATTTAACTCTAACTAAATACAGTAAAGTTAAAACATCAACTACTAAACTACTACAATCCCGTGTTCTTTTACGTAGCAACCGCATCGTTCTTTGGATCAACCTGAAGGCGACACGGGAACATAAAAACATATAGGGGCAAGAATTATACAATTCTCAGGAGGGCAACTCCCAAATTACACAATCACAATGTCATCGTCATCACCCCAGTCACTTCGGTTTATGAAGAAGTGTGAGCATGCAATATATATATATATATATATAAAGGTCCATTTTAAAGTTCAAAAATCATTCTTCTGAAGTAGGTTTATTTTATTATTCAATCACTTAATATACACACGTAATACTACTCAATAGCATAGTATTGCATTCTAAAATATACGTTCCCTTAGGACATCGAAGGGGACTTTCTGTGCCCTTTACACATTAAAGGGACTTTTCCGTGCTCTTTACATAATAAAAAGGGGACTTAGCTATGCCATTTACACATAAAAGAGGACTTTCCTATGCCCTTTGCACAATAAAAAGGGGATTTTCCCGTGCCTTTTACATAATTAAAAAGGGACTTTCTATCTACTTAACATATACATCATCATCAAACTTATATAAGTATCCGTTTACAATATAATTTTTAATACTAATCTTTTAGGTTGCTAGCATGTATTAACATGCATTATACTTGAACTAAATGTCATTATTTCATCAATTTAAAGCATCAATTCATTTTTAGCACAATGGCAGATTTCACATATTCATAACATAATTTATTTACATATCAAACAATCAATTCAAAGGCTATAAAAATTCTCTAGACACTTAATTGTGTCCATAAGGATCCATAAAAATTTCAGAGAAAGAAGAGTTCTCTAACTATGTTAACAAAATTAGACAAATTTGGTGGTCAGAAACCACTCAACCTCAACTCAAAACCCAAAATTCATAATTTTTAACCCTAGCAAATGATTGAATCAATTCAAAAGAAAAATCACAGTTATACTTCATGATGTTATCAACACTCAGTAAAAATTTCAAAGGATAATTCAATCATTTGCTATGGTAGAAAAATTAGACAAATTCACAGCTTCAAGACGAGAAATTCAGGTAGCACCTATATAGTCTTGGTTCATGATTTTTTTTTCATGCAGTAGGAGTCCAAAACAAGCTCAAGAAAATTCATGGAACTACCTAGGATGTTAGCTTCAACATATATTTTTTTGAGCTCATGAAAATACCTACAATTATACCAGAAAATTCGTGAACAATCATTGTTAGTAGGAAAATAAAAAATCCAGCAACATAGACCAAAACCCTTTTTTACAAAATTATTTTTAACATCATCCAAACACCCCACCAAAATTAATACATCACTATCCATATATTACCAATACAATAAAAAATTTTGGAATAATACTAATCAGAATTGTTCATAATAAATTTGGGAAGAAAATGCCAAAGAAAACCCTACTTTAGTGTCTTTAAGGATCTGGCTTCAAGAATGTTCCAAGAGTGATCTTGCTACTTCAAGGCCACCAAACCAACATTAAACCCTTCCCTAAACATCAGATGGTGAGCTCTCAAAGTCGAAGAGGTTGATGGATTCAAATTCTAATCGGTTAAATTGATAGAATATGAGGAGTAGATCAAGTTTTGTGAAAGGATCTTGGTGTTGTAGTGATTTTGAGCTAGGGATTTTGAAGCTTGAAGCTTGTTAATGGAGGTTTGAGAGGAAGAACAATGGAGGAGGTGTTTCTTGAGTAGGCTGACTGAAATTGATGATGTTGGAGTGATAAGGTTGGTGGTTTTATGTTTATCTTAATATATGTGTAGTAATTATGTAGGTAAAGTGTAATTTTCTTTCTTTTTGGAAAAAGAAATTATATGAATGGCTAGGATTTGATTGGATAGTCAAAGAATGAATCCTGGCCATCCACTTGGCTCAAGATAAGTGGCTCACTTTAGCTTGGGAGCAAGTAGCTTTTCGATGTTAAAATCGCATATTGAAATTCCACTGAATGGATGAGATATTGGCTCCTGAGTAAAATATAATAAATGAAAGGTCAAGATTAAAACTTGTTTTTCAAATTTTAATCATTGCCATCCACTTGGCATAAAGTGGTTGGTAAAGGTTACTTGGCCACCATGTAACTTGTACGTGTTAAAAATCGCACTTCAAAACTCTACCGAACGGGTAAAACATCGTACCTGGGTAATCAAACATTACCCAAAAATTAATTCTAGGTATAACTTCTCATTCCTTATCATTTCTAACCTTAACCGTCTTTTTCTAAGTCCTTAGCATTTCCCTTAAATCTAGGTTTTTGTGATCTACCTGCGTGGGCCCGCAAGGTCACTATTCACCCTACCTTTTTTTTTTTAACACGTCCATTGGGTCATCCTCATCATTGCTAAAATTGTCAAATTTTTGAAATTATGACTAATAAAACTTAAATTAATTTTTAAATAATTTTTAGGGTGTTACAGGTAGCTTAGTAGTTGATGTTTTTATTTTACTGGACTTAGTTGGAGTTATATGTATGTAAACATAATTAGGGAATATATATGTATTAAAGCTCAAAGAAGAGCTTCCTTTTGTACTCGAACTTGTAATCAATAAATTTTTTGTTTCTTTGTTATATATATTTAATAGAGCCACGAATTAGTTACTACCATTAAATCGATCTTGCTATAGATAATTAAGAAAGGTAAGCTAATTTATGAGTAACAACTCTTAAGTATAATGTCATACTTCAGGATGATGTTATACTTGGGAGGATGTTACAAAAGACAGGTAAGTTTAGATATGCTTTATATGACATTTTAATTTTGGATTGTGTATGATGTTTAAAATATTTTCATTGTACTTAATTTAGTTCATCCGTGTAACAATTTAATATATTATTAATTATTTCTTTACTACATTTGAATTGTATTAAATAGTGTGCTTTTATGATTTTAATATACATTTATGTGTAAGCTAGGGAGTTAACTCCTCTCCAAATGAGGGAGCTGTTCCAAGAGACCTACGCTTGAAAGAGTGAGAGGGGTCCAGAGGAGTGCCTGAATCTTCCCTCCAATATGACATATGTAAGTTTGAAATCAAGCCCTTAGTATTTAATTTTTATTACTTCTTCATTTATGTCATAATTACTACTTACAATGTGTTTTATCTTTTTTTTCTCTATAGCGTGAATGTATAGAGTTGTGGGAGCAGGCGAGAACCCAGGACTAGACCCAGGTGACAGAGGCTTGGGCTCAATGCTAACATCCCTCTTCCAAATGAGGGAGGATATTTGGGCCTAGGTGGTTGGCGGCCCTTACAAGGGTTACATGTATGGGATAGGATACTACCCTGAGAGAAAGTTCCCATCCTCCGCCACTAGGTCAATTGCTAGGATGATACCCTGAGGGATCATGTGCAAGCTCTCAACCAAGAGCTACAGGAAGCACAGTGAATGCCAGGAGCAAGAGAAAGAGGACACTTCTCCAGGAGCTTCAAGAGCAGTGGAGGGCGAGTAGGAGTGGAAGAAAAGCTTAGACAGATCAACAGTCTTAATTGTCCATTGAGCAGGAACAGTGGCAGGAGAAGGCCAAGAAATAGAAAAGTAAATTCAAAAGGATGTAGAAGAAGATCACGACCAATGTCATGAGCTTCTTCAAGAACATGCACGCCTCATGATCCTCTAGTAAGAAGAAGCTCCCCTAGATGCCACTCCCCTCCGTTATTGAGGGCTCCATCGTCTAATGGTAGGACGATCCGGCTTGTTCTTAACCAATGATGCCGATGAAGCCAATGATAGGAGTATAGCTAGTCTTTATCTAGCTTCTTTTATTTCATTTTGGATTTTTTTATGTTTATTTCACTTTCCATTTATTTTATTATGATACTTTGTTTATTTACTTCTAGGACTTTGTTTATTTTATTATTATTTCAATATTTTTTTAATTAATATCATTTTAATTGATAATTAAATCACTATATAAATAAAAAAATAAATGAATACCAAACAATTGGATGGTTTATATAAATGAATAACTATAAATGGTATTTATGTCACTTATCTTGCTATCAAACTTTAGCTTTTTGCATAAATTTTACTGAGTTGTTGATGTCAATACTTAGGATTTTGATTTAGTCTTCATTGTGTGATTTTGATAAAATCATTGATTATTGCACTAATTTTGGGAATAATTTGTAATTACACCTTGTTGTGTTTGAATTGTCTCTTTGAGCATGGTTTTGTGTATAGGAGCTTTGGAACAAGTGCAAAGTGTCAAGAACAAGGCTAGGAACTCTCTGAAAGAGCTTAGAGCAAAAAGAAAGGAAAATGTGGAAGCTCATTCTCAGTGAGCACTACAACACTTGCAAAGACACCAAATTGGAAGCTCAAGGCAATGCTCTCTGTGAGCATTACAGCACTCCTTTTAGCGTTGCAACACTAATGTGACAGACGGGATTACAGAATAACTTATTTGTTTTTTAGCCGCACTTTGGGCAATCCTAAAGAGCAGGATTTAAAAGATTAACACAGATGTTTACCCTAGTTTTTCCCTCAATTTTAGATTTGAAGATAGACAGCTACTTCTCATCTACATCTTCTTTCTCTATTCTTCTCTCGAGGGTTCCATTAGTGACAATGCTTTGTCTTAGAGATTGTGACAAGGATTATTGCTATTATTTTCAGGTTCCATTTGTTTTCACTGTTGTAATCTTCCAAAGATGAAGGAGTATATTTTCTTACTAGTGTAGGGTTCCAAATGGATTGGGATGATGTTTGAGACCCTTTGTTTATATTGAATATATTAGTTTTCTCAATGTTCAGCAGTTTGATTCTTATAATTATTGTGATAATTTCTATTATTTTTATTAGAATAACTAAATTAGTGATCATCACTTAGGGAAACCCTTTGGACATAAATTGATAGATCTATTGGTTTATATTTGAGGGAGAACATTAGAATTAACCTTCCGATTGGCGGTTAGGCTATAGCAATTGGTTCATTAAATCAATGTGATTTCTAAATAAATTGAGATATCGTTTATTAGTTATTTGCATTTGTCAAATTCTAAAAGTCAATTGATCATTAGTAGAATTACCAGGAATTTATTACTAATAGTCACTAATGAATTCAAGTTTGGTCTGTGATAACTAGTTCCACTCCTAGGAATATCTTGCATTAGTGCCTCTTTATCATTGCTATTGTTATTTAATTTTAATTGTTTTGCTTTTATTCTCAAAACCCCCCAATTTTCCAACTAAGTGATAAACCTTCTTAGAGTGAAAGACGACCTAGGTTGTGCCATTTACTATATTTTTTTTGTACAACTTAGCATTAAAATAATTTCTAATTTGAGGAGGTAGGCGACAACCTTGCTTTAATCACACAAGGCAAAAAATAAATAAAATAAAAAATTTATCAACGGTAAACCCATCATAAACAAATGGTTTTTTTAAATGAAATTTTAAAATAAATATTAAATATGTAACATCCTAATAATTAACCCAATACACCTAGGCTGCATTGATTAATTACTAGACTTTACTTTTTGCTTCCGTTCTTTGAACTAAACTCTTAAAAATACTTTAATGAAAATACGGATAATTTTTTTAAAAAAACTTTGAAAATAAAACATGAGCCACGCATACTAAGTAAACCCATCGTCATCGTCCTTCTTGCGTGAATAAAAACTAATCACCTATTTGCACAACAATAACATGAATAATCACATCATCACATATAATTATAACATAAACATATTCGTTCCACATAAATATCAAAATACACAATAAATAGATATTATGCCCACCAATAAAGTTGGGCTAGGTCTAGTTAATCGAACAATACATAAATAGTATATGGATGGAAAAACATCCATCAATGACACCTACTAATAATATTCCAAGGGGGAATAGATATCTGAATATACGAGCGAAGTTAGCAGGATCAAGTTCAGTACCAGGTAAAAGCCTCAACGTGATTCACGAACATTTCCTTCGTTTCTTGAAGACGAGATGGAAAGAAAAAAATAGAAGGAGTGAGAAACTTATAAAAAGAATCTCAGTAGGGTACTCACCTCATGATGCATTGTGTCATCATCATCGTCCCCAGGAACCTCTGGGTTATTATAAAATAGTGAGCATGCTAAGATTCATTTATTAAGTTCGGAAAAATACTTTACCGAGGTTCATTGATTTTAATCATGCGTTTTATAATGCATCATAAACTTAGCATGTCATGTTTATAATGAACTTTTCCTTTCATCAACACATCATATTCCTCATCATCATATCATAATAACATACATAGAAGAACATCATATTTCTCATCATCATCTCATAAATGCTATGCACAGAAGAACATCATACCATAATAGCTATGCACAAGACATGGTGCACATGTTTCATTTCTTTAGTGTCCTAGGTGACTTAAAATCTTGTCATTATCATCATCATTATTTTCCTTGGGCCACCCTATACTCCACCCTTTTGGGAGTAATCTAGGTTATGAGCTCATACCTTACTAGTCGTCACTAGCATATACTTATCCCTTTTGATAAGTTAAAATCCCAACTCTACCCTTTTGAGAGAACGGGCTAGGGGCAAGAATCACCTTTTCACCACCTATAGTCTGATGGGTCCAAAGGATCATTTTCTTAGGATCACCTTTTCACCACCTATAGTCTGATGGATCCAAAGGATCATTTCCTCATAAGTTTAAGTCACCATTAAGTCTTTGCATGTTATATCATAATCATCAGGATGCATGAACATTCTCATTGTTTGCAACAGCAACTATAACATGCAAGCCATGAAATCATTCAATAATATCAAATTCTCAATAGGCATTACATTATCATATAAACTGACATTTCAAAGCATCAAAAGATGTCATCTAAAATTCTCACAATAAAGCTCCTTAAATAGCCGAACTCTAAAATTGGGTAACCTTAATTATCAAACTAATTTCTTATGCATCTAAGGGATTTATTACCATCAATTATAAGCCTTAAGAACATTATTAGACTATATGGGGTAGCATAGACAGTAAGTTGTTCTTAAGGTTTTACGTGTGCTAGAAGTTACGTTTTTAACCCTTTCTCGTTCCTTTCCTTATGATGCTAAAATTAATTACTAAACCAATTATGAATCATTGTCCCTTATCTAAACATAATAAAATCTGGTTCTTAAGGCCACTAAAGGTTCTGGACAGAATGCATAAATTTCATTCTCTAAAGTTCTAGAAATCTTGCTTTTACGTTTTTAGTTGCTAGTTTCATTTTTAGTGTTCGGGTCAATCCTATACTAATTGTTACCAATTTTTCATGACTAACCAATCTTAGGCAGAATTATAACATACTAAAACATATTTGGTAGTGGATCAACTTAAAGAGATCAAAGACTAGTATTAACCTAGCTTTACGGTTTATTTATGTAGCTAGTTTTTCTTCTAACATGCATAGAATTGTTCCCTCATCATTAAACATAATAATCACAACTTCAAACATATTAAATCATCATCATATAGTAGTAGTAAACTCAGATCAGTTACCGAATCATGAACCTCATATAATTACATCAAATCATATTTTAAGTGTACTAAGATACTGGATTCCCATAAAATCCTTGCAAAACCTCAAAACTCTTTTGTCATGTTACCGTATCATGTATTTCTCTTTTTACAAGGCATGGCATACATCACTCAGAGGCATTCAATCACATTAGGGTCTCATTTATATCTCTTAAATAACTCTTTAAAGTAACTATCATGCATGAATATAATTTATGCCTGGGCTAAGTGTCATTTTATCATCATTTTAGTGGCTCTACCATTTCAGCACTTGGGCTGATTCACTATGCTAATAGTAGCATTTTATTTCTATATCAAATGGCCAATTCATATGCCACAAAAATTCTCACTGATACTCCCAAATGTCTAGAATAACCTGTAAAAATTTCAGGACAAGTAGAGTTCTCTAGCTACTTTAGTAAATTGCACAAATTTAGTGGTCAGGGACCCCAAATTCACAGACCAGACCCAGATTCTTAAAATTTTTAACCCTAGCAAATGATTGAATTAGTGCACAATAAAATTCACAGTGATACCTCAATATGTTATTAACTTCAGGTAAAAATTTCAAGGATTCATTCAATCATTTACTATGATAATAAAATCGGGCAACTTTATTGCTTCAGTTTCAACAACTTAGGCAGCACCAGTCACAATTCGGTTCTTAATTTTTTTGAAGTAGTAAACTTCAAAGTTAACACCCAATAAAATTCATGTAGTTAGTTTAAGGTGTTTTATTCAACATATAATTTTTATAGCTTATGAAAATACCCACAAATATATCAGAAAATTCGTGCATAATTGCTGCTTGCAGGACAGCCTGAACTCCAGCAGCCTAGTCCAGATTTCCTCTAGTGAAAACCCCTTTTTAACACCATCCAAACCCACCACCAAAATTCACACATCAATAACAATATATCATCAACCACATACCATCAAAATTTCGAAGTAAAACTAGTCAGAACAGATTAGCAAAATTTTCAAGAGAAAGAACTATGAAAAACCCTACACTTGAAGGCTAGTCTATCTTTGTCTCTAGCTTGTTTCAAGATGAGAGTCCTCCACTCCAAGACTCCCAAAACACCTTCAAAACCTCCTCTGATCAGTGATGGATGAGGTGAATATGATGAGGTTTGGAAATTCTAATCGGTTGGATTGGTAGAGATTGAAGTGTAGATCAATTTTAGTGAAGGAAGGTTTATGTTTTAATGGCTCTAAGCTAGGGCTTTTGGAATTTGAAAGCCAATTCAAGCTCTTGGCTATGGAGGAACCTTCTTCTTCTTCTTCCTTCTGAAGTGGCCGAAGGTGTGGCTTCTTAAAGAAGCCTTGGTTCATGTTTATCTCTTAAGTGATGATGTCATAATGTTATGTAATAGTCTAGGATAGTTTCTAATCTTTAAAGATGAAAAGGATGGCTATGATTCAATTTTAAAATTCAAAATTGAATCTTAGCCATTCATGTAATGTAAAAAGATAAGGTTAATCATTTTGTAAAGGTTAAATTAGCTTTCGTGTTAGAAATCGCATATCGAAATTTCACCGAACGGTGAAATACCGTACCGGGTAGTCCAATATTACCCGAAAAGTAATTCTAAGCATGAAATTTTCATTTCTAAGTACTTCTAACCTCATCCCCATATTTTCAAAATTTCGGAACCTCCGGGTCCTAATCTAGGGTTTCGCGTCCGCGAGCCTGCGGGGCCCGCAAAACACTATTCATGTTTTTTTTTTTTTAATAAAAACATTGAATCACTCTCATCATTTCTACGTTATTGGATTTTGAAAATTCCAACTAATAAAGCTTAATTTAAATTTTATTTATTTATTTATTTTTTTATATGTATATATATATCTTGGATGTTACACCTATTTATAGAAGATTTTGAAGCTCATAAATGGAAAAGAAAAGGAGGAAATTCTGAAAAAATTTGAGGAGGAAACAAGGAAGAAAAATTATCTTTTTTGGTGGCTTAAAACATGGAATCATGTTTTTATGGTTCCTTATTTTCATACCTTGGTTTTTGTGCATTTTTTGACAAATTTTCTGATGCATTATGGACCAATAATTTCGTCCATTACATCCCATGGAAGAGAAAATTTGTGTGTTCCATGTATTATTTAGGTGTAGGTAAGGTATTCTTGCAAATTAGAGAATTTACGATTAAGGGCTTAGGTGAATTAGTAAGCAATTTGAGTATTTTTAAGCAATTTTGGGTTCTAATCAATCTAAATAAATAATTTTGACTCTAGATTAATAATTAGAATTTAATAAGCTTTAATTTGAGCCTAATATTGCTTAGGTTTCATTAGACGAATTGAAAATTTCAAAATTCGCAAACTTGACAGAAGAGGGGCAAAATGGTTATTTTACTAAAAACCGCCAGGCCACCCGAGCATAATCAATGGACAATCATAACTTAAAAACATGTTTTAAAACATTTTAGTGAGGTTCGGGCTAGCGGCATGCAATCGAAGTTAAAACAACCGCATGGGCGTTTTGGTCATTTTGCGCGGAGCTCAAAATTAGAATTCTTCTCCTCTATTAACACACATAACACAAACAATCCCTTATTATCATCAAAACATCCCCTTGAGGATGGGTGGGGCCCACGATCCTCATTTTCTGAGTAATAACCTCAGGGCATTTTGGTCATTTTAAACGTACAAAAAATTGGGTTTGCAACTTTTGCATGAATTGCTCCTAACCTTTCTTCTAATGTTATATTCCTTTATTGAGGATTGTTCGGTTTAATTATATGAAAAATTACCTAGGTAATTCGGTAATTTCTAAACGACAGGAAAAATTACAATAAAAGTTGGGGTCACAAAATACCCATCAGAAAACCTGGAGATAAAATTTAATAATATATTTTTTATTAGTGAAAAACCCATCAGGAAAAAAACAAAACTCATTGATAACATTATTTTTCTAACAACCTCGATGATGCTTTTAATACAATTGTACTGATTAGTTTTAATTTCTATTCTCGTCAATGTGTTCGTTGGTAATTTTTGATTGGAGAGACTCTTGTCAGGATATTCTACCTCCAATGAATGAAAAACCAATGGCTCATACCCATTGGAACCCAGGATACTATGTTTTCTTGTAGTGTTTCTTGATGTTTAAGAAACTTTATTAAGGCATTGGGTTTCAGTTGTAATTAGGATTATCTTTCTAAAGGAAGCACATATTTATGAAAGTTCTTTATGATGGTGTTATATATCTTTGTGAATTGCATTTTACTTTCTCATAACTTTAATTACTTTTTGAGATACATTATGCATTAAACACGTCCAAAACTCATGAGAATTAACATTTGTCATGCAAAGTATGGAATTCGGGTTGCATTTTAACATTTTCATTAAGGGGCTATTTGCTTTGCTTGAAATAATTTTCAGTTCAAATTTTCCAATTTGAAGAAAAATCTAAAATTTCAAAATTTCAGTTTCAATTTTTAGCTTTTTCCTTCACAAATTTGGGAAACTAAAAACTGTTTTTAGGAAAACCACAACCCTTAAAGTTTCTTAAGGATATTGAGTGCGAGTTATACCATATGAACCTGTGCTTCATAAAGACACTCAAGTAAACAATTAGCCATATTTCTTGATTTATCCTTTCAACCTTGATTTGTTGTCTTTGAAAACCTAGCTAAAAAAGAACTTTCTCAAGGATTCTTAAGTTTACAACTCTCACTAAAAACACCAAATGTGTAATGTACAATCATTGAGAGTGAAGAGTGACATCTTAAAATCAAACTACGCGCGAATATAGAAAGAGTAAACTCTTGAAAAAGGTTGAACTTTCTTTTAGAAAGTACAAGGTAAGCTTCATGAAGACGAGGTGAAGATGAAGTCTGAGAGACGAAGAATGTGATAACTTATTCAATCGTTTTGGATTGATCAACCTTGTGATTCTTGCTACTTCAGGACTTATATAGGCTTCATTATGTCATTGTTGCTAGATGTCATCGTCTCATAGTACCATTGTAGACATTGTGCCTTGTCTTGTTGCATTGTTGTATGGCCTTTTTCTCTCTTCTGGTCGACTTTCTCAAATTGTGATATTTTACAAACAGTGTGTTGTTATTCAAAGTCATTCCGATTTAGGCATTCAGAAGCTTAGTTTTATGTCTTCTAAAGGGCTTGGAGCGAACACAAGATCTCTTTAACAATTAACCTTTTTAATATTTTGTTAAAATAATAATTTTATTAAATAAAAATAAATAATTATATAAATAGTTAAAAATAAATATTTTTAATAAAAATTAATAATAATAAATGTTTTGAATAAATGATTTATGATATGAATATAAGCTAGTCAAATTTAAATAAGATAAAAATATACAAACAAAGAATAAATAATTAATTATTAAAAGTAGATGTAAATGATACATAATATTAAGTGGTAAATAATATTCAATCTAAATTATAATCACATACATACATGAAAAAATTTGAAGTGAATTTACTTAATAAATAATTATACTCAATATTATTATTTTATTTAAAATTACAGGTAAAAAAATTAAAATTTTAAGAGAAAGAAATATTATATATTATTTATTTTTTTATATCATGTGAAAATAAAAATAATTCTTGAAGATATTTGAAGTAAATAACAAATAAAATTTCATTTGAGTTATAATTTTATATAAGAAAAACTAACAAAACCCTTATAATATGCTTATAAAATAATAAATACTTAAATGAAATTAAAGTTTAGGTTTTTTATTAAAAAAAAACTACAGGCTTTATCCTATCAAACATGACATATGAGCCCATTGTTTAATTTAGGAGAAAGTCTTGAGGGTCACATTTAATTACTATATCATCCCCTTTTAAATATTAGAAAAAGTATAACATTAAAAAGGCACAATATTTAATTGATAAAATTAAAAAGTAACAGTTGAAAATATGTAATTTTTATTTTTAAAAATAGTTAATAAAAATTATTTTTGATTAATAAGTTTTCTAAGTTTACTACAGTTATAATTTAAAATTGAATAAGTTTATTTGATCAATAAAGGGTATATTTTGGTCAAAAATAAAATAATAAACATAAGAAAATACAAAATTAATAAAAAAAATAAAAAATAGGTTAAAGCATAGCTTACAATATTAATTTTTTAGGAGTGCAGAGTATATATTGTAGAAATAAAAGAGAGAGAACTGTAATCATATTATCTCTCATAACTCAAAATAAAAATAAAGATTTCACTTCTTATAAATTTTATTCCTTTAAATAATATTTTGTTAAATTAAATTGTGATCAAACATTATTTACATTTCATTATTTTATATAAATCTGCATCGAAATTTATTATTAGTTGAGGTAAGTAAAGAGCGTTGAAAAGATTTTGCTTCTGTTCAATAAAATTTTCCTTTAAATTTTTAGTTAAATTCTTTTTTCGTTAACTTAAGGTTAAACAACGCACAGAATATACTTTCTTATTTTATATATTTCAGAGGAAAAAAATGAATTTAAAAATTTTTTTCGTACACTTTTCATTTTTTTTCCCTGCAAAATATAATGGAAATTAACAGATTGCTACGCACCAAAAATTAACACATTGCTTTGCCAACTAGCAAAGCAAACAAGTTGACAGCTCGAAGTTATAAGGAACCTTAGATTCCATCCATAATGTCAACTCCCAAGATCATCCTAAGCATGAACCATATTTGATTATAAAATAAATTATATTTATTATACTCGTATTTTTTTAGCATTCTTTTAATATGTTTGACCTGCAACTTGCAAGCAGTGGAATGGAAGTGGTGTATACGAACATAATTTGAATAATTTTCATCTTTTATGCAGGAAATTGGGGAGAAATGTTTTGCATGTGTAGTGTAAGAAGACGAGCATCTTTTTCCAACACAGAAATGGTCAAACTATCGCGCAGTGCATGTGTTGCAATCAAGTTTGACTTTTGTTTTTTGTTTCTCTCCTTCTTATATAAGGTTAGATTTTTAAGAGGTCACGCCGAATCATGGTTGTTGCAGCAAGGAAAACTCAAAGAGCATGGTGTTTCAGTCCAGCATAGAAACCAGAAAGAAATGGTCAAATTAACACGTTGTCTACTCGACAACCTTATGATATATATATATATATATATATATATATATATAGCGTGCGTGCAGTATATGTAGTTGACTCTGAACACAAATTGAACACCAAAGGATGTGTTAGGTACCGAATTTCAGGACAAATTGAGCTTCACCTGTTGCTCCCTCAATCCTCGATCACCCACATGTGTATGGTTCTCTTCTTGTTTTCTTAGGACGAGATTTGAAACGATATGCTTCTATGTCATTATCAAGCAGATATTCTTCTACACTTCTTGGGACCCCAATACTGGCTAATAATTAATCATGCAGACATATATCTGTCGTTTTAATTTTCAATTACAAGTTGATAATTAACTACATTTACTCAGTTATTATAATATTGAAGTAAATTGTAATTTTTTCCTATTTGATTTTCGGTTAATTTGACTTTCTCTTATGGTTTAATCTTAAGTTGCATATGATTCATCGTGCTGGTTTAGCATTCATATTATATATGTATCATAATATGAATTGTTGATGTAAAAGAGTTTACTGTGACATTTAATTTAATGATGTGTTAAACACAGAGTATAATAATTTGGTATGTTATATTCATTAAAATGATACGACAATACATTAATATTGGATATTACTATAAAATTATTTTTTACTAACAAAATGTATATTAATTAACTTTATTTGGGAAACAACTTGAGACCTTTGTGCATCTCTTTACATATACACACACATATTTTATTCCCGTCAATATATATATTATAATTATTATTATATGGGATAATAGGAGGTTTATAATGAACTTAATTATAGGAGGAATTCAGTTTACGGGTTTCATCATCAACTTGGTTACTTGGACCTAGTCAATCAAGTACGACCATTAACGGAGTTGCTTAAAGATAGGGTGTGTATTCTGCACTTCTGCTTTTGCCTTTCGAGGGGGCGGTTGAGGGTGTCAATGTATTGGCAAAAATTGTTAGCCGGCACAAGAAATTGGTGTTTACAAATTTAGAATGATGATCTCTTTTCCGGAAGAAATGTTTCAGTGGCTTATCCAATACGTACATGTTGCTTCTTAAAGTAAAATTGCAAAAATACATACACAGACTGATAATTCAAGTATTGTAGGACTTTTCGTATGAATAATATTTTTGACTTTGTTATATATGGTGCTGAGAACACAACACATTTAAGAAAAGCTCAACCTAATTGGGCACTTTCCAGGTAAGTCATACTATTTCACGTAACCAAGATTCTAAATTCAAAGCAAACAAAACAACGAGTAATTCACCACGTTGTGCTTAGTCAGAACTGGCTATCCTTCAAGAAGCCAAGATTTTGTTTATTGAAATATAGTTTTATAACAACTTTTGCTTATGCCAATTTTGTCTTCACAGTTCATCTTCCTTTAATTTAAGTATTCTACTCATTTTTCTATCATCATTCAATTATAAACAAAAACCTTGTTTAGGATTCTGATATAGAGTACGTAGTAATATCATATACGACATTTATTATTGATGCAATTTTCAGTTAAGGGTCCATTTTCTCCGCCCTCAGTCACGGTTCAGTTAGCTACGCGTACCATTTAACTTGCAGCTCATATTTCAGCAATTACTGGTCAAAAATTTCTCCATCGCTAGCTAAATTATCATTCCCAGCTCTCTTCTAAATTCATGCAATGTACATTATACACTCTTACTTACGTATTTGCTTAATTATAGATATATGGCTACACATTTTGCACACGTGTACAATTATGCGGCACTGTTGTTCATGGTGTCGATTTATAATTTTATACGCCGATCAAGAGTTATTCTGCAGGAGGTAATCATCATGTAACCATTTATCCAGTTAATTATATATACACACATTCAAGTGACATTTCATTGTTGTTTTTACTTTAAGGGCAAATACATATAGAGGTCTTCCATAAAAAATTACCCTCATTTTTATCCCTTAACCACATACATTTCAAATTATTTAGTTCTAGAATGATTACCAAATATTAGATATAAGAGTGTAATAAATTGACCTCCCAAGTTTAATACAATTACATTTGACATCTTTATAAAATTGCCACTAGCTAGAGCTAGGCCTGCGAAGTTTGTTAAAATTATTTTGACCTTCTCTATACATAATTATTGGTTTGTTGATTTAAGGAATAAAAATAAAAGACAATATATATATATATATATATATAAACAATATTTGACACACATGCAATGTGCACACACACACACACACAAGACTTGTGTTCCTTATGTGAAGTCGTCCTCAACCGGTCCCAATTGTGATAGATGATTCTTTGAGTTCCAAACGTTAAGGGTGGGGAACTTCCAACAACTCCCACAATCAAGTGAAAAGGGATGTAACTTGAGATAGTGATAATTGAGACGTCACTACCTAGCTTTAGGCCAATTTTATTCTTATATAGGAGATTATGTTGTTATTTGGTTCCTTGATCTTTGGATAACTGAATATCTTCTCTCTAGATATTTTAGGAGGTTCTTTATCTATTATAATAACTAGAAGATATTTCTTGATATAGTTAAGGATCTCAGTATCTGAGTAAGATTTGGGCTATGAGATCAGCCTCTACTGAGGACCTGGCCCTAACTTTAAGGAGCTAATGATATAGCTTGGGGAGAATGGTCCAGTCCAATATATAAACTAAAATACTTTCTTTTAGTTTAAGTTATAATTATAAGTTTGATCTTCATATGAGAAAAAAAAAGATATTTTAGTTCATATATATAAAATATTATTCAAAATATTATAATTTTATTATTACTAATGTTGTATATTTTACATATTATTTTTTTTATCATTTAAATTAATATATTAGTAATGTCAAGGGAGACTATTATATTATAATTTTAGCAAATTTTATAGATCTCTAATGATAATTTTGCAAATATAATTTTATTAAACCACATAAAAGCTAAATTTGCCCACAGATAAATGACTTAGAATATAAAAAAAAATCAAAATTAAAGAAGAAAAAAGTATAAAAATGCTTAACTATCAAATAAGAATCTTATGTATATCTTCCATGCAGGAAGATACCCATAAGATAAAATAAATATCAAATATTATATTATTAGTTTATCACCAAAATAAGAATTTTGGTTGTCATTATAAACAGCTAGGCACGCTTTCATTTCATCTATCCTATTTCACATTCTACGTACTTACTAGGAAAGATTCTTACTTTACTTACTATGAATATTTTTTATTGACATAATATATATATCTCAAAGAAGTTCTTTAATTTACCATTAATTAATGCAAACTTTTTACCAAGAGTCTGATTATATACTAATACTACCGAGCCACTTAAAATTTTTACTTTCAGGTAAATAGCTATTATCATAATTAAAATACTGCAATTTTATGACAATATATGATAGATTGATAGTATAAAAAAAATATTACACAACTTTTTGTTTTAAATATAATCAGAATACTTTATAAAAACTAAAAACTGGCTCATTTGACTGTTATGATAGTGTGAGATATTTTTTCTTTTTACGGCGTGTGTATTGCTAGATGTACGGAAACAACGAATTAGATTTAACTTTAAAAAAATTATTTTGTATCAATTTTATGTTTTTGTCTATTAATTACAACTTTTTTTCCTCTCTTTCTAATTTCCTCCTCTGTCGGTCTATCATTAATCTTTCTTTTTTATTTAATGTAACTCAATTAATGTGACTCTTCATCAGTAAATTAAAAGACTATTTTTTTTCCAAAACAATTAAAACTATTAAATTACTTTAATTTCCTTGAGAATAATGGTCAGATTTCAGCTCATCATGTATCTCTATGACTTGGAATTCACTTTTAGATTCTCTCGCTAATAGATGATTTGCATGTAAATTTATGAGCACTCGATAGCTCATATACATGCTCTAATTTTGGGCTAGAATAAGTCATCCCCTCAACTACGGTTTTTTATGCAATAATCATTTGTTTGATTTAGCTTTTGTTATTTTTAAGCATAACAACCAATTCAAGTCTTGTAGATAAAAAAAAATACAAGACTTGTACTAAAATAAATTCTGAGTGCAAGTCTCATATAAAAAACAATAACCCTACTAAGTATCTTATATCATTCTCAGTGATTCTCAAGTCAAATAATACTTTATAGATATTTTTCTTAAAATAAGTATCTAAAAAAAGAGAAATGTTTAATGTATAATATTTTTTATAATAATTTTACACTTCTAGTATATAGAGGTATATGAAAACAAAACAAGTGTAGATCTTTTTACCTTTATACATGTGAGATGCAAAGTTGATGTAAAGAAATTTTTTTTTGTCAAAATAAAAAATGTTATACACTAACAGCTCTCATCCAAATAAAAAGGAATACTTTGTAGATATTTTTCTTGAAATAAGTATCTAAAAACTATTTAAGGCAATGGCTTTAGGTTTTTTTAGGTGAAGAATGGCTTCAGAATTAATATAATAAGACAGTTAAATAGACTTGATTTTCTAAAAAGTAATAATAAGATATCGAATTAACCTTTGGCTGATTGAAAAATGAA